>JACBWV010000862.1:15000-66692 GCA_013435795.1 Chlamydomonas sp. ICE-L
GATGATGACTGATGATGATGATGATGATGATGATGATGATGATGATGATGATGATGATGATGATGATGATGATGATGATGCTGATTATGATGATGGTTATTATGAGTATGATGATGATGATGATATGATGATTATGATGATGAGATGAGATGATGAGATGATGTGATTCTGCATGATGACTGCATGGCTGCTGCTGCTCCGCTGCCTCTGCTGCTGCTGAGATGCTGCGCTGCTGTGCTGCTGCTTGCTTCTGCTGCTTCTGCTGATGACTGCGGCCTGATGCTCGATGATGCTGATGCTGCTGAGCGATGACATGATGCTCTGGCTTATGCTGCTGCTGCATGCTGCTGCTTCTGCTGCCTTCTTTTTTTCTCTTTCTTCTTTTTCTTTCTTCTTCTTTTCTTCTTCTTATTTTCTTCTTCTTCCTTTTGTCTTGCGTCTTCTTTTTCTTCTTCGTCTTTTTGCTTCGTCTGCTTCTGTTCTTCTGCTTCTTTTTCTTCTTCTCGTCTGTTCTTCTTCTTCTTTTTCTCTTCTTCTTCTTTTCTTCCTTCTTTCTTTTTCTTCTTCGGATGCTGAGGCGGAGGAGGAGGAGGAGGAGGCTGAGGAGGCTGATGAGGCTGATGATGAATTGCTCATGTATTCAAGCTTGTATTTGTACATGTTTATCTGCCAACTATTTGCTGCTCACTGTCTTTCAATTCCAAGCCGCTCAGAACTTCCTCGTCCCTTCGAATCTGGTTATGATCTTTTGTTTTCCTGAATCTAAATAATCATTATAGGTCATGAGAAGTTTAGAAACCATTATCATAGTGGAGGATAGCCTACTGTGTGCAGGGTCCCAACTGGTCGCTGTTCGAAAGGCGCGGATGTGTAACCAGTTCTCTAAGCTCAGAACTTCCTCGTCCCTTGAATCTGGTTATGATCTTTTGTTTTCCAGAATCGGAATAATCAATATTGGGTACATGAGAAGTTTCGGGATCATTATCCCCCATTGTTCATCAGGTTTGATTAGCATGACCCCCTCAGGGTTGTCTAGGTCCTGCGCACGCAGATCCCGCATGCACCGCAGGCGCAGGCCCCGAGAATCCGATTCAAATATGGCGACCTGCTTCTCCGCCCATGCGCTTGCGGTTACCGGCGTACTGCATGCTGTACAGTTCAAACTGGTCAGCGCAATGGGTTAGCGCTTCAACTTAGCGGCTGTGCAAGCTTTCACTGTTCACTGCGCGTCAATTGGTTCTCGACTCAGCGATATTCCTGCAGAATAGCGCACCATGCTGCCTGCTTTCCTTGAATTAACTTGGACGTCTATTCATAGCTTCAGCCATTCCCGAATTGCTTCCTAGATCCGTCAATACCTACATGCGCGAGCACTTTGCTTCCGCGGCACTTCGCTTTGGAATGGTTGTGCTTATGGTGTGCTCAACTCAAGATTGTAGCGACCTTCTTCTCCGCCCACGCCGGCGCGTGCGGTTAAGGTACTGCATTTTTCGTTTCGTCAAGTGGTGCCTTACTTGACCAGAGTTGTGTCGCAGGCATTAAGGCAGCTGCAGCAAAATGACCTATCATGAAGCCGCAAGAGTTCCAATGCTCGAGGTGTGAAACAGGTGCGCAGTCAGATAGCGACATGCTGCCTGCTTTCCTTGAATTAACTTGGACTGAGCTTGCTTTCATAGCTTCAGCCATTCCCGAATTACTTCTGAGATCCGTCAATACCTACACGCGCGAGCACTTTGCTTCCGCGGTACTTTGCTTTGGGAATTGTTGTGCTTCAACCCAAGACTGTAGCGACCTGCTTCTCCGCCCCCGCGCGTGCGGTTAAGGTACTGCGTTTTGCGTCTCGTCAAGTGGTGCCTTACTTGACCAGAATTTGTCTCAACTTTGACTGACCTCGCTTTTTCGAGTTGTTCCGCAGGCATTAAGGCAGCTGCAGCAAGTCGACCTATCGTCCAGCTCATCATGGAGCCGCAAGAGTTCCAATGCTCGAGGTGCAAAACAGGTGCGCATTCAGATAGCGAATTTGGTTTGAACCATGGCTGCTATTTGAAAGTCGGAAGAATGCGCATTGCTGCCAATGTATCTCAACTAACGCTCACCAACGAACATTTGTCTGCAGGTCTCACTCTTGCGACTGGTCTCGCGTCAGAACGCCTGGATGCTGATGACCTTGAGGCTGAAGACGATGTCGTTGATGAACAAGAAGCACAGCATGCTGGAGTTTCGTCAATTCGTACCTGAGGAACTACTTCGTGGCCAACTGCATTTCCTTAGTAGCATATATATCTAGCTCTTCAATCACTAATTACTATCATGTTTAACTATCTAAGGATTCATTCATTATGGTGCTTTCAATTTCTGTAACAAAGATCGAAGAGTCCTGCTGTCCAAATATGCGCCCTCAGTCTTCAGTGCTTGCATTGCTTAACGAAAAAACAGATATATTTGAACATCGTTTGAGTCATGTTTGAAACAACCAACCTTGTTTCAAACCTTTTTCAAGGGGCACGTTGATGACGGCTTGATTAAGATCTATTTGAACATGGTTTGAGTCATGTTTGAAACAACCAACCTTGTTTCAAACCTTTTTCAAGGGGCACGTTGATGACGGCTTGATTAAGATCTATTTGAACATGGTTTGAGTCATGTTTGAAACAACCAACCTTGTTTCAAACGGATCTCAATCGGTAGGTTTGATGGCCGACTGATTCAAACAGGAAACAAAGATCGATTGAATCAAGGTTATCTCCGATTGAATCTAAGAATGAATCAAACGAACAATTCAAACAGGATTTTCTTTGTTTCAAACGACCCTCAAAGAAGTACTAAATACCGACGCCCCCCCGTGCGATACCCACAGAAACCAGGGAGCACACTATGAGCCTATGACACTAAACAAATTATTCAGTTTAAAGACTTTTCCAGGACATGATGTATGCTGAATTGCTGATGATGGTGATGATGGGTTGGTATGGTGGCTATATCATGAACGTTTAGTATGTGACCAGGCCGGCAGCAAGCTTCACAAGTGCTGATTGAACTAAAAAACCCTATCCACTGCTCTTCCCAGGTGGCAATCCACCTCACTCCTAATCACCGAATTGCTTATCACATCATTTATAACCACCTCCCTCACACCCTATCCACTGCTCTTCCCAGGTGGCAATCCACCTCACTCCTACTCACCGCATACCTGATCACATCATTTCTAATCACCTCCCTCACACCCTAGCCACTACTCTTCCCAGATGGCAATCCACCTCACTCCTAATCCTTGCTTTCTTGCAACATCATTTCTAACCACCTCCCTCGCTCACACCCTATCCACTGCTCTTTCCAGGTGGCAATCCACCTCACTCCTAATCACCTCACATATTATCACCCACTAATCTTCACAGGTGGCAATCCACCTCACTCCTAATCACCTCACTCATACGTCACCCACTACTCTGCACATGTGGCAGTCTACCTCACTCTTAATCACCTCACTCACGCCTATCCCACTTCTCTGCACAGTTGGCAATCCACCTCATTCCTAATCACCTGTACCACACCTCACCCACTGCTCTTCCCGAGTGGCAATCCACCTCATGAAGCCGAACTAGGCTATGGGGACATCGAAAAGACAGTCTTGAGATGTCAAGTTAGGCTAGTAGCAGGCTATCCTGCTACACCTCACTCTTAATCACCTCACTCACACCTCACCCACTCCTCTTCACAGGTGGAAATTAGTGATGTTGAACAAGGTGTCTCCCAAGACAGATTCTGGAATGACTGATCACCTACTGGCTCCTCGCATGTCTTGCTGGTATGCTCTCCTCCTGGACACACAATCTGTGGTTTCTTCGGCTTTTTATTTCTGCACCCTTGCTGGACCCTTCACACCCAGAAGGCTCTTTTCGAAGACAAATAAATGGGTGCCGTAGACCCCCCAAAATTAGCAGGACACCACCTCGGGACACGGATCACCTGCTTGCTCATGTCATGTCTTGTTCTCTTGGTATGCTGCCAACCTGGACATCACATCATGATACTGATAATCTGCTTGCGCATCGCATGTCTTGGTTTGCTGCCCACCTAGACATCCCCTCAGGACACTAATCACCTGCTTGCTCATGGCATCTCTTGCCAACCTGGTATGCTACCCACCTGGACACACAGCAAATCTGGAGGTTCTTCGGCACCCTTTCCTGCACCCTTCCTGAACCCTTCCCTCCAAGAAGGCACTTTTTGAAGACAAATAAAAGGGTGCCTTAGACCCGAGGGGGGGGCAAGAAAAAAGCTGCCGTACCGCACCTTCGCTTTGGATATAGCCTATCCTCAAACTATATAAAAAAAAGTTTTTTTTTTTTAGCCAAAAATAAAGTTGTACCAAAGTTAGAGGGGTCCAAAGTTTTTTTCAACCAAAGCGGCCAAAATCTTAACATCGCGATAAATCACGTTTGGATAACCCCATGAAAGATGTAAGAGCATAACTGAAATGGGCTTTAAAAGATCTTTCGAATGACCCCCATTTTAGGGGGGGTAGGGTGAGGTAATTGGGTTTTAGGAGGGGGGGGGGGGGGGGGGTAAAAAAACTTTTAGCCAACTTTATTTCCCCCCTCTTTTTGTATGAAACGTCCACAATTCCAACTCCCATCTGAATCGGACACCATATCGAAGGTGCGGTCCAAAATCTGTCTTTCTGCCCCCCCCCTGCTTAGACCCCTCAATTTAGCAGTGACACACCTTGGGACACTGATCACCTTGAGTACCGTCAGTAGCTTGAGCACCATCACTACATCAAGTACTGTCAGTACATCAGGTACTATCAGTACATCAAGTGCCGTCAGTGCATCAAGACACCTGAGTAACGTCAGTACCTTGTGTACCGTCAGTACATCAAGAAACCAGAGTACCGTCAGTACCTTGTGTACCGTCAGTACATCAATTACAGTCAATACATCTAGTACCGTGAGTACCGTAAGTACACATATTACCGTCAGTACATCAAGTACCTTGAGGACTGTCAGTACATTAAGTATTGTAAGTACCATCAGTACATCATGTACCGTCAGTACATCAAGTATCGCCAGTACCATCAGTACATCATGTACCGTCAGTACATCAAGTAACGTCAGTACATCAAGTACCTTGAGAACCATCAGTACATCAAGTAACGTCAGTACAACAAGTACCTAGAGTACCGTGAGTACATCAAGTAACTTGGGTACCGTCAGTACATCAAGGACCTTGATTACTGCAGTGCATCAAGCACCGTCAGTACATCAAGTACCTTGAGTACCATGAGTGCATCAACTTCCATCAGTGCATAGAGTACCTTGCGTACCATCAGTAAATCAAGTACCGTCTGTACATCAAGTACCTTGAGGAATGTCAGTACATCAAGTACCGTAAGTACATCAAGTGCCGTCAGTACATCAAGTACCGTCAGTACATCGAGTACCGTCAGTACATCAAGTACCTTGAGTACCATAAGTGCATCAACTTCCATCAATACATAGAGTACCTTACATACCGTCAGTACATCAAGTACCGTCAGTACATCAAGTACCTTGAGTAATGTCAGTACATCAAGTACCGTAAGTACGTCAAGTGCCGTCAGTACATCAAGTACCTTACGTACCGGCAGTACATCAAGTACCATCAGTACATGAAGTACCGTCAGTACATAAAGGACAATGAGTACCGTCAGTACATCAAGTACCTTGGGTACCCACAGTACATCAAGGACTTTGAGTACTACAGTATATCAAGTACCATCAGTACCTTGAGAACCGTCAGTACATCAAGTACCGTCAGTACATCAAGTACCGTCAGTAGCGCCAGGATAGCAAGTACCGTCAGTACATCGAATACCTTGAGTACCGTAACATCATCAAGTACCTGAAGTACTGTCAGTACATCAAGTACCTTGAGTAGCGTTAGTGCATCAACTTCCATCAGTACATAGAGTATCTTGAGTACCGTCAATACATCAACTCATCAAGTACCGTCAGAACATCAAGTACCTTGAGGACTGTCAGTACATCAAGGACCGTCAGTACATCAGCTACCTTGAGTACCGTCAGTACTAAAGTACCGTCAATACATCAAGTACCGTCAGTACATCAAGTACCATCAGTAGATTAAGAACCTTGAGTACCGTCAGTACATCAAAGACAGTCAGTACATCAAGTACCTTGAGTGCAGTCAGTACATCAAAGACAGGCAGTACATCAAGGACCTTGAGTACATCAAGTACCGTCAGTAGATCAAGTACCATCAGTAGATTAAGAACCTTGAGTACCGTCAGTACATCAAAGACAGTCAGTACATCAAGTACCTTGAGTGCAGTCAGTACATCAAAGACAGGCAGTACATCAAGGACCGTCAGTACATCAAGTACCTTGAGTACAGTCAGTACATCAAGTACAGTTAGTACATCAAGTACCTTAGGTACCGACAGTACATCAAGTACCTTAGGTACCGACAGTACATCAAGGACCTTGAGTACTGCAGTACATCAAGTACCGTCAGTACATGAAGTTCCATCAGTACATATAGTACCTTGAGTACGGTCAGTACATCAAGTACCATCTGTACATCGAGTACCTTGATTACCGTGAGTACATCAAGTACCCTTAGTACATTAAGTACCTTGAGTACCGGCAGTACATAAAGTGTAACAGCTCAGGATGCACTTAGCAGCCTGCGGGGTTAGTCTAGTGGAACAGTCTACGTGATGTATGTTTAGGTGTAAGTCGATATGAGTAAGCTAGCAGAACAGTAGGGTGTTACCTAAGTAGGGGATGTAGAGTTGATCGGGTAGAAAGTCTTCGTGATGGAGTAGAAGGGTTCGTCCCGAGTAGCTCGTGTCTATGTACGCAACGTGTGCGTTGTGAGAGATGAGGCAGTACATGGGTATGGTACTGTATCATGTGCGTTCGTCACGTGGCTTACGGGTAAGGTGTACCCGTATGCCTTGCTGGAAGGCCAGAGTACCCGAGAAGGGTTCTGTACCGTTACACTCCCCCCCCTCCAGAAGAGATGCGGACCCCGCATCTGATCGTAAGGAAGTGGGATGTGAATACCAGTCGTAGTCGTATGTGCCGTGCTCAAAATATACTTGATGAATCAAGTTGGTTTCGGAGAGAACCATTTAAAATCCCTTTTGAGTACTCCGGGAAAGATAACTTTATAAATAAAGCAATCTAACCGCCGTGTCGTATGCGTCGAGTGCGATGGGTTGGTGATGGGCCCGTTTTTTCGACGTACGTCGGGACATAACGGGCGTAACACGTGATTTCCATGCATCGACGACGTGAGGCGCACTTTTCTTGACCGCTTTGACGAGTTCCCAAGTGTCTTGCTCAATACCGAAGTCTTGCCATCGGACCAAGTATTCGAGACGCCGTTTGCTGGAAGTGCCTATGACACGCGATTTCTCGCGCATGATGCATTGGATATTCCAAATCGGAGCGCCGTCGGAGTCAAACTCCAGCGGTTGTCCAACATGGACAACGCCATCGGAGCGCCAATGCTTTATCAAACCCACGTGAAACACGGGGTGGATACGCATCATCTTGGGCAAAGCCAAGCGGCACGCCGTGACTTGCCGGACGACTCCGGTGACCTCGTCGCGTGGACCAATGCATTCCGTAATCGTTTAGGGGCCAACAAAACGAGGCGTAAATTTTGGTTTACCCGTTGCTTTGAACTTCATATTGCGGGTGGACAAGAGAACTTTATCCCCAAGGTTGAAGAAAACCTCCGTTCGTCGCTTATCGTAATGGGCTCTCTGCCGATCTTGAGCGGCTTGCATGCATGCCTTGCATTGATCTTGTCGTTCAATGTGATCGGCCCACCAATTGTTGGCAGCCGGACATTTCGATTCGACCTCCGCTTTAAGCGGCGTCGTAGGGTCGTAACCAAGGTACGCCCGAAATGGGGTGTTCTGAATGGACTCTTGGTAGGAACTGTTGATTGCAAATTCTACCAGCGCCAAGGACTTATCCCAATCGTCGTGGTATGTCCCCACGGAGTGGCGAATCATGTCCTCGATGACTGGGTTCATGCGTTCCGTCTGACCGTCAGTTTGAGGATGAAACGCAGTCGAAAACGCTTGTCGCGTGCCCATTAATCGATGGAGAGCCACGCCGAAATGCCCGGTGAATCGCGCATCGCGATCACTTAGGAGTTTCTTTGGGATACCATGATAGCGGATGACACGATTCAGGTATAGGGAAGCGAATTCCTCTGCGTTTATCATAGTATGACAAGGTTCGACATGAACCATTTTCGACAGTTTGTCGACGAATACCGCGATGGCATCATGGCGAGAAGACGTAGGCGGGAGCGCCGTGATGAGGTCCGTGGAGACACACTCCCAGAATTTCTCAGGAATTTCCACGGGAACCATGGTACCGTTAGGCTTTGCGTTTCCGGGCTTGTTCGTTTGGCACTTATGGCATTGTTGGACGAAGGCAGTAACATCTGCCGTGACTTTGGCCCAAGTAAAAGTGCGGGTGACCAACTCCAATGTCTTGGTGCGACCGCAATGGCCCATGTACATAGGGTCGTGAGCTTCGCGGATAATGTCCAGGCGAAGGGCTGCGTCAAGGGGGACACACAAAAACTCGCGTCCGTACTTGTTCTTCTTGAACCAGTAACCGTTCCTGGAAAACTTATCGCGGAGGCGCTTGCAGCCCGGCGTGAAGTTCGAGTCTCGTTTGTATCCAGCCAAAATTCGATCCATGATGGACGAAGAGGAGGGAGTTGACGCAGCGGGCGTATGCCGACTGCGTCGTTGCGTTTCCTTGACCGGAACCGAAGGTACGGGGAGGACAGTCGGTGGGCGGGGAAGGATATCCACGACCGCGAGACCGACTGCAATAGGGCGCTGCTTTCTCGATCGAGGCCTGCATTCGCTGACCAAGAGAGAGAAAACTAACAGCTGGTGCGCAACCGCGACGTCGGCGGGGGCAGAGAGCTTAGGATTGCGACTGACCGGGTCTGCCATATTATTGCGACCCGCGCGATATTCCCACGTATAGCTAAAGGGCGCCAGGTCCTCCTGCCATCGGCCCATGCGTCGCGAAAGGACCGCCTTGGTGTCAAAATACGTGAGCGGATTGTGATCAGTGACCAATGTCATGTGGGAACCCTCGAGGTAGCATCGCCACTCAGTTAACGCGCGGACGATCGCTAGCATCTCTTGTTCCGTCGTTGTATAATTCAGCTCCGCTGGGATAAACTTCTTGCTGGCGAAGGCGATGGGGTGTTTATCTTGTAAAAGCACCGTGCCCGTACCAAGCAAAGATGCGTCGGTAATTACTTCGAAAGGTTTGCTAAAATCCGGCAGCGCGAGGACTGGCGCGGATAGCAGAGCTGCCTTGAGGCCTTCGAATGAGACGAGATGTTCTTGTTTGAACAAGGTGCCTAGTTCACCCTTGATGTTAGACAAGGTTTGAAGAGGGGCAGCGAGAGACGAATAGCCTTGAATAAATTTGCGAAAATAATTGCACAACCCGAGGAAAGAGCCGATTTCTTTCGCAGTTTTCGGAGTAGGCCAGTCACGGACTGTGCTAACTTTTCTCGGATCAACTTTAATTCCGTCGCGTCCAATGTAATGACCCAGGAATTTAACTTCTGTTTTGTTGAAGGAATATTTGGAGAGTTTCGCGTAGAACTCGTTGTCCTGGAGGACCTGGAGAACCGTGGCCAAATTGGCCAAGTGCTCCGCCGGAGTGCTTCCGTAAACCAAGATATTGTCCAAGTAAACCACGACGAGCTTGTGCAAGTATGGCGCGAATATTTGGTTCATGACCGCTTGGAATGTGGCCGGCGCGTTCGCCAAACCCATCCCTAGGACTTTAAATTCAAACTGACCCATCGGGGTAGTGAACGCAGTCTTCGGCGCGTCCTCGTCCGAAATTCGTATTTGGTAATAACCAGACGTGAGGTCTAGGGAACTGAATAACGTAGCTCCACCTAGACGATCAATGGTCTCGTCAATACGGGGAAGAGGATACCTATTTTTAATCGTGATGTTGTTGAGCGCTCGCCAATCGCAAACCACTCGGTATCCCGTTCCACCCGGTTTCGCTATGATCATAATCGGCGCGCCGTACGGGGACGAGCTCGGGGCGATGAATCCTTGCTGCAACAGGTCGGAGACGTATTCCTCACAGAGTAAGGTCTCGGCTGGACTCATGCGACGATTTCTGCGATATGGCGCGTAAGCATTGTCTTGCGTTTTGATGACGTGAGGTATAACTCGATGGTTAGGAGTCCCCATAGGCAAATTGTTGAAGACCTTGCGATACTTCCATAGGAGAGCGCGCAGGTCGCTGGCCGAGATGAGCGTCTTATCGTCGTGGTCAAGGATGTTGTCGCGGATCCAATTTTCGAAATCCATGCTTGCCACCGGGGGACCACGTAAGGGCCCGTCGGACGGCAGTAATTTTGTCAGCAGTTTCGCCCGTTCATCGGCAGTGACGTTAGACGCCGGTAAATCCGCACGGGATTCGCGCACATTGACCATGACATGGTTAGCGCCAGCCTTTAAAAGCTTTGCTGCCTTGCGACCAGTAATGACCGGGTCATTAGTTGACTTGCCCGAAAGCGCCATAGTGAAGAAGGAATGAGCCGTTTCGTCCCGCTGCCTGTTTACAGGTGTTAAACAGCAGCTGTACCGTTTGAGCGACAATGTCATGCGATCGTAGTCTAGGACGGCCTTTTCGTCGCGCATCCAGTCGGACCCGAGGATTAGGTCTAATCCTCCAGGAAGTTTGTCGACGACATGGACGAACACTTTGCCAACATATCGTTGTATGTGGATAGGGAGCGTGACCGTCCCGCGGACTTTGATAAGCCCGTCGTTAGCGCAAGTGAATCCGTCGCGTTCGTTTTCCCAAGGGCGGATGTGCAAACCGAGATCTTCAGCCGTTTGCTTTTCCATAAGGCAACTTGTTGCGCCTGAGTCTGCCAATGTGAGCAATTGCTTCGCTCCTGATCGGGCGTTGAATAGCATATCGGGGGCAGCAGCGGAGTTGACTTCGTATACCCGATTGGCTCGCGTCATGAGCACGGGGGAAGTAGTTGTATTTCGTTGCGCGTGATTGCGACGGATGCACTTCGTTGACCGTCTGGCAGCGATTTGTTTAATGCGAACTTTGGGATCCAATGCCTCCGACCACCAGTGTCTTTTTCGACGGGTTTCAACCGGACTGGGGATGCCCTCCTCAGGTGCGGGGCCAAAGCATACTGCCTTGGTCACGTCGTTGATCGCATGCCAATCCTTTTTGATTTGGACGGCCCGTTCGGAGTCGGGGGGGTCATACCATACTTGGATGGCTACTTTATTCGAAGGTGACCCCTTGGGGCGGGGTTTCATATGGTGATCGAACGATTGGTACTCCTTGAATAACTCCATACCTTGGAGGAGACTGGAGACATGCTTATCGTTACTCGCGTTTTTCGGGAGGATGAACATACCGGATGTGTCGAAGGGTGCATCGTTTTTGCATTCCCAATAGTGTTCTAACACCGACACGACGTCTTCCGGAATGGGGTGAGCGTATATGAACTCGTTTGCGATGGAGACACGCATGCCAAACTCCGTAGAGAACTTCAGTGGACAAGGGGACGACAAGGCATTAGTAGAAGTTACATCAATGGTGGGGGTTAAGCCCAAGTTAGAAAATAGTTCCTCTTGAACTTGTAACAAGAGCTCAAGTGGCTCGACTACTACTACTTTATCGCCGCTAATTACACGATCCAGGCTTGTCAATACCTGACCGGCCGGTTCCTATTCCCAAATCGGGATGGGACCGTTGCCATCAAGGGCCCAGTCGGGACACGTAGTCTCATTGAGGGCCGGCCAGTTAGGCAAGTCCCGCGTGCGGCAGCGTCCGTCAGCATTCAGCGACCGCACACATGTCCTCATGTAGCGGAAGCAGAAGAAGCAGCGAGCACCATTCTGAAGCCAGATGGTCTGCCCGACGCTGACCGACTTGTTCATATGCATGGCGTTTTGGGGGTCTTGACCCGAAAAGTCGGGGGTCCGCGGCCCGCTGGGCTGTGAACGGCCCCGACCCGCACCCTCTCCATATCCTCCGCGACCACCACGGCCCGCGCCGCGGCTAATAAAGCCTTTCCCGAACGTGCGATCAGCACCTTGCAAACTGAGGACCTGCGGCCTTGGCGATCCACCCAGCTTGCCGTTGTGCGCCGGCTGCGTCGCACTACGTCCTCCACCACTTGGCCACCGGCCGGGTTGCGACTACTGTTTGCCGCCAGCTTGGGGCTCTTGGCTGGGCGAGAGTTCATCTCCCCGCCGTCGTCGGTGGCTACTCCCTGCGAAGAGAAAGAATCGGGGTCAGAATCGGAGGGGGGTGAGTTGGTAAATTGGACGCGATTGAATGCAAGGTCCTTACCCGGGTATTTAGTATCAGCGGGGCGCTTGAATGGATACCTCGACTTCTGGTTAGCGTAACCTCCCCTCTGATGGCGATCGTGCTTGTCCGTCAAGGACTTGCCACGAGCGGCGACAACTTTCCTCGCTTCGTCCAATTGCAGATAGCGGAACAAATCCTCCATCGTTTCGAACATAGTACCAGACTCGCGCCGAGAGTGTGCACCGGCGCGGAGTTCATCGGAGAGTCCCGTGCGAAACAAGTTTAACTTTTCGCGATCGGTGAGATCGGGGACTTTGCGAAATTCCGACTTGATGGAGTGGTAATAATTCTGCAAGGATCGAGGTTCTGGGCGGAAGCCACCTTCGTGTAGTTTGGTGAGAGCGACGTGTGATTCCGTTAATAGCTCGGGCAGGAGGAGCGACTCCGCCCATGCAACGATTCCCATGAAATCTAACCCGTCCAACTCATCGCTAGCCCATGCCTCGTCGTAAGTGATGCGGAGTTGGCCAGTGAAAGCGCCCGACAGGTGTGGAACAATGCGCTCGAACGGACCAAGGTAACCGTCGGCGAACTGGAGCTCCATGATCGTGGCCACATTGAAAACCCATCGGCGCAACTTAGCCCTAGTGCATCTGTCCGACAGTTTGTGTTCAATGAGACGTAGTTCCTTTCTCATTTCAGTAACACGCTTGGCGAACCCATTGTCGTGATCAGAGTGACGAGTGGCGCGGTTATCGGGAGGAGGGGTGATTGGCGGTAGCGAGACGGGCTCACCTGGCGGGCCTGCCGGGGCCAGGTGTGTGCCCTCGCGAATCTGTCGCGTTGGAGAAGGGGCGTCTGCGGGCAACGTAGCTGCGCGCTTTGCACTAGGGCGAACAGCGGCCGGGGAAGCCACCGTAGGTACTGCGGGCGTCGTTGGGTGCTCGGGCTGTGTAGCCCGAGGAGCGCGATTAGAGGTCGGGTCGACAGGTGGAACCTGGAGGGGCGAACCTGGGGAATCGGCTAAGTCGTGGCCCGATGACGAGTGGTCGGAGACCGAAAAGGGGCCGTCGGGTGGTGAGTGAGCGGCGGTAGGTGCTGTCGGCGGGGAAGGGGTAGCGCCCCCCCGCGGGATCGAACCACGTTGCATTTTGCCAGTAAGGCCACCCGAAGGGGCATAGACGTCGGGGAGGCGAAAGGGTTCTGGCTCAAACGCCGGGGCTACCTGAGCGACAGCTAGTTTATCAAACAACCCTGAATTCCCCGCAACCCGCACCTGCCTGTCAGGTGCACGAGGCAGCGTCTCCTCCATTTTGTCGTCATTGGCCTCCGCCGCCGGGTAGTGGGCCTTCAGCTTAGTGCCCTTGAGGGCGGCGTCCTTGTCGGCAATGTCTTTGATGTTCAAAGGCATCCATTCCATCCACCTTTGCTTTCGCATCTTGGATGCCGTGTACAAACGGGTCATGCTGTCGCGGAGATCATCAACCTGCTGCAGCGCGTCCACGATGTTCTCGGGATCGCACTCAAGGAGGAGCATGTCAGCATAAGCGTTCATATGCACCGCCAACTTGGCGTCAGCATAAGGCGCGACAGGCTGGTCCGCGGAGTGGTAATAGAGAAGACCATCCGACTTCGCAGCCTTGGCATATGTGGGCGACGCTTTGATCTCGCGGCCGCGCAGAAACGCCTGCTTGCGCGCAGCGATGGCCTCCTGAGCGGCGGCGTTGTCCTCACGAGCGGGCTGAGGAAGCGCATGCTTGCGCCCCACAGTCCTGCCGTTCCCACACCCAACGTAGCGGGCGCCGCTGGAAGAACCGCCAGGGTCCTCAGTGTCCATCGGCACCGTCTCGTTGCGCGCCACAGTAGCTTGGCTCGCCGCGATCATGGCCATGACATCAGCCATGGTAATGGCGGCGGGAGATGCAGCCGCGGGAGCAGTCATTGGGCGCTTACCATAGGCGATGTTCTCGCGGGTCAGCTGCGCGACGACCTCAGTCAAGCGAGCGTTTTCAGAGAGAGCGGGGGCGAGCGCTGCATGGGGAGAAAGACGTGGCGAGTTAGACAATGGCGTCGGCAGAGCGGGAAACAGTGTGCGATTCACGGGCAAAACATTGGGAGGTGTACCCAAGCGGGATGGTGAGTCCTCAATATGATCGAATGGATTGCAAACCGAGAAAGGCAGGTTTGTTCGATAATCGTCAGGCGTCAAACTATGCTCACCTGCTTGAGATTGAGCAAGGCCGGCCTGCGCAGCCGTGAGCTCGGACTCCTTAGTCGCCAGCTCGATGCACAAAACATCCAAGGAGGACCTGGCGGTCGCCGCGGCCCCAGTGAAAGCGGCCTGGAGGTCGGACAACGCCTTGCGACTCTTAGCCAGATTCTTGCCGAGGAAGTAGTGGCTGTTTAACTGCTCTTGCCTCTCGGTAGGATCGCCATTGGCCAATGCGGCATCAGTAGCCGCGCCGGAGGCGGCGAGGCGCTGCACTAGGTCAGCGACTTCGACGTCCTTAGCGGATATCTTCGCCATAAACTGCTCGGTAAGGGCCGAGTTGGCGATGGAGGCCTGGTCAAGCTGCGCGCGGAGTTGTCCAATTTGCTCCGCCGCGATCAGGTGGCCACCCATATGCTGATGCCGCCTGCGCTCCGCGCCCGCGTCATAGCGAGCGCTGAGCTCCTCGAGGCAAGGCTCAGCCAGCGGCGTCGTCGTCGGCGTCGTCGTCGGGGCCATGCCCGCGCGCAGAGGCGGGGCAGCGGGCGGGGCACCCGAGGGTGCCGCCAGACCATTGAGGCCGTCAACCAGCGGTTGCAGCGTACCCACTGAGACAGAGGGCCGCGCTTCGGCAGATGCGGACTCATCCAGCGTAGCACCGAGCTCAGTGTCGGGCTCAGTGTCAGAAGACGCCATCCCTTCAGGATTGGTGTCGACCACTGAAATCGTAGGCTGGTCAGCCGCGTCGTTGGTTACCTTGGTGGATTTGTGGGATGCCATTCTGCACAGGCAACAGAACAAGTCAGTAGGCTGGACAGGAATGAGTGGTGGGCGAGAGAGGGAGAATTACTCGCAACTTCAGGATGCGAAAATTCACCTGCCACAGGGACTACTAAATTTTGCGAGCGTAACGAGCTGATAATGCCTCAAGCGTAACTGTATATGACGCGTTCGTCCAGAATACGATGAGGGATAAAAGCACGGCCAAGGCACGTATCACAGGGCAACCAGGAAGGACAACGACGAATCGAAAAGCGCGACAGGATGAGCAAACGTGCAGGTGCAAAGCAACAAAAGATGATGCAGCAAGCAGGAGGAGTCGCAGGACAGGCTCGGAAGTACGCTAATTAAAGCAAGTACGGCCTAGGTGGCAAATGGAGCCTATGCTGTTTAATTGCTCAAACCCCGCTCAGGATGCCCGGGAATGGAGCTTAAGAAGCTATGACCAAAAGGGCAGGTCGTGAAAGCAACAATCGAGCGCGTAGGCCGTACAGGGGTAGGGCAGGCTAGGAAAAGATGCCCATGCAAGACAGGTCGCAGGCGGCCTAGGGCGTGTCGAGCTGCACAGGACAGTCCCTGCGAGAACCTAACAGGCGCTACGAGCACTCGAAGCCAACAGGGAAGAGCAGGAACAGCGAGCAGCAAATGCCAGAAAGCCGACAGGATGTCCTGGCGGGTGCGATTAATTCGAAGAAAAATTCGTATGCGTGCGTATGTGTATGCGTGAGGTCCCTAAGGAACGAAACCAGCTCCGCTACCAGTGTAACAGCTCAGGATGCACTTAGCAGCCTGCGGGGTTAGTCTAGTGGAACAGTCTACGTGATGTATGTTTAGGTGTAAGTCGATATGCGTAAGCTAGCAGAACAGTAGGGTGTTACCTAAGTAGGGGATGTAGAGTTGATCGGGTAGAACGTCTTCGTGAAGGAGTAGAAGGGTTCGTCCCGAGTAGCTCGTGTCTATGTACGCAACGTGTGCGTTGTGAGAGATGAGGCAGTACATGGGTATGGTACTGTATCATGTGCGTTCGTCACGTGGCTTACGGGTAAGGTGTACCCGTATGCCTTGCTGGAAGGCCAGAGTACCCGTGAAGGGTTCTGTACCGTTACATAAAGTGCCGTCAGTACGGTCAGTACATCAAGTACTTTTACTACCGTCAGTACATTAAGTACCTTTAGTACCGTCAGTACATCAAGTACCGTCAGAACATCAAGTACGGTCAGTCCATGAAGTAAATTGTGTACCGTCAGTACATGGAGCACCTTGAGTAGCTTGAGTACTTTCAGTAACTTGACCTAAGTGGGACCTAGACACCTATGTAGATGGGGTCTGAACACTCAAGGTGTGGGGCTTGAAACCTTCAAAGGGGGGGCCTAGACATACCTACAGGTGGGAGCCTAGACACATAAGGAGGTGGCCCTTGCCTTGTAAATTAGTCGGACCTAGATATGTATATAGGTGGGGTCTGGTCACTCCAGGTCTGGGGTCTTGACACCTGTAAAGGGGGGGCCTAGACACACCTACAGGTGGGAGCCTAGACACTCCAGGTGGTGACCCTAGGCTCTTCAATAAGTGGGACCTCGAGTAATGATAACGCCTGGTGGGGAGTGGTATTAATAAGGGATCCCCATCTTACGGCGGTAGGGAACGGCCTGCTACTTTGCCTGGAAAAAGCTACCATGGCGGTTGACAGCGACCGCCAACACTAAAGCGCACCCGTGGGGATTTGAACCCGGCACCTTCTTCGTTCAAGGAGCTCTGCCATTGAGCCATTCGTCGAAACGGAGGTGTGGGACCTCGGAATAAGTGGGTGCTGGTATCCCCTTATTTAATACCTTGAGGCTCCCTTACAGGGGGCGGGTAATGATAATGATAACGCCTGGAGGGGCATGGTATTAAGGGAACTCGTTGTATGCGTGCAGGGAACGGTCTACCACCTCGACTGGACAAGCTACCATCGCAGTTGACAACAACCTGCAACGCTCAGGGTGACCGTAGGGGGAATAGAAACCCCAACCCCGACCCTGTTTCAGCGATTTGGTGTACCACTAGACCAATCGTATCACTGAAACGGGCTAGGGGGCGGGTATGTGTCCCATGGGTTTGAAACCCTGCTGGATAGTTAATGAGTGTTGGCTTGGGTCTGTGCACTATATATAATATATGTAAAATATATACGAGAATCAGCCCCCTCTCTTGCGAGGGTTATTTGATCTGCGTATTTGGTCCCCTACTTCCGAAAACAATTTGGGGGTCCTAGTGCGCCCTTATATTTCAGACCTTGCGGCTCCCTTAGGGGGCGGGTCTGTGTCCCATGGCCTTGAAATCCTGCTAGCTCGTTAATGAATGTGGGCTAGGGTCTGTGCAGTATATATAATATGTGTAATATATATACGAGAATCAGCCCCCTCTCTTGTGAGGGTTATTTAAACTGCGTATTTGGTCCCCTATTTCCTTAAACAATTTGGGGGTCCTAGTGCGCCCTTATATTTCAGACCTTGCGGCTCCCTTACAGGGGGCGGGTCTGTGTCCCTTGGACTTGATAACTGCTGGATAGTTAGTGAGTGTGGGCTAGGGTCTGTGCACTACATATAATATATGTAATATATATACTACAATCAACCCCCTATCTTGTGAGGGTTGTTTGATCTGCGTATTCGGCCTCCTACTTCCTAAAACACTAGCATTGAGCCCGTCGTTCCCGCGGGAAGACCCCCGTGACCACGTCAGCGACAGGTCAGCAAGATATGGAACCAAAGCCCCAAACACGGGCCGGGCACGCGCTAACCCCCAGACAACCTTCTACGCGCTACTTTATATAATAAGATTCCGGTGTCCTTGTACGCCCTTATATTTCAGACCTTGCGGCTTCCTTATAGGGAGCGGGTCTGTGTCCCTTGGACTTGATACCCTGCTGGATAGTTAGTGAGTGTGGGCTAGGGTCTGTGCACTACATACAACATATATATTTAGCGGAGCCCCCCCCTTCTGGGGGACGAGAGCCCCCCAGATTCACCTCGTTGTCTGTCTATCTGACCGACTGACTGACTGACCGACCGACCGACCAACCGACCGACCGACCGACCAACCGACCGACCGACCGACCGAGACGAAGGCTGACATGTCAGCGAACTGTCTCATAACTAAGCGGCTTCGGTCAGCTCCATTTCTGTTGCCACCTGTCGTTCCATTGCCAACACTCTCGCCAATTTTCCGCGTGGCTTGAGATAGATGCTGCATAAGAATTGTATTTATGAGAATCAGCCCCCTCTCTAGTTTATTTGACCTTGCGTCTCCCTTACAGGGGGTGGGTCTGTGTCCCTTGGGCACAAAAAAACCTGCTGGCCCTTTAGTGAGCGTGGGCTAGGGTCTGCGCACGATATATCTATATCTATAAACATATATATATATATATATATATATATATATATATATATATATATATATATATATATCCATCGACGTTGCGTCTGCGACGGAGGACGCAGCGTCCTTAACAACCCTGATGAGCACCTGCCAAACTTGTAGACCTACACCTTCACTTAAGGACCAAGAGGAAGTCCTCCCCACCTTCAGCCGAACAGCATTCTCGACTTGATGATTCATAACTATCTACCTCCAAGAGGCCACGCCACAACTCAGATGATATGACCTGATCTGCTAGTTTTCTCTGCCTTTCACAACCTCTAGCTTCTTCCGAACTTCTTACTATCTTTAGTCTATGCATTTGTGTCCCTTCCTTCCTTACTTGTAGAAAGCATTTGGGCAGTTTACCTTCTTAGACTGGTTTCTTAGCCTTTTGATTTTTACTTAAGGATCACTCCCTAAGGCGGCATTTCTAACAAAAACTGTTAGAGCCAGACCGCGGCTGCTGGCACGGAGTTCATCAAATCCAAAGTTTCTTTGCCCCCCCCCCCCCCCCCCCCCCCCCCCCCCCCCCCCCCCCTAATAAGAAAGGGCCCTCCCAGAAAAAGGGGTCGGCCCTTACCCCTTTCCCCTTTGGGGTTACCCTAAAGGGGTTAGGGGTTACCCTGAAGGGGCCAACGCCCATAGGCACAAGATCAAGAGCTCCGTTTCCGTGCAGTTGTTTCCAAGATACCATCCAGGTCATCATTACGTATCCCGGAACTCGTAATTGAGAGGTAATATCCAGGAAATACGGCCAGGCATGCATCCTGCCAACGTGGCTGTATCTCCAGATTACGGAGCTGCGCTTTGCGAGGTCAGTTCCGACATGGGTGTGTTTCCCCTGGACCTTTTTGGCCTCCTCGGGATCTGCTCGGGACCGGCGATCGCGATTCGGGAGCCTGGCTGGCAGCTCCAGCGATATCTGGTGGTGGTGCCAGACTGTTGCCACGGTGCGGTAGTGCACTAGAGTAGGAAGTGCCCTTATATGTGCTTAGGTGGGGGCATCGGGTAAGCTCCTTGGATTCCACATCATTTATCTAACTATCAAACTTCGTTTAAACGCTGTTAACCACATTTTGGCCGTAAATATTGTGGCGGATAACGATCCTCCCACTGAGTTGCCACGCGGTGGTGACGACTTTCCGACAGATGACGAACGACTTCTGTAGGCAGTTGAAACCGAGCGAATTGACCCACTGATCAGTGTCTGATCAGCTACTCGGGAATACCTAAAACGAGGGTTCCATTAGGGTCTAGACGCGCTGGAAGCGGGAAGGGAGTCTTAAGCCGTGCTTCTGACTCTTAGGGCCGTCTAAACTCCTGAGATCATTTCTTAGGCTTCCAGTTACAAGACACTCCGTGTTACAAGGTATTCATATAGCACAATTGGTTTCTTGAGCCTGGTCGCGCTTTCAAACCGCGCCACTCGCTTTACTCCCCACCCCCGACGTCCCCTCAAGCCCACCATCACCGAGTATGGCCTCTTCTTCAGCCCAAGCTGCTGCGGCTCCACCTTCTGAGGTCCCGGATGTTGACGACATGGACCACGAGGAGCTCGTCCAGCAAGTCAAGGCTTGGGAGCTGCACAAGCTCTCCAAGGAGAAAAGAAAAGGCGCTGGAGGGCCGGCACCTTCGCCTCCCTCTTCGGGCGGTAACCGATGCTTCTGTCGTTGGTACAGGGGGCGTTCTCATGCAAGATGGGCGACCCATCGCGTACCACTCTCACAAATTCTCAAGCGCTGAACGAAACTACTCCACGGGCGAGCAAGAATTACTCGCAGTGTACTTGGCCTTGAAAGAATGGCGATGCTACCTCGAAGGTTGCACTGGCAAGTTCGAACTTGACACCGACCACGAACCCCTCGTCTACCTTGCAAATCAGCCCATGCTGAGCAGCAAGCAGGCACGATATCTTGAGTTTTTTTCGCGCTTCACGAACATGAAGTGGGCTCATATCGCGGGCCGTACTAACGTAGCTGACCCTCTGAGTAGGAATCCAGCCTTCTCAGAGGCTACGGCTTTGTTCATTCAGAGGCTGTCCGCAAATGACCCACTCCACATGCGCGAAATAGCCCCAGATATTCTGCATGGTTACACGGAAGACTTGTGGTTCGATAATCCGCACAATACCAAGTACCTCTCCAAACGGGCAGATGGTTTCTGGGTTGGCACCGGCAAATCCATACGAGCAGCATCTGAGTCGCAGATCGTTGTACCAAATGGTAATTCGCTCAAAGCTCGGATTTTGTTTGCTTTCCACGATACCCAACGAAGTGGACATGGAGGCATCGACCGAACTTTTCGATCTGTTGCACGCTACTATTGGTGGCCTGCCATGCGACTCGATGTCGTTGATTACGTACGCCACTGTGATTCTTGCCAACGGGTAAAAATTTCACATCAGAACCCGCAGGGTAACCTTCAACCCCTTTCGATTCCGACCGCCCCCTTCGATTCACTGTCCATGGACTTCATCGTTGGGCTACCGAAATCGAATGGTTTTGATCAGATCTACGTGATCGTTGATCGCCTTACGAAGATGGTCAAACTTATCCCATGCAAAACGACAGACGATGCTGAAAAGATTGCTACCCTGTTCCACGAGCGCGTGCTCAGCGAACAAGGCCATCCGCTTTCCATCATCTCTGATCGCGATGTTAAGTTCACGAGTTAGTTTTGGCAAACACTATTAACTCTGTGCGCTATCCGCCCTGGAATGTCGACTGTATTTCACCCACAAACAGATGGTCAAACAGAACGTATGAACAGTGTTCTCGAAGACACTCTTCGCCATTTTTCCTCTGCGAATCAGAAAAATTGGGCCAGTCTTTTGCCGAATGCACAATTCGCCATCAACAACTCGTACAACAGAAGCATTCGAGATTTTCCGTTTCGGTTGCTGTACGGTAGATACCCTCGAGTGGCACTACAACCATCAGATGATGTCATCGCTACGGCACATCAACCAGCCCTGTCCTGGGTCGAGCATATGAATAACGCATATGACACGGCCAAGGCAGCGCTTAAATCCGCAAAGGATCGTCAAAAAACGTATGCAGACTTGCACCGTCGACCGGTGAAGTATACTCACGGTCAGGAAGTTTTGTTGAACTCGAAGAACATCAAATACTGGCCTGGTATGACTCGGAAGCTCATGCCTAGATTCGTTGGTCCCTACGAAATCTCTCACACTATCCAAAAGAGGGGGGAGACCATTGCAGTGACTCTATCCCTCCCCGAAGGATGATAGATTCATCCAACGTTTCACGTATCTCTTGTCAAACAATACCTATCCGACGGGACTGGGTTTATTAGACCAAATCCGGAATTGTTACGCACATGCGGTGAACCTATCTACGAGATTAGCAACGTTGTTGATCACAAGATACAGTCTGGTACGGTGTATTACTATGTACAATGGTTACACTCAGACCATGTTCACTCTTGGGAACTCGAAGAAGAGTTGTTACCTATGTGCTCTGAACAAATCGATTTGTATTGGAGACAACACCCTTCTCGGGTACGACCCGTGATAGGTGCCAACGACCCGAAACCTAAAACGGTTAAAAAACCTACTCACAGGGATTATGCGACTGTAACCCCTGATGAGTTTCTCATTCGAAAGAGTACTAGACTTCAGGAGAAGGCTAGGGCTAGAGAAGGGGGAATTGTGGTGGATAACGATCCTCCCACTGAGTTGCCACGCGGTGGTGACGACTTTCCGACAGATGACGAACGACTTCTGTAGGCAGTTGAAACCGAGCGAATTGACCCACTGATCAGTGTCTGATCAGCTACTCGGGAATACCTAAAACGAGGGTTCCATTAGGGTCTAGACGCGCTGGAAGCGGGAAGGGAGTCTTAAGCCGTGCTTCTGACTCTTAGGGCCGTCTAAACTCCTGAGATCATTTCTTAGGCTTCCAGTTACAAGACACTCCGTGTTACAAGGTATTCATATACCACAAATATCCCCTGCGTCAAGTAAACCTATCCAGAGTTGACAACGTCGGACTAACTTGAAAGGACGAAAGATACCACAAAAGCATCCTTGACGATTCGCCGTCCTGGCGCCGACCTGGACGATGATGATTCGCCGACCTGGAAGCGCTATGCCGACCTGTCCCCGTCAGGATTTACTTTATGATTATACTAGCATCTGAGCCCGTCGTACCGACGGGAGGACCACCCCCGTGGCTACGTCAGCGACAGGTGTCGGAAAATCGAGATCCGAGAGTCGCTGCCGCCTGGGCGACAGGTCAGCAAAATATGAAACCAAAGACCCAACTGCCTGCAGGCATGCCTGGGCCCAAATGGCTAGCATCTGAGCCCGTCGTTCCGACGGGCAGACCCCCGTGGCCACGTCAGCGACAGGTCTGGGGAAATCGAGATCCGAGACTCGCTGCCACCCGGGGGAATGCTGCGACGGGGGGAGCTACTTTATATAATAAGATAATTATAAGTTCCCGAGCAAGTCCCGAGAACGAAAAATATCAGTGGAAATAGGTGGAAACCAGAGAAACTGGTGGAAACATGGTTTCTATAGGAAACCCTTTCGTGATGCAATGCTTCGTATCGGAGATTCGATCGGAAACCTTTCGTAGATATGATACAATGGGGTATTCTCATTGTCATATTTGTTATCTCCTCCTGCAGTGAATACATTCCTTCGAAAGCAATTACACATATTATCTGCCTTTACTTTCTATTACAAGAATGGGGGGCTTGTCCGGCAGTACACTCAACATGATTTTTGAATACGAGGTCGGGGAGAGACCTGAAAGAGAGAGCCTATCAACCTAGTTGAGCGGTTAAGCAAGGCTCGAGTTTTGAGGAGCTACCTTAACGAGCTGTTCAAGCTTTAAAAGTATGAGTGCATTATCGCACCTGAATAAAGCCGCGCGAGGGGACTCCGGGCAGCAGGCCGGGGGTCTCAGAGATCGGCCTGGGCTGAGATCCTCCAGCCAGGCTGCTCAGCTGCTCGCCCAGCTGGGCCAGGGTACTAATAAAGCGAAGGAGATGGGCAGGGTGCGTGAAATCCAGGTTGTTGTTTGTCGGAACGAGCATCTGAGACCTGTCCCCTTGCCCTGGAATTTTGGGAATTTCGATTGCTTGATCGGCTGTAGCTATCACCGACGCTGGGACGGCGTGGAGACCATAAGGATTCAATGACATGGCTCGAAAGTAGCTTAGAAAGGGCGAGAAAGTGGACTGTTTTGCTTGTAAATGGCCAGATCTAACAGCTCTGCGAGAGCGACTACTTGTCTTCCCTCGAGAGGTAGCGGGCGTAGCCCCAGCTCTGTTTCCCCCGGGTGTTTCCCCCGGGGACCGCTGGGTTGGCCTCTAACTAACCTTGAGAGTTTGCTTGCAGGGTCTGGAGCCTCTTCTTGAAGGCTTGGCCAATGTTGATGAAATTCCCAGGCAGGAGGAGGTACCCCAGCAGGTGTGTGATCTCTCAAAGCAGAATGACGGGTATGTTTTTCTGGTGGTGGAGGGACTGAAGGGGAATTATTCCCGGTCTCATGATCCTTAAGAAGTCTGAAGGGAAGCTGTCTTGGTATCTCGCATGTTTCTTTCTAGAGACTGAAGGGAATTATTCCCGGTCTCTAGATATTGTAGGAAGACTGAAGGGAAGCATGTCCCGGTCTCATGCATGGATCTGTAGGGGGGGCTGAAGGGATACTACTCCCGGTCTCTAGACATGAAAGTTGACTGAAGGGAATCCGTCCCGGTCTCTTGCAAGGATCTGTAGGGGGGCTGAAGGGAATTACTCCCGGTCTCTAGACATGTTTGAGGACTGAAGGGAAGCAGTCCCGGTCTCATGCATGGATCTGTAGGGGGACTGAAGGGAATTATTCCCGGTCTCTAGATGTGTAGGCTGACTGAAGGGAAGCATTATCCCGGTCGCATGCATAGATCTGCATAGGGACTGAAGGGAATTATGCCCGGTCTCTAGAGGTGTAGGCAGACTGAAGGGAAGCATGATCCCGGTCGCATGCATATATCCGTGGAGGTACTAAAGGGAATTTTGCCCGGTCTCTAGCTTAATAGGCAGACTGAAGGGAAGCACATTCCCGGTCTCTTGCTTGAATTTGTGGAGGGACTGAAGGGAATTATGCCCGGTCTCTAGAGGTGTAGGCAGACTGAAGGGAAGCATGATCCCGGTCGCATGCATAAATTTGTAGAGGGACTGAAGGGAATTTTGCCCGGTCTCTAGAATTGTAAGGAGACTGAAGGGAAGCAGACCCGGCCTCTTGTAAGGATCTGTAGAGGGACTGAAGGGAATTATTCCCGGTCTCTAGCTTTACAGAAAGACTGAAGGGAAGTGTCAGCATGAATTGCGGTGCTCTCAAGCGTTTTATGACTTGGTGACTACTTATGTACTCCCTTAGAACTATCGGCCCTGATAGCTTCCCATAGTGATAGCTTCCCGTAGAACTGAGTCATCATTTAGTGACTCAGTGTCAGCTTCCTATTGACTGCCTGTCTCTCTGTGTCTTATCGGTCTCTCCCTGACATCTCCTGTGTTAAACGGTGTCAGGGTGACAAGATCCGGGCTTAGGGTCTATTCAGGTTACAGGCATCCACTTCGCCCACCGCTGGTGTCCTTTAGTGTACGTCCTTGCTTGTAACGTTATTCTCGTCTCTGTGTATAGATTGGCGCGTCTGTCTCCGCTGCATACATCTCTGTCCACTCTTAGAAGTGCTTAATAGCTGATAAGTTCTGGGCTTCATCTCGATCTACCACTGCTTTATAATGCAACTTCCGCGTGGGCCTCCTGCCGGCTTCGAAAAGCTAACCCCACAGAATGGTTTGTCTTGGTCGCGCGGTATGGAGAGCGTCATTGTATCCAATGGCTGCGACCGCATTCTTCCGTTCAAGACTCGTGTTCCCACTGATTGGCTTGATGATTGCGCGCCAGCGGCCTCTGCTGCCTTAGATGAGTCTCCTTCCGCCATCATGGAAGACATCCCCCCCTACCAAACCTCCATTTCTCTCCCTCCTTCTCCTCTTGTCCAACGCCTCCTTCCTGAGGTAGAGGATATTCTGATGCGTCTATGCTGCGTCTCGACTCAGATCATCAAATACAAGTCTTCTCCTCCGCCTCCTGATGCCCGTTTTGAGTATGACAATGCTGATCCCGGTCTCTTGCTTGGATATGTAGAGGGACTGAAGGGAATTATGCCCGGTCTCTAGACTTGTAAAGAGAGTAAAGAGAAGCAGACCCGGTCTCATGCATGGATCTGTTGAGGGACTGAAGGGAATTATTCCCGGTCTCGAAGATTGGTCGGAGGACTGAAGGGAAGCATGTTCCGTTGCCCCTTGCGTGGATATATTAAGGGCTTGGATCTGTAGTGGGGGGCTGAAGGGAATTTTTCCCGGTCTCTAGATCTGAAGGAAGACTGAAGGGAAGTATTTCCCGGTCTCGTGCACGGCTCTGTCAAGTGAATGAAGGGAATTGTTCCCGGCATCTAGCTTTGGAAAGACTGAAGGGAAGCCGTCCCGGTCTCTATGTGTATGGACTGACATGTTGATCATGGTTGTTGCAGCCAAGGGACTGTCATGCTGGGACTGACAAGCACTGGCTGACACCCGTGCTTTTATTGCTTGCAGAGTGGGGTAGGGCAGCAAGTGGAGCCGGACGCCCCTGCCCAACGCATGGGGGGCACCTTACTGCTGGAGGATGGGTTGGCGAGGCCAAGGGCAGCTACAGCACTAGCACCCGGGCAGGAGCAGCTTAGGGAGGCCTTCAGGCCCCACTTAAGAGACTCAGCTGAATCTCATAGACACAACCAAGCCCAAGAACTTAGGCCGGTTAATGGGCCTGAAGAGAAGCTGCAGTTGGTGTGGAGGCATTGGGCCCATGATGGGGCTTGCATCCCCTTCCAGCTGGTACGTGTTTTAAAGCACGTGCAGAATTTTGCAGTGATCAGAGTAGAATCTGAGAAGGCAGGTACCTACCGCTCCTACCACGCAGCTAGGGTACTTGCTGGAGGCTGGGACGTTTCGCCTCCCGTGGCTACAGAGGTAGAGGGGAGTGCTGTCAACTTCTCCAACCTCGGAGATGTGGAGATTAGAAGCCCAGGTTGGAGACCGTACCGTGATTTGCTATTGGAGGCTGTGAACGAGGTCAATGATGTTCTAGAGCTAGAGCAAAGAGCTAGAGAGAGGGTGATGGACCAGCATTTACCTCAGAAGAGAGACAGGGGTGCAAGGCAGTGGGAACCTAAGAGCCCGGAGAAGCTGATCCTACGGAGCTGGGTAGGGGTAGCTTTGACACCTGATAAGCTTAGGGGGGAGAAGGCCACCCGCCTGGACACGAGGCACCGAGAGGAACTTTTCCTTGGGGCACAAGGAAGGACATGTGGGGATCAGCACCCAGTCAAAGACCGTGAGAAGGAGGCTGCGTTATGGAAGGACTATCAGCTTAACTTGGATGCTATGGTTTCTCAGCTGTTGACCCAGTATGAGTGGGCTAAGCATGCCTCGTACACTCAAGGGCATGGGGAACTAGGACACAGCCAGCTGCAAGGCTTGATTTTTGCTGCCAAGGAAGAGGTTCTAGCTGGGTTGGAGCTAGTAAGGGATGATATGGTGGAGAGCTTCATGCTTAGGTGCCTGGCAGCGTTTGGTGGCAAGCTGGTGAGGGTCTTGAAAGGTCATATGGACAGTGGACTGCAGTCAGACTGCATTGAAGTGGAGGATATGGTGAAGGACGAGTTGCCCGAAGCTCGAGGACTCCGTGAAGGGGTGATTGCATTCAAGAAAATCATGAAGACACTGCATAACCTCTGGAGGGAGAGGGATCTGAAGAGACCAACACTGCTGCCGCACTCGGGGTACTACTAGCAGGGTCAACTAGCCCAGCAGAGTTACCCAGCCCAGCAGGGTTACCCAGGTCGGCAGGGTTACCTAGCTCAGCAAGGTAACCCTGCCCGGCAGGCAAATGGGCCTTTCCAGGTTCCCAACCCAAGGAGACCCTTCCAAGCCAACCCCAGACCATCGAACGGGCCAAGGGTTATGTGCAGGGATTTCCTTCAGGGAGCTTGCAACTTTGGAGAACGTTGTAAGTTCGCCCATGACCCACCTAGGATTCAGGGGGCCCCAAATGCTCCTAATTAAAGAGCAGATAAATGAGCATTAGGGCACTAAGGAGTTGTGTAGTGCACTTAGCATAGCCTGGTCTTGCGGATGGGTGGACAGCTTTAACAATAGGGGTGGTGGAACGGCAAGTTTTGAATAAAGGCTATATGACACCAAGTGGGTGATTAGGCCCTTGTCTGATTGGGACCTTTGTGGGGATTCCTTGCTTGTTTCACTTGTGATTCTTGCCTAGGATTTGGTTTAGGTTGAGCTTAACCTTTGCAATGTCTGGAGCATGGAGATACAAGCTAGGACGTTTGTGTAAAGAAGAACATCCTTTCACGTCTGCCGTCTTGTTGCCCCGCCCTGGCGTTTATGTTTGTTTCACACCTTGTGGCCTTTTGCTTGTTCTCAGGGATCCCAGGGGAGGAACAAGAGGGAGACGAGAGGACGCTGATAATTAGCATGCACGAGGGGGAGGTAGAAGGACCAGGTGATGTGTGTGTAGAATTAGAAGATGACCCCCTAATGGACCGAGTTGTGCAACTTCCGGAGAGGCTGGGATCTAACACCTCCTTTCTTAGGTTACAAAAAAGGAGGACGGCCCCTAAGGCATCTCACCTACAGATGAGAGGGGCTGTTGATGACCTTGTAAGGTTAACAAGGGACCCCGAGTGGCAGCCCCTAACAGAAGATGGATGTAAAGAGAGTCTAGAATCTGAGCTTCCAGATCCAGATGCGTTCAAAGCAGGAACCATTAGGGACCACGGAGAGGTGTGGAAGGAGTACTTCCAGGTGTCAGGGGGTGAGACTAAGAAATCCAAAGAGGTGATGAGGTGGATTAGCAATGGGGTGAACTGGAAAATGGTACCCATAGACCACCCTCAGCAACAGTTTGCCCCAGCCAGGAAAAAGAAGTTGAAGATAGTAAGGGCAATGTTACAAAGAGTGATCCCAAAGGGGGAGAAGGTGGACCAGTACCTAGGAGGGGACAGGCCGAGGAAAGTGGTTTACCCTAACCACGAGAGTGTGGGCAGGCATGAGGATTTCACACGGGGCGAGGTAGTTGCCATGAAAAGGAAAGGGGTAGTGAGGGTATGGGACGGTGTGGAGGCTCCTGTGGTAGTGAACGGGTTGAGGGTGGTGGAGGATAAGCTGCCTAAGCTTAGGTTGTGCATCAACCCCAGATACCCCAACTTGTTCTGGCAGTACAGGAAGCTCCAGTATGAGAGACTAGGAGACTTGGTGCACTTGGCAAGGGAGGGGGACTGGGCTTTCACGACAGATGACAAGTCTGGGTACTGGCATGTACCGTTGCACACGGACATGTGGCAATACCTGGCCTTCAGCCTAGATGGGGAAGTCCTGTGTTTCACCCACCTGCCCTTTGGCCCTGGACCGGCGTGTTTCATCTACTCCTAGATCAAGGAGGTGGTGTTTAGTCCCCTAAGGAGAATGGGTGTGAGAATGCTGAACTTGATTGACGATGATTTGACCTTGCAGGAGGGTGAGGCCAGGACTCAAAAGCAAGCCATAGCCATGGCTAGACTGCTGGCTAGCCTAGGATTTATTCTGAGCCTGTCCAAGTGCCAGCTGAAGGCTACACAGGTGGCAAGGTTTTTGGGGATGATGGTGGATCTGCGGGAAAAAGCGTTCTCGATCCCAGAGGACAAAAAGTCTGCTTTGGCGGGTTTCATGAGGGATGTCATAGGCCGAGCTGAAGTGTCGGATAGGGTGCTGGCCAGCATGGCTGGGAAGATCATGGCTCTGGCACCAGCCATGGAGTTGGCCCCGTTGCTAGCAAGAGACATCCACAAGGCTAGGATGGGGGCCTTGAGGTGGGATCAGGTTTACCCTTCACCTGAGGCCTTGAAGGCTGATGCTGAGTTGATCCTAAACATGATGGAGGCTAGCTCAGGGAAGAAGTGGTTTAGGAGACCACTAGCGTTTAGGCTGGTGGGGGATGCTTCTGAGTCATGCCTGGCAGCGTTCACACCTGATGGTGAATTTTCAGAAGCTATCGTGCAGCCTTTCACCACTGCCCAGATGGCAGCAGTGGCTAACAACGAATGGTCAAGCTCTAGCAGAGAGCTGAGTGCGTTGGAGGTGGCCATTGAGATTATTCATGAGCAGAGGCCAGGATTCATGGCTGGCAAGAGGTTGTGCTATGGCACAGACAGCATGGTGGCGATGCAAACAGCTATGGGGATGAAAGGGAATGGGAGCTTGTTTCCCATAGTGAAAAGGATTAGGCTACGGTGCTTTCAGTTGGACGTGGAGCTTGATGTGGAATGGAGGCCGAGAGAGCACCCTGAGCAACAACTGGCAGACGACCATTCCAAGTTGGTGGACAACTCTGACTGGAGTTTGCAGGAGGATGTGTATAGGGACGTAGTGAACCGGGAGGTGTTAGGAGGTAGGAAGCCAACACTTGATGTGTTTGCACATGGAGCAAACACACGGGTAGTAGGAGCGTACTATTCCAAAGTATGGGGTATTGGTTGCAAGGGGATTGATGCCTTTGACCAGTCTTGGGTCCGGCCAGAGGCTGAATACCCTGGGGTGGCACAACTGGCTTACATCAATGGACCCTTCAACATGATGGGTGAGATCTTGGAAGAGGTCAGAAAGCAGAGAGTTGACTGCATAGTGATAGTACCTGTGTGGCCTAAGCCCTGGAGGGCCATCCTTGCTGAGCTGCCCATTAGGGACACATGGGACTTGCCCATGAGGAGTGACTTGTGGCAGCCAGGAGCTCTCATCCCTTTGGGGGAGAGGAAGTGCAAGGGAGTTGCATACAAGGTCCAAGCCCTGTATGTCCTTTGGAAGAAATTGGGATGACCATCCAAGGCTTTGGGCCAAAATGAGTTGGGTGTGTGATCCTGGGATATGCCCAGGACCAATTATGTTGGGGGGTTAGAGGAAAGGTGTTGCGGAGTCGAAAGTTTTGCAAACAAGAAGGCTAGGCAGGAGGGCCTAGCCTAGAGACTCAGTACCACCTTTCAAAGCCACGTCACCACAACCCATTCTGACTCAGGAGAGTCGGTGTTGGTGTACTGCTTAGAGCATTCTCTTCCTTTCTATTACAAGAATGGGGGGCTTGTCCGGCAGTACACTCAACATGATTTTTGAATACGAAGTCGGGGAGAGACCTGAAAGAGAGAGCCTATCAACCTAGTTGAGCGGTTAAGCAAGGCTCGAGTTTTGAGGAGCTACCTTAACGAGCTATTCAAGCTTTAAAAGTCCCACCCACCCACCCCTTGAATACAGCTAAGAAGGGGAAGACAAAAGGGTTATGGTTTACAAAATTAAACATAAAATCTGATAAACCCCAGGGAGCTCTGAAACGAGAACTAGAGGGTATGACCTGAGAAGCATGTCTAGAGTACTTGATCAGGTCATGTCTATGTTTAGGGAAGTCTATGATCAAGGCAATATAGGATTTGAGAAGTATGTCTACAGTAACATGATGGAAATACATAATGTTACTGGGCAGGAATGTTAGCACAAATTGAGGGTGTTGATGGATTAATGATAGCCAGTCAAGCAAAAGTGGCTAGGAGGACGAAGAGTAAGATTGGGCTGCCTAATGCAGTGCCAAGTAGTTTACTCCCGACCAAGGCGAGCTAGATGGCGTTCGGGGTGCAAGTAGAGCTGGACGACAGCAGGGGTCTGGATCCGGCCAGCGGCAGCAGCTGCTGCAAGCTGAGCAGACTGAGAGGGGCCAGCTGCCTGAGCAGCAGCTTGCAAGGCTCCACGGCGAAAGCTGTGAGCAGTCTCGTGGTTGAACAGCTGGATGGCTTTCAGGTGTTTCTGGACCATCTTGGTGAAAAGGCATCCAGAGTAGGGAGCCTCCCTGAACCCCTTCTGGGTGTAGGTAGAGGGACGGAGGATGTAGTGCCGAATGGGAAAGCCAGACAAATAGCACATCTGTTGGAAGGCCCACAAGTGGCTCAGTAGGCAAACAGCAGGCTGAGGGTGTAGCTTGATGTAGACTGGGGCTTGGTAGACCCTACCCTTCTTCTTGGTCTTGGTGCCATGAGTAGGAAGGGACAGCAGCACTTCGGGCATGGGGACACTGGGGTCATACCCATTAGGGTACAGTTGAACCCGGTTGGGGGTGTGCAGATCAGGGAGGCACAACTTGCCACCTTCAGTGCCGCGATAGGCTGTCTCCCAAGCATGAAGGATGGAAACAGCATCCCTCAGAAAAGAGATGCGCTTGACTGGGTCAAAGGCCCGGCGGGCTTCCACATCAAGGTAGGCTACTAGGGCGTGCACTTTGGAAATAACCATAGGGACAGCTGACACTTCCTGGTAGCCTGCCTCAAATAAGAGTTTTTGGTAGCCCTTCTTGTAGTTCCTGACAGGGCCACTGTGGCAAGGGTTGCCTGTGTTGGACCGGGGGTCGTACTCGCCACCACGCCCAAGCTGCTCAAACAAGGTGGATAGATGGCTAAATGCTGAGTCCACACCTTAAGGGGAAGGGACGAGAGTAGAACAGCCAGGCAGTATGCTGCCTCCATGGCGCTCCAACCAGAAACAGTCCATGAAGCACAGCAAGTCTTCTGGTCTAGCATATAGCATGCTGTGAGGGTAGGAGTCTGGCAATTGGCTCAACCATGTGGTGAACTCCTCACCCACAACATACCGGCGGTGCAAGGTACTTTTTGCTACGCTGTGATCAATGACTGAGGCAGCTGTGCCCAAGCTGGTTTGGTACATGGCCTGGGCTGAGGCAGGAGACATCCTAGGGAGAGGCGTTTGGGATCCCGGGCCTAATAGCCGTTGTTCGACAACGTGGCTGAAGAAACCAGCGAAAGGAACCTGAATTTGGTACACATAAAACAAGGATTTATTGTAAACTAGCTTGTAAATCCGATTGGAATTAAGGGATCTTGTTCAAATAGCGCTTAACCGGCGACCGACCGGTCGAAGATCTACGGCTAGCCTTTGGAACTGATACGGATGGGGCATGCAAGGCGAGTTTATAATGTAAGCTACCATACGCTTAATACGCTGTGTTTTTGAGACGATATTTTTGAAGACATTGGTTAAAAGCAGTACACCAGGACCGTCAAATCCTAACAAACCGGTGACAAGGCTTACCTCGTTCTCCTTGACTTTTGCGTTAGAGGCTTCGATAGGTGCGGTTACAGCCTACGAGCAAAAGCAAAGGAAAGGGGGGTTAGAGGAAAGGTGTTGCGGAGTCGAAAGTTTTGCAAACAAGAAGGCTAGGCAGGAGGGCCTAGCCTGGAGACTCAGTACCACCTTTCAAAGCCACGTCACCACAACCCATTCTGACTCAGGAGAGTCGGTGTTGGTGTACTGCTTAGAGCATTCTCTTACTACAAACATACGATACTTCCCCTAGAAACACCGCCACCCATTATGCTAGTTATACCCAACGCCCGCCAATTAACTGTGCGCCACCCCTCCTTGTAGCTTTGGCTCGCCTCCCCCTGCCTCGGCATTGCCGACAGAACACCTCAGTCTGAGCGAAGTAACTTGGCGACTGGCAGTCGTCCAGTAAATGAGTAAACCTTCCAAGCCCTCCTGTGACCGGCTGCACGCAACAGACTCCGGGATGTATGAAGCTGCAAGCTGCATGGAAGGGGCTCTTGAGTATGGCCAGTCAGAGGTAGTTCCCTCCAGCCTCTCCCAACGTCAAGGAAGATCGTCCCGTCGGATGTTGCAAATTAAGCAGTTCCTATTGCGCGCAATGAGTCCAATGACCTCCCCTGCCGTTAGCCTGAACCCCTCGAGGACTACGCCGAGCTTGCAGCCTGACGTGAAGAGGTCGGTTGTGGATGGCACGCACTTTCTAGTACCATACCTCATATTGATTTTGTTGCTGCATGGCGACGCATATCTCTGGCTGAACTACCGGTAGTCAGACCCACCAAACTCCTCGGGCTCCGCGCTTCGAGCTCCGCGGGGTTCGAGGGGCAGCGCGTCGCACTGGGCTCAAACTGAGTCTTTCAATTAGCTAAAAAATAGAGTCTGACACTTCTATTGGGCGTTATCCTTTTCTTGGTTTCGCAATGCAAGCGGAGGTAGCCCGAAGTCCAAACTCCCGGGTTAATATTGGTTTGTCGTTCGTCGATGCTTCATCGCGGTGCAGCTGGGGCACTCGACGCGTAAGTACTATCGAGTACCATTGCAACCACACAGGTCTGGTCCATCTGGGTATGGCACGACCGACCTCCCCCGACCGACCACACCTGGTACCGACCGACCTCCCCCGACCGAGCTCCCTCAGGCTCTTTACCCAGGTGTGGCAGGCGTGATGTAGTGCTCAACAGAGAGAGAGGAAGAGATGCTCCTTCTGTCTCCTCCTTCATCCATCTGCCTCCTCAAATGTCCAGCCTTCTTCATTCCCTATGAATCCTCTGCCGGTCTGCCCCCCCCCCCCTTGTTCTGAAGTTGCCCCCCCCCTCCCCCCAGCCCCTCCCAAACACACACACACAAGCATGCAAGCAAGCGAGCCCCCCCCCTCCATTTCCCCACCCACCATGTCAAACACCAACACGCTCACCCAGCCCACGTGTACCTGCACCCTTCCAAACAGACAGCATACCCCCTCCCCTCCCCCCCCCCCCCCCCCCCCCCCCCCCCCCCCCGGCCCCTCCCAAACACACACACACACAAGCATGCAAGCGAGCATCCCCCCCCTCCCTTTCCCCACCCACCATCTCACCCACCAACACGCTCACCCGGCCACCTGTACCTGCACCCTTCCAAACAGACAGCATATCCCCTCCCCTCCCCTCCCCCCCCCCCCCCCCCCCCCCCCCCCGCCCCCTCGAAACACAGAAACAAGCAAGCAAGCACACACACCAAGCAACCCCCTTCCTTTCCCCACCCACCATCTTACTCACCAACTTGCACACCCAGCCCACCTGCAGCAGTTCTTTCCTGAACAGCCAGCATACCAAGTCCTCCACCCCCCACCCCTCCCTTCCTCAGGCACTTGCACAAGCAAGCAAGCAAGCAAGCCAACCCCCTCCCTTGTCCCACACAAGAGCTCACTCACCAACACGCACACCCAGCCCACCATCTCGCCCCCCCCCCCACACACACAGCCCACCATCTCACCCACAAACACGCACACCTAGCCCACCTGCAGCTGTGCCTTGCCGAACAGCCAGCATACCCAAGCATCCTTCCTTGACAGTCTGATCAAGATGGGGGAGGGATGAATCGTCAACATCCCACCCACCAACACGCACACCCAGCCTACCTGTTGCTGTGCCTTGCCGAACAGCCAGCATACCCAAGCATCCTTCCTTGACAGTCTGATCAAGATGGGGGAGGGATGAATCGTCAACATCCCACCCACCAACACGCACACCCAGCCTACCTGTTGCTGTGCCTTGCCGAACAGCCAGCATACCCAAGCATCCTTCCTTGACAGTCTGATCAAGATGGGGGAAGGATGAATCGTCAACATTGATCACATTGCCAGCACTTCGAACGAAGCCACTTCCATATATTATGAGGGCCTTGGGGGGGGGCTCTTGCCTGATAATAGTGGTCAGCATGTTGGGGTTTGGTTTGGTTTGGTTTGGTTTGGTTTGGTTTGGCTTGGCTTGGTTTGGTCGGCACTTCTAACAAAGCCACTCTCATATATTATTAGGTCCTTGGTGGGTGGGTGGCAGGGGGAGGGGGGTGGGGGGGGGGGGGGCTCTAGCCCGATAGGGGTGAGCAATTGTCTGGTTTTGTTTTGATATTTTTTGCTTTGTTTTGTTTAGTTTTGTTTTGTTTTGTTTGTTCTGTTCTGTTCTGTTTTGTTTTGTTTTGTTTTGTTTGTAATGTATTGTTTTGCTTTGTTTTATTTTGTTTTGCTTAGGTTAGGTTAGGTTAAGCTTTGTTTGGTTTGGTTTGGTTTGGTTTGGTTTGGCTTGGTTAGGTTTGGTTTGGTTTAATTTGGTTTTATTACATGGTCTAGCAGCCGCCAGGCTTCTTACCATCAGCCAGCATAGAGAACACGGATAGTATATACGCGCATACAATAAGCTCATCAGTACAGAATGCAATCACCTATGTGTTTTGTTTGTGGTTTAGTTTGTTGTGGTTTGGTTTGGTTTGGTTTGGTGTGGTGTGACTTCATTCCATTTTCTAACAGCCTTCAGGCTGCTCACCATCAGCCGGCAGGGAGAACACGAATAGTATAAACACACCTGCGATAAGCTCCTAAGTACAGAGGTGCAAAAGCTCCTAAGTACACAGAAAAAAGCATATATGCAATAATATATGTTTTTTTTTGTGGTTTAGTTGGGTGTGGTTTGGTTTGGTTTGGTGTGGCTTTATTATATTTTCTATCAGCCTTCATTATATTTTCTATCAACCAGCATCAGCCTATCACCATCAGCCGGCAGGGAGGACACGATTAGTATAAACACACCTACAATAGGATCCTAAGTACAGAATTCAATGCAGATTTGGTTCAGTTTTGTGCGTGTGAGTGAGGGTGTTTGGGTGGTGAGTGGGTGCTGTGGGTGGGTGGGTGGGTGGGTGGGTGGGTACTTGGGTGATTGGGTGGGAGAGTGGGTTGCTGGTGGGTGGGTGGGTGGTATTGGGGTGAGTGGGTGGTGAGTTGGGTGCTGGTGGTGGGTGGGTGGGTGGGTGGGTATTTGGGTGTTGGGTGGTGAGTGGTTGCTGGTGGGTGTGTGGGTGGGTGGGTGGGTATTGGGTGTTTGGGTGGTGAGTGGGTGGTGGTGGGTGGGGGGGTGGGTGGGGACTTGGTGCGTGGCTGGTGCAGTGGGCTGGTGGTGGGTGGGTGGGTGGTTTGGTGGGTGGTAGTTGGTGATTGGGGTGGGTGAGTGGGTGTGGGGGTGGGTGGTGGGGTTGGGTCATTTGGGTGTTTTGGTGGTGCGTGGTGGCATAGGTGGGTGGGTGGGGGGTATTTGGGTGTTTGGGTGGGCTTGGGTGGGTGGGGGGGGTGGGTGGGGGTGGGTCTTTTGGTGTGTTGGGTGGTCGTTCTGGTGTTCGCGCGGTGCGTCGGTGGCGGTTGGTGGGTGGGTGGGTCGTTGGGTGATTCGGGCGTGCGTGGGTGAGCTGGGTCTTTGGGTGTGTCGGGTGGTGTGTTTCGGGTGGGTGGGTGGCTGGGTCTTTGGGTATTTCCTGGCGGGTGCGTGGGTGCTGTGGGGGTGGGTGGTGTGTGGGTGGGTTTCTCCGTGTGCGTGGTGTGCTGGTGGGTTGGTGGGTGGGTGGTGGGGGTTGCTTGGGTGCTGGTGGGTGGGTGGGAGCGTGGGGGTGGGTGGGTGTTAGGGAGTGAGTGGGGTGCTGGTGGTGGTGGGGTGGGTGGTGGGTGGGTGTTTGGGTGGTGAGTGGGTGCTGGTGGGTGGGTGGGTGGGTGGGTGGGTGGGTATTTCTGTGTTTGGGTGGTGAGTGGGTGCTTGTGGGTGGGTAGGTGGGTAGGTGGATATTTGGGTGGGTGTTGGGGTGTTTTTGATGCTTGAACATCAAGCTTCAAGATAATTCAGCAGAGCACCAGGATAATGTTACCATCATCATCAGCATCATCATCAGCATCAGCATCATTGGGGTTGGGGTTGGGGTTGGGGTCAATTTTATCGCTTGAACATCAAGCTTCAAGAAAAATCAGCAGAGCACCAGAATAATGTGCAGTGCAGTGCTGTGTTTCCTATACACAATTTACTGTAGCCATTATCATCTTGATAAACATTAGCATCATGATTAACATGATCATCATGATTAACAGAGCAACAGGGCAATGTGCAGTGCAGTGCTGTATTTCCTTGACGCTTGATACTTTAACCATCATCATCATGATAAACATTATCATCAAGAGTCACAGAGCAACAGGGCAATGTGCAGTGCATTGCAGGGCAGTGCTGTATTTCCTTGAAGCTTGATACTTTAACCATCATCATCATAATAAACATTATCATCAAGAGTAGCAGAGCAACAGGGCGATGTGCAGTGCATTGCAGGGCAGTGCTGTATTTCCTTGACGCTTGATACTGTTTCTATTATCATCATGATAAACATTGGCATCATGATTAACATGATCATCATGATTAGCAGAGCACCAGGGTAATGTGCAGTGCAGTGCTGTATTTCCTTCACGCTTGATACTTTAACCATCATCATCATGATAAACATTAGCATCAAGAGTAACAGAGCAACAGGGCAATGTGCAGTGCATTGCAGGGCAGTGCTGTATTTCCTTGAAGCTTGATACTTTAACCATCATCATCATGATAAACATTATCATCAAGAGTCACAGAGCAACAGGGCAATGTGCAGTGCATTGCAGGGCAGTGCTGTATTTCCTTGACGCTTGATACTTTAACCATCATCATCATAATAAACATTATCATCAAGAGTAGCAGAGCAACAGGGCAATGTGCAGTGCATTGCAGGGCAGTGCTGTATTTCCTTGACGCTTGATACTGTTTCTATTATCATCATGATAAACATTGGCATCATGATTAACATGATCATCATGATTAGCAGAGCACCAGGGTAATGTGCAGTGCAGTGCTGTTTTCCCTTCACGCTTGATACTTTAACCATCATCATCATGACAAGCATTATCATCAAGAGTAACAGAGCAACAGGGCAATGTGCAGTGCATTGCAGGGCAGTGCTGTATTTCCTTCACGCTTGATACTGCTACTATTATCATCATGATTAGCAGAGCAACAGGGTAATGGTTACATTACCCTTGTGCTCTTCTGAATTCTCTTGACGCTTGATGATGTTACCATTTTCATCTTCATAAAAACCATTGTCCACTTCTTTGCTTTCTTGCTTGTACCATTTTCTATTTTTTTAGGATAGGTTGGAAAACACCCCCCACCACCACCACCACCACGCACACACACTCACACACACTCTCTCTCTCTCACACACACACACACACACACACACATACACTCACACACTCTCTCACACACACACACACGCATACACTCACTCACACACACACACACACGCACACTCACACATACTCTCTCTCTCACACACACACACACACACACACACACACATACACTCACACACTCTCACACACACACACACGCATACACTCACTCACACACACACACACACGCACACACTCACACATACACACACACACACACACACACATACACACACACAAAAATACACACACACTCTCTCTCCCACAGGATGTGAAGGGGGCATGCCTTGGGTCAACAATGGCAACGTAATGTAATAACCTAACCCCATGCTGCAGAAAAGTATCCCGTGCCAGAGCATATTGATTGATCATACATCGCAATAGTGGCATCCCTACCTTGCAACTGCGTCTGATGCTGCTAGGGCGCCTTCGGAAGAGACCGATGGATCCAATCGCTCCATGCAATCGAAACAATCGCGAAAGACGATCTTTTGGCGGGCCCTTGGTCGAGGCATCTTTCAGTGATGTGGAATAGAAAGCTCCAGAGAAGGGGATAAGAGCAATTGGAAGCTCGTTGTGGGATATGTACGAAAGCTGCAGGAGGAGGAGAAAACGAAAAAACGTTCCACACTGTGACAGGTTGGCGTGGCGTGGAGGCGTTGCTGCGCTGCTGACGTGGACTCGACTCGCTCTACCAGCGGGGTCGGGGGGGAAATAGCATCCAGGCAGCAAGTTGGGCGCAGCATCTCGCGAGCGTACTCTCTCACCCCACCCACTGATGAACCCAAGAGTCGCTCGGTTCCTTGAGAGCACACACATCGCTGCAGGAATGAATGCGATGCCCATCAGGTATCAGCTGTGCCCGCACTGGAATTAAAGGGTAGGGTGGAAAAGCACGGAGCAGCTGTTAGTCAGAGCTGCGGGAACAATCTGAATACAGCGCGAAATTGTTTAGCATTGATGCCGGAAGCGAGTAGACGCAGCTGTCGGTCAGAGCTCTGGGAATAATCCGCATACAGCGCGATTTTTTTAGGCATTGCTACTGGCAGAGGGTAGAAGGGCACGCATTCCCGCCCATTGGCTGCCATAAGCGCGCCCAGTTAGAGCTTTGTTCTTGTTGCGAGTGACAAAACCTGCTTGGGTGAGGAATCGGAGCATTGTGGCGGGGTCAAGACATTGTCAGATCGCGGAGCACAGAGATAGCGCTAAGCGCAGAGGCAAGAAAGTGTGGGTGAAATGAGCTTCGTCATGGACTGAGTTTGAAAATGAGCGAGATTGAAAATTGACGGATGTAATAAAAATCGAGGTTTGTGGGGTGGAAATGTGCCAGATCAGCAGTCGATGATTGAGGCGAAAATGAGCCAGATCAGCAGGAAAATGCATGCCAGATAAGCGGAACCATTGCCAGTTAAGCCTTGAGCCCCGGACGCACGGACGGACAATGCAACTTTAATAGTATAGATCTTTTATGACTACTCGAACTCTTGTCAGCATTATTAATCTCTGTCTTAGTCATAACTATCAATTTTATTCTGCAGCCCTACAAGAAGTCGCAATTACGACGGCGAATTCATTCGCACCTGCACTATGCCCCCCCACCCCACCCCACCCCCACCCCCCCTCCCCCTCTCTGTGGTTAAGTTGCCGCCAGACCATTGAGGCCGTCAACCAGCGGTTGCAGCGTACCCACTGAGACAGAGGGCCGCGCTTCGGCAGATGCGGACTCATCCATCGTAGCACCGAGCTCAGTGTCGGGCTCAGTGTCAGAAGACGCCATCCCTTCAGGATTGGTGTTGACCACTGAAATCGTAGGCTGGTCAGCCGCGTCGTTGGTTACCTTGGTGGATTTGTGGGATGCCATTCTGCACAGGCAACAGAACAAGTCAGTAGGCTGGACAGGGATGAGTGGTGGGCGAGAGAGGGAGAATTTCTCGCAACTTCAGGATGCCAAAATTCACCTGCCACAGGGACTACTAAATTTTGCGAGCGTAACGAGCTGATAATGCCTCAAGCGTAACTGTACATGACGCGTTCGTCCAGAATACGATGAGGGATAAAAGCACAGCCAAGGCACGTATCACAGGGTAACCAGGAAGGACAACGACGAATCGAAAAGCGCGATAGGATGAGCAAACGTGCAGGTGCAAAGCAACAAAAGATGATGCAGCAAGCAGGAGGAGTCGCAGGACAGGCTCGGAAGTACGCTAATTAAAGCAAGTACGGCCTAGGTGGCAAATGGAGCCTATGCTGTCCAATTGCTCAAACCCCGCTCAGGATGCCCGGGAATGGAGCTTAAGAAGCTATGACCAAAAGGGCAGGTCGTGAAAGCAAGAATCGGGCGCGTAGGCCGTACAGGGGTAGGGCAGGCTAGGAAAAGATGCCCATGCAAGACAGGTCGCAGGCGGCCTAGGGCGTGTCGAGCTGCACAGGACAGTCCCTGCGAGAACCTAACAGGCGCTACGAGCACTCGAAGCCAACAGGGAAGAGCAGGGACAGCGAGCAGCAAATGCCAGAAAGCCGACAGGATGTCCTGGCGGGTGCGATTAATTCGAAGAAAAAGAATTCGTATGCGTGCGCATGTGTATGCGTAAGGTCCCTAAGGAACGAAACCAGCTCCGCTACCAGTGTAACAGCTCAGGATGCACTTAGCAGCCTGGGGGGTTAGTCTAGTGGAACAGTCTACGTGATGTATGTTTAGGTGTAAGTCGATATGCGTAAGCTAGCAGAACAGTAGGGTGTTACCTAAGTAGGGGATGTAGAGTTGATCGGGTAGAACGTCTTCGTGAAGGAGTAGAAGGGTTCGTCCCGAGTAGCTCGTGTCTATGTACGCAACGTGTGCGTTGTGAGAGATGTGGCAGTACATGGGTATGGTACTGTATCATGTGCGTTCGTCACGTGGCTTACGGGTAAGGTGTACCCGTATGCCTTGCTGGAAGGCCAGAGTACCCGTGAAGGGTTCTGTACCGTTACACTGAACCCATCCAACAGGCCATCATAGCTCACACTAACGTTGCTGCTAAAGCCTACAGGTTTCTCAAGACATCCTATGGAGAGAGGAACTCTGACCTTGAGACAGGGGCAGTGAGATCCATGTATGACCTCAGCATGACAACTACTGAGCCACTACAAACCTACCTCTCTCGCAGTTATGAACTCTATACCTTGCTTCCCCAAGTGAATGGGGTCAGCAACACCTCCATCCCCGCATTTCTCAGCATAATTGTTCAAGGACTTACACCTCGTCCAGAATACAATGGATTCAGGTTTTCCTTTCACAACTGTGCATGCCCTGATTTTGCCTCCTTTCAGACCCAGATCATCAGGTACCAGGTATCTAACCAGATCTCTGACTCCAGCATCTCTCCAGAAGAGACTGAGCACATGGCAGCTGCTGTGTTCCAAGGCCGCCCAAGAAAGGACCGTCTCCCATCTACTCAGATGACATGCTGGAACTGCAATGGCTATGGGCACAACTCAACCACTTGCCCTAGTCCCCTCACAGAGCTGAAGTACAGGCCCCCACCATTCTCTACATCTGCACGTCGAGGATCCTCATCACCCCCCAAGGATGCAGCCAAGAGGTCATCCAGCAAGTCCAAGTCTCCTAGGAGAGACAGCAGAGCATCTGCCAGAGACACCAGAGGACGCCGTGACAGACGTGGGCATGCCCATGTTGCAGATGATGACTGTTCCACCTCCCAGTCCACAACGGACAATGAGGATGAGCACAACTTCATGGACTTAACTTCTGATGGCCCGCAGCCCCTCCAGTTTGCAGACTCAAGAGGTAAGTCCACACCCCTGTCTGACACACATGCTCCTATGGATGACACTGCTTTCCCTGGACCCACACCTGATCCTGATGCTTGCCATAGTAGGAGAGATGAGTCTATGCCAGCCCTAGTTTCCAGTGATGGCACCTCTGATGATGATGATGATAAGGGTGCTCATGCCCAGTTCCAGACAGCCCTCCTGACAGAGTAGATTTTAGACTGTGCAGCCCACTCCCACTGCACCAGTAACCCGTCCATCTTGCATGACATTCAGGATCTCCCCCAGCCTATTAGCCTCCACCTGGCAGACCTTGGAGCATCACCAGTGCTCTGCCTCCAGAAGGGAAAAGCCAACATCAGGGGTCACCTTGGATCCATGATCACACTCAACGATGTGCTCCTTGCTCCACCCTTGACTGTGGTCAACATACTCAGTGTGCATGCAGCACATAAACTCTGCCCCAACCTCCAACTCCATGCATCTAGTGCTGCTGCTACACTCTCCCTCCCAACTGCCAAGGGCTCCAAGACTATTCTCTTATGCCCTAAACAAAATGGCCTCTACATCACTAGCACCTCTAAGATCCCTCCCCCTTCCCCATACCCCTGTAATTCCCTTCCTTCTGTCATCATGATGGTCACCCAGCAAGACCCCAAGACCATCTGCTACAATGATGATGCTGCTGTCAGTTGCACCATTCCCCATGACACTCCCAGCAGCTCCAGCAGCCTACCAGACATGGTTTCGGCAAATGGTGAGGATGACATGCCTGACCTTGTTCAACCCATCATGCCCTCCATGATCCAGTCAGACAATGGGGAGGAATTCTCACCACACCACCATGACATGCTGGACGATGACTTGTATACCACATCATCCCATGACTTCATCCCAGATACTGATAACTCCACAGCTCCTAGCCAGCAGATGCCCACTGTTCCCCATGATGAGCTGTGTAACCTGACAGAAGCACAAGCCAGAAGAGAGATGGACCTCCTGCTAGACCAAGCCAGAACCAGCTATGAGAGTCCCTATCCCATTGATGGGCAAGGGTCCTGCACCCAACAGGAGCTATCCCAAGCCCTTAGATTTGACCAATGGATTCCCTCAGCTACCCCTCTCTCTCCTGATCAGCCCCTAGCCCATGTCAACATAAACACCCACCCAGTCCATTTCCTGAACAACTCTGGCCTCTCCAGGACCAAGTTTGGAGCCCTGCTGAACACCCTCAACATTCCCCTTCCTCCCTTAGAGCCTTCAGCATCAGACCTAGACAGCCTGTCCCTATCCTCATTGACCAGCTAGCTACCAAGTTCCCTGCCCTTCTGGCAGCTGAAATGTCCAGGTTCCCCAGCAGACAGATGCACAACAGTCACCTCTCAGTCTGTGGACCCCTCCTCAAGCATGTCAACAGATTGCAACACATGGTACACATATACCCCACTGTCTCCACAGCTGCAAGGCCCACCATTCAGTGGGCCATATGCCTCCAAGCAGCTATGGTCCAAGCACATGCAAGGGTACTGGTTTCCTGGCCCAAGATGCTTATGCACCCCATCAGCTGTGTGTACCCTGGGGGCAGAGTAATGTGTGTCAACAATCTCAGCATGCACTGGAGCCCTATGGATTTCACATTCATGAACATGCTAGACACCCCTAAGATGTCTAGGAAATCTTTCTCCACCCTCCTGGAGAAACTCCAAACCCAGCTGGACCTTGATGGTTACCCAGCATCTGGCACCTAACTTGACCATAGTTGACATTCTTGTTTTAGCCATGAACACTCTAGGATTAATATGACGCACTGTACTTCCCCATGTACTGCTGTTTTCTTATTCTTTAGTATCCCCATCTTAGGTTTCTACAGCATGTCTTCAATTCTCTAATTTAGGGTAATCCCAAATTATGGGGGGGAATCAGCCCTATCTGACAAACATCCTGGCAGCCCCACTGGCTGCTACCTGGCAGCTTCTCCTGTGCCTCCTAGGCTCCTGCCATAACTCCTAAGCTGCCATAACTCTTAAGCATAAGACCATAGCCTTCTATAGTATTAATAGTCTTCTATAGTATTAATAGTCTTCTCTGAGTTAAAAGCTACCTTACAGATGACTTTGGAAGTATCTCAGCATATCTCTCCACCCGGATTGACTACATGAGCCAGCGGGGGGACGTCTACCTGAAAAAAGAAGTTGCTTACAGCCAGTCAGTCCTTTATAGTCCCCCTCATGCCTTCCCTGTCAGCCTTCCTGGCCCCTAGCAGATATTGACTTAAAGATCCCTGCCTGCGCCACACCCCTTTGGACTGTCCCAAATAATTTATTATTTACAGTTCCTATTGCCAGCCTTTAGCATATCTAAATAACCCTGTCAGCCTTTATACACCTGTATTTTCTTTATGCCCCTCAGCTAATTCCAGGGATTCTTGTACCCAAGAATACCTTGAATTGGGGGGGATGTTATTGTCCGTCGAGTCGGACACTGAGTTGGCATGAGCGCACGCGTGGTCCTGTGGCTCCAGGACCCGGGTTGCCTGCCGCCGGGCCATAGGCTAGCTATGGCCCGCACGTGTCTTCGGAACCTTCCTGAAGACTTCCTTTTCTATATAGCCGCACAAGTTGCGATGATAAGCTATCTGCTCTTTAGTCTTCTTTGTGTAACAACTCTATTGATTGAAAACACGCGCAAAAGCTGCGACGATGGATCATGGCGTAAGACGCTGTCCTCGACGTCCGGTTAGCATAGTACCCTATTTCTCATCTGTATTTAGCGGTCCTCTACGCATCCCCTTGGACGAATCGTGGGCCTCGAGCATCACGATTGAGGTAGGATAGTAGCGTGACGTGGGTCGAGACGCTATTAACGCTCAACATACATCGGAATTCTCCCCACGTGTACCATCCCACGTGTTCGACATATTTCGTTATGAGATATTTCGGATTTTTTTTTTCCGGAAACGCACGTCGCTCTTACCCGACTACACAAAGTGGCATGCGCCAGCATACTCGCTCCCTGCAGGATTACTTCCATTAAATCAAGCCGGAGTTTCGCAAGGTCCCCGACCTGACGACCCTCAAGCGACTGAATTTCTTCGCATGGGCTTGTCCGACGCTCTCCGTGCTCTTACGCCCGCTAGAAACGGGAACGTTGTTTAGCACGATGGAATATTGGTTCCACTACCTGCAGTAGGGCGAGGCGAGACAGCCCGCCGTCGCAACCGGAAATTCCTTCACGGACCAAAGCGACAGTTAGGAGAAAGGGCGATGAATAATCGAAGATCATGTTACCCCCCCTCCGACTTGGATTCTTTCTCTTCGCCGCGCATGAACCATCGACGCTGTCGAAGAGTTACACTCTAGTCGACAATGAGCCCCAAGCTGAAGGAGGTCGGAGAGTTGCACTCTCATCCGACAATTGCCCATGCTTTCGGCCAACAGTAGTAGTTCCCCGGCTGGCCCTTTCGGGAGACAGAACACAGGCCGAGGGGGTAGACGACGTAGCGGATCGCAACGGCCGCAGACCTTCAAGCTGAGTGGATCGCCAGAGTCGCAGGTCCTCAGCTTGCAAGGTGCAAGTCGACGTAACGAAGGCAGTCTACTTCGGCCCCGATCCTAAGGAGCACATCCCCAGTTCGATGGGAACCCGTCGGAACCCGTCGGAAACACAACTGGTGGACGGTGGTACCGAACGCCATTGTTCCCACCCGACTACATACACGAAGGATCGATAAAGCTATTCTCGATCTCACTGCACTTGTTTTATTTACCGCAATCATCCAACCCTCTTCCACGATAAACCGAGCCCTACGGTGTCCGATAAATATACAATATTTGGCACGGGTCGGAGCGACACGTTCATACCGCGGTCTTCCCTATCAGATGGCCGACATGTGGTTGAAACCGGTAACGTTCTCCATTGTAAGCAGTCGGACGAGGCGAGACGAAGCACCAGAGCAATACTTGACGGGTATTACAATAATTGCTCTACGGCTGCGACGGGGTCTACCCGTGCAGTCGAGATACAATTATTGGCGCATTGAGCGCCCCCTCTGATTCTTTTCTTTTTCATAGCTGATCCATGATTGGAGTACCTCTACAGAAATTCTGATCGGTGCTCCATCAAGGGCGCTAAAGTAATAGCGCTCATACAAACGAGTAGCCCATTGATGCGCTCGAGTAGTCGCATGCCAGCCGGCCCTATGTTAGGGATGAAACACAGGCTGATGAGGTCGAACAACCTGCGGATGCCAATACGATTACACGTCGGGTCCTTCTCCCCAGACTACACGACATTTCAGTCCAACGAGGCACGGGGTCGCTGCAGACATATTCCCATCAGTCCCGCAAAGTACAAGACCTCACTGTCCGCGAGCGATACAATATTTCGCCGGGACTTATTGATGACCTCCGAACCAAATATTTGGCGGTCGGAAAATGGGTGCATTGTTCGATTCGATGGTCGACGTATTCCACTATCTGCAGCTGGACATGTCCCGCAATACGCAGCAGCATCGACTAGCAACAGAGCGGGGGCTACACGTACACAGGTCAACGACTCAATCCCAGCGATCGGCAGACACTAGGTACCTTTCTTCCGACACAGCCATTTATGCTTTGCTGGCGTTACGATCTAAAGACGAGACCGACAGTACCGGATTCTCGTCCGACAGTACCGGATTCTCGTCCGAAAAAAAAAGCCAAAAGTTGGACGCACGCCACGAGTAGCCCATTGATGCGCTCGAGTAGTCGCATTCTGGCTGGCCCCTTCGGGGAGTATCACAGGCCGAGAAGGTAGAGAGGACCACGACGTACGCAGCAGAGCGCAGCCCTGCAAGCAGAGTAGATCGCCAGGGTCGCAGGTCCTTAGCTTGCACGGTGCTGATCACGCTCTCAACGACGCGACCAAGGCAGTATACTTTGGCCCCGCACCTGAGGAGGGCATCCCCAGATCCGGTTGAAGCCCGTCGATACTTAAACTGGTGGTCGGAGGCATTGGATCCCAAAGTTCGCGAGAAACAAATCGCTGCCAGACGGTCAACGAAGTGCATCCGTCGCACTCACGCACAACAAAATCCGAACACTTTCCCCGTGCTCACTACGCGAGCCATTCGGATATTCGAAGTCAACTCCGCGACAGCCCCGATATGCTTTTCAACGCCCGATCTGGCGCGAAGCAATTGCTCACATTGGCAGATACGGGCGCGCCGGGTTGCCTTATGGAAAGGCGCAAGGCTGCTGATCTCGGTTTGCACATCTACCCTTGGGAACACGAACGCGACGGATTCACTTGCGCTAACGACGGGATTATCAAAATCGTGGCATGGGCAGAATCGCTCCTCATGCCCGACCTATTATCGGAATCACACGTCGCTCTCACCTGACTACACGAAAGTGGCTTGCGCCAAGATACTCGATCCGTGCAGAATTATTACCAAGCCATCAAGTCGGAATTTCGCAAAGTCCCTGATCTCACCGATCGCGAGAAGTTAAACTTCTTTCGCACAGGACTCTCCAACGATCTCCGCGCCGGAGCGCACTCTAGGCTCGAGTCGGGCACGATATTCGAGACGATGGAGGACTTGTTCCGCTATCTGCAATTGGACGAGGCGAGAAAAGTCGTCGCTGCTCGTGGCAAGTCCTTGACGGACAAGCGCGATCGCCATCAGAGGGGAGGTTCCGCTAATCATAAGTCGAAGTCTCCGTTCAAGACGCCCGCGAATACTAGTTACCCGGGTAAGGACTTTACGCAAATTCAATCGCGTCCAATTTACCAACCCCCCCCTCCGAGTCTGACACTGATTCTTTCTCTTCGCAAGGCCTAAAGACCACCGACGACGGCGGGGAGATTAACTCTCGCCCGGCCAAGAGACCCAAACGGGAGGCCAACGGTAGTCGCAACCCGGCCGCTGGCCGAGGAGGTGGAGGACCACTCGGGGAAAGGCCCGTTTTGCGCGGATGTAGCGAATGGATTGATTATATGCGTATTTGTATTTTATCGTACCGATCAGGTGGCGTCAGGCTTGAGCCATGATTCGAAAGGAGTGTATCTTTGCGACGGACCCATACCATCCCGGTCCACCCAAATATTCGCGGATACAGAAGCTCGACCACTGTTACCTTGATCGCTCATTAAATCGCGAGATGTAATACGCTCTCGTATGTGAAGAAAATTGCTGCTTGTTGGCTCTCTTGGTGGCGATTCTCGCGTTCCTGCCGAGTGTAGCCACTCATTCCAAGATCGGTAGGAAGCATAGACAGAGCTGAATGAGCTCGAACTGCGTAAATTAGAAATAGCATTCCTCGAAAACAAGGTTTGTGTGAAGGCCTGTCGCCTGTTTTGCGACTGCCCCTCCTGTTGCGACAACGAACTGCTACTTCATTGCTTTGTGCGTGTGGAACAACAGGTACATCACGTGATTCGATGACGCGTCAGTTTCAAAGTAAATCTTCAAGGACATTTTCACTAAGCCACGCCACCCGAAATTGCAGCTGTGATGTTTACATCTCCCTCCCTGACGGCTGCCCCTTAGCGCCTCATGCCCACATAGTTGCGATTATCTTTTATGACTACTCGAACCCTTGTCAGCATTATTAATCTCTGTCTTAGTCCTAACTATCAATTTTATTCTGCAGCCCTCCAAGAAGTCGCAATTACGACGGCGAATTCATTCGCACCTGCACTATGCCCTCCCCCCCCCCCCCACCCACCCACCCACCCACCAGGGGGGGGTGGTGGGGGTGTGTGTGGGGGGAACCCGACCCCATGGAATAAACTATCATTTAGCTCATCTGACAGGAAATGATCTCCTCTTTAACATCACATTAGTAAAAGACCATAATATTGAGTGGATCTGAGAAAACATAACATTTCAGCTTCCCAGAGCCAGCCCATAGCCAGCCCCTTCACAGCTAGCCAAGTTAGGTGGTCTTATTGGAGTGCTGAAAAGAAAAGAACAGCCGGCGCGTAGTGGCCGAGGAAGATTAGTTGGGGGGGGGGGGCGCGAGGGGGCTTCGCCGTTAATGAAAAGCAGGAAACAGGAGATATGCCACAAGCCAACTGTCTGCCAACGGTGCAAGTGCCACGTGTTGAGTGGGGTTTAGGAGATAACGCTGGCAATGTCCGAAACCAGTTGACCGGCAAGACCTGGGCACGAGCGAATTTATGAACTTCTACGTGCCGAATGGCGCATGCTACTGGAGGCGCAGGCGCTTGATAAGTGGGGGATCGAGGGGGAAATAGTAGCAACAACCTATGAACTTGCACAATCATTCGGGCAGAATGATTACTGTCTGAGTTGCTCTAGCCTCGTTTAATGGTGGAGGTGCTGGAGCCTCATTTCCAGCCTCGGTCTTTCATCAAAATTTCAGCTGCCGCATGGCGCATCGTAGCAGCAGGCGCAGGTGCTTGGGGAGATACTCGCAACACCTAGTAATTCGACAATTATTCCAATCATGCGAACACCTTGCTTCGTGCCTAGCAAAATTCTGGTGCTTAACCCTTCTTCAATGGCGGAGTTGATGGACCCTGCTACCCACCTCGATCCCATGAGCTGGTGCTGGTGCGGTCTTGGCCTTCTTCTATCCATGCGAGCTGCAGGCGCAGGCGCTACAGAAGTAGGAAACGAGTGAAGAGATACTCGCAACAAAATCTCACGACTTCATTATTTCTGAAACATCATGCGTACTCAGTCTCGTTTGTTCCCGAGTAAAACCCTGCAGTTACGTCTCTTTCATCAATGGCGAGGCAATCTATACAGCCTCGTCCAGTGTTTTCATGGAACATGCAGGTTGTCGTGGGACGTCTCGAGGCTGAGAGGTTACGCTTATCTCTCTCCTCGCTCATCATTTCACCATGCGCTAGGTCCTGATCCTTCAGATCTTCTTTTACCGATTAATTCGTAGGTACTGCATAGCGCATGCGAATTGCAGGCGCAGACACTAGAAAAGTACGGAGCGAGCAAAATTATTCGCAACAAAATATCCAGACTTCATCTTCTCTGGAAACTAATGCGTCCAGTCTCGTGTTGTTCGTGTGTTATCCTACTGTAACGACTGTGTCAAATATGGATAGGCTTCCTTATATAAGATGTATCTGCCTCGTTTAGATTGGTCTCCGACCTCGCTAATCACTTCCTGCGTTTGCGCCTGCGTCTATCTATCTACCCATGCGCCACTCCTTCCTGCCGGTCAAATGGTTTCGGACTATGCCAGCGTAATCTAGTAACACCTGGTTGTGAACTCGTGGCCATTTAAACACGTGGCAGTTTCTTGACAGGAAGGATGCTATACCCTCGATTCGAGAAGGAAAAGGAAAAAAAAAGTGACAAAGAGTAAAGTAGAAGAAAAGAAAGACGAGGAACCCAAAGCTTATAGACTAGCTAAGATAGTATAAGGAAAAAGCAGTACGCCAATTCGGCGTGATTAAGGAAGCTGTCCAAAGGGGGTCCTCGGACAACACCATCAAAAAGGGGGGGTGGCTAGGGGGGGCGGTACCCCCCACGATAGCCGGTGGCGGAAGATGGAGTGTGGGACGAGTGTGTAGCAGATTCCATGCGCCGGCGGGTACACACAATGGTATGTGCGCATCGGACGGCATGCAGGTGGAGGGAGTGGAGGAGGCGGGTGGTGCCAGTAGGATGGATACCGAGAGAAGAAACAACGGGAATAAGGGAGGCAAAGAGGGTACCGAAGGAGCCGAGGATGATGGGGTCCGGGGAGATGACCCGCCAACCAGTAGCGAGTAGAGCCGAACGGAGGGTGGAATGCTGAGCGCGTTTAATGGCAAGGGTGGTATGATAGCGGGCGTCCCAAGTGTATGTGAGTTCACAGAGATAGACAGTGTGGGCGGCTTGAAAATCAATTAAGATCATAACGGGATACCGTAGTTCACTCAGCATATTGCATATATAAATATATTTAGAGACTGCAAATTTGGATGGCAAGTTGACAACCTTACCTTCTGAGAGTCGTTGTGACCCCCTCGCGCAGTATCCCTCGCCCAGCCTCATCCCACATTGTCGCGACCCCCTGTATATATAAGACATTGCCGATGAACGCGCTTCACCTTTTCGCTTCGACCTGTCGATTTTCGAAGTGAAAGGACTCCTCCCCCCCCCCCCCCCACACACACACACCACCCCAACCCACCACCCACACCACACACCACACCACACAC
>JACBWV010000859.1:0-53289 GCA_013435795.1 Chlamydomonas sp. ICE-L
CCTCCCACGCATCCACACCACCAACTGCTACCCCCACCACACCCACAACCACATACCGCACTGCCACCACCCATCCACACCACCCAACTGCTACCCCACACCCACACACACTACAGCACGCCTCCCACGCATCCACACCACCCAACTGCTAACCCACACCAACACAACCACACACTACCGCACTGCCTCCCACGCATCCACACCACCCAACTGCTACCCCCACCACACCCACACACCTACCTACTTCCACCCACGCATCCCAACTCCACCCCAAACTGCACCCCCACCACACCCAACACCACTACCAGCACTGCCTCCCACGCATCCACACCACCCAACTGCTACCCCACACACACCCACAACACATACCGCCACTCCTCCCACGCATCCACACCACCCAACTGCTACCCCCCACCACACCCACACACACTACCGCACTGCCTCCCACGCATCCACACCACCCAACTGCTACCCCCACCACACCCACACACACTACCCACACTCCCCAGCATCCACACCACCAATGCTACCCCACCACACAACACACACACCCACTTGCCTCCCACCGACCACCCACCCAAACTGCTAACCCCCCACACACACACACACTAACGCACTGTCCCACCCATCCACACCCAACTGCACCCCCACCACACCCACCACACCACTACCCCACTCATCCACGATAACACCACCCAACTATACCCCACACAACCACAACAACCTACCGCATGCCTCCCACGCATACACACCACCCAACTGCTACCCCCACCACACACAACACACACTACCAGCACGCCTCCCACGCATCAACAACACCCAACTGCTACCCCACCCACCCACCACACTACCGCACTGCCTCACCACGCATCCACACCAACCCACTGCTACCCCACCACAACCCACACACACTACCGCACTGCCTCCCACGCATCCACACCACCCAACTGCTACACCCACCACACCCACACACACACTACCGCACTTCTCCACGCCATCCACACCACCCAAATGCTACCCCCACACACCCACACCACACTACCGCACGCCTCCCACGCATTCCACACCACCCAACTGCCTACCCCCACCACACCACACACACTACCGCACTGCCCCCACGCATCCCACCACCCAACTGCTTCCCCCACAACAACCAACACAATACCGACATTCCCCCGCATCCACTCCAACCCAACTGTCACCCCACCACACCACACACACACTACCGCACTGCCTCCCACGCATCCCACACCACCAACTGCTACCCCAACACACCCACACACAATACCGCACTGCCTCCCACGCATCCACACCACCCAAACTGCTACCCCCCCACCACACCCACACACACTACCCGCACTGCCTCCACGCATCCACACCACCACAACTGTACCCCCACCAAACCACAACACACTACCGCACTGCTCCCACGCACCACACACCCAACGCACCCACCACACAACACACACCTACCGCAGCCCCACGCATCCACACACCCAACTGCTACCCCCACCACACCCCACAAACCACACCGCACTGCCTCCCAACACATCCACACCACCCAACTGCTACCCCCACCACACCCACACACACTACCGCACTGCCCCAACGCATCACACCACCCAATGCTACCCCCACCACACCCACACACCACAGCACTGCCTCCACGCATCCACACCACCAACTGCTACCCCACCACACCCACACACACTACCGCACTGCCTCCCACGCATCCAACCACCCCAACTGCTACCCCCACCACCACCACCACTAACGCACTGCCTCCCACGCATCCACACCACCCAAATGCTACCCCCACCACACCACAACCACACTACCGCACTGCTCCCACGCATCCACACCACCAACTGCTACCCCACCCACACCCACACACAACGCACTCCTCCCACCCATCCACACCACCCAACTGCTACCCCCCATCACACCCACAACACTACCGCACTGCCTCCACGCATCCACACCACCCAACTGCTACCCCCACCACACCACACAACACTACCGCACTGCCTCCCCCCCCACACATCCACACACCACCCAACTGCTACCCCCACCACACCCACAAACACTACCGCACTGCCTCCACCACCTTACCACCAAACTGCTACCCCCCACCACACCAACACACTACGTACTGCTCCCACGCATCCCACCACCCAACTGCTACCCCCACCACCACCCACACACACTACCGCTTCCTCCCACGCATCCACACCACCCAACTGCTACACCCCACCCACCCACACAACTAACCGCACTCCTCCAACGATCCACACCACCCAACTGCTACCCCCACCACACCACACACATAACGCAACTGCCTCCCACGCAACACACCACCCAACTGCATACCCCCACCACACACAACACAACTACCGCACTGCCTCCCCACCCATCCACACCACCCAACTGCTACCCCATCCACCACAACACACTACCGCACTGCCTCCCACGCATCCACACCACCCAACTGCTACCCCCACCACACCCACACACACTACCGCACTGCCTCCCACGCATCCACACCACCCAACTGCTACCCCCACCACACCCACACACACTACCGCACTGCCTCCCACCCATCCACACCACCCAACTGCTACCCCCACCACACCCACACACACTACCGCACTGCCTCCCACGCATCCACACCACCCAACTGCTACCCCCACACACCAACACACACACCGCACTGCCTCCCACGCATCCACACCACCCACTGCACCCCAACACCCACCACACTACCGCATTCCTCCACGCATCCACACCACCCAACTGCTACCCCCACCACACCCACACACACTACCGAACTGCCTCCCACCATCCACACACCCAACTGCTACCCCACCACACCCACACACACATACCGCACTGGCCTCCCACCCATCCACACCACCCAAATGCTACCCCCACCACACACACAACACACTACCGCACCTGCCTCCCACCATCCACCACCCAACTGCTACCCCCACCACACCCACAACACACTACCGCACTGCCTCCCACCCATCCACACCACCCCAACTGACTACCCCCACCACACCCACATCAACTACCGCACTGCCTCCCCATCCACACCCACCCAAAATGCTACCCTCACACACCCACACCACACTACCGCACGCCTCCCACGCATCCACACCACCCAACTGCTACCCCCACTACACCCACACACACAACCGCACTGCCTCCCACGCATCCACACCACCCAACTGCTACCCCCACCACACCCAGCCCACCTTCACCATCCACCTCACTGCTAGCCACCACACCCCCGCCCACTCACGCCACCCCACTGCCACCAACTCACACACTTGCCCACCCACACCACCTTACTTCCACCCACCTACACCACCTTGCTGCCACCCAACCATACCCTGCCCACCCACACACCACCACTGCCACCACCCACCCTCTTGCCCACCACACCACCTTACTGCCACCCACCCACCGCTTGCACACCCGAACCACCTTATTGCCACACACCCACACCCTTGCCCACCCACACCACCTTACTGTCATCCACCAAAAACACCTTGATGCCACCCACACACACCAACTCATTGCCACCCACCCACATTCTCGCCCACCCACACCATCTTACTGCCACCCATCCACACCACCTCATTGCCACCCACCCACACCCCTGCCCATACACACCACCTCACTGCCAACCACCCACTGCCTTGCCCATCCACCAACACCTCACTTCTACCCACCCCCGCCCCCGCCCACCCACAACAAGTCACTGCCACCCACACACACACAACCCCACCAACACCATCGTACACCCACACCCACACACCCCTTATCAAGTGTGATCCATAATGTTTTCTTGCTGCGATATTGCCTTTCTTTTTATGAGCATTTGTTTGGAGAGCCCTCCCGGATGTCGTGGAGCGGGCTGGTCTAGGGCCAACAATGGCCTGTCGATGACAATCTCATGTAATGTAATGACTTTCCACATGTCGACCTGTCAGAATTGGGCAAGATGGCAGCGCAAATGAGTCAACCCTGCAACTGGCTCTTGGGTATGCCTAGAGGCTGACAAGAAGAGCAGATTTGGGGGTCCCCTGAACGGCCCCGATAGATGTAGGATATCATAGTGGGTATTATCAAGATACGATGTACGATACCATTATGGTTATTGGGACGGAAGATACGATTTGCAATACCTTTGATGAGGGTATTGGAAAGAAACGATGTCAGATACCATTGTGGTTATTGGGAAGATACCGTTGTGATATTGGAAATATCCAAGATAGGGGGGGGTGGGGGGGGGGCAAGTGGACAAATTGTGTTCCGCACCATTTGCATGTGTTGTATTTTTACTTTTGCAACTTCCTTGCCCTATCGACTTTTCGAGCGTAACGTAAATCACTGAGAAAAGCTCGATGAGAGGAGTATGAATATACAGCCGTTATTAGTGGGTAACACCCAATGTGTAATTGGTGGGTAACACCGTTATTAGTGGGTAACACCCAATGTGTAATTGGTGGGTAACACCGTTATTAGTGGGTAACACGCACCCAATGTGTAATTGGTGGGTAACAATGTGTAATTGGTGGGTAACACCGTTATTAGTGGGTAACAACCAATCTGTAATTGGTGGGTAACACCGTTATTAGTGGGTAACACCCAATGTGTAATTGGTGGGTAACAATGTGTAATTGGTGGGTAACACCGTTATTAGTGGGTAACAACAATGGGTAATTGGTGGGTAAACAATGTGTAATTGGTGGGTAACACCGTTATTAGGGGGTAACGCCCAATGTGTAATTGGTGGGTAACACCGTAATTAGTGGGTAACACCCAATGTGTAATTGGTGGGTAACACCGTTATTAGTGGGTAACACCCAATGTGTAATTGGTGGGTAACACCGTAATTAGTGGGTAACACCCAATGTGTAATTTGTGGGTAACACCGTTATTAGTGGGTAACACCCAATGTGTAATTGGTGGGTAACACCGTTATTAGGGGTAAACCCCAATGTAATTGGTGGGTAACAATGTGTAATTGGTGGGAAACACCGTTATTAGTGGGTAACACCCAATGTGTAATTGGTGGGTAACACCGTTATTAGTGGGTAACACGCACCCAATGTGTAATTGGTGGGTAACAATGTGTAATTGGTGGGTAACACCGTTATTAGTGGGTAACAGCCAATGTGCAATTGGTGGGTAACACCGTTATTAGTGGGTAACACCCAATGTGTAATTGGTGGGTAACAATGTGTAATTGGTGGGTAACACCGTTATTAGTGGGTAACACCCAATGTGTAATTGGTGGGTAACAATGTGTAATTGGTGGGTAACACCGTTATTAGTGGGTAACACCCAATGTGTAATTGGTGGGTAACAATGTGTAATGGTAGGTAAACACGTTATTAGTGGGTAACATCCAATGTGTTATTGGTGGGTAACATGGTAATTAGTGGGTAACACAGTTATTGTGGGTAACACCCAATGTGTAATTTGGGTGGGTAACACACGTTATTAGTGGGTAAAATCCAATGTGTAATTGGTGGGTAACAATGTGTATAATGGTGGGAAACACCGTTATTAGTGGGTAAACCCAATGGTAATTGGTGGGTAACACAGTTAGGGGTAACACGCACCCAATGTGTAATTGGTGGGTAACAATGTGTAATTGGTGGGTAACACCGTTATTAGTGGGTAACACCCAATGTGTAATTGGTGGGTAACACCGTAATTAGTGGGTAACACCCAATGTGTAATTGGTGGGTAACACCGTTATTAGTTAGTGGGTAACACCCAATGTGTAATTGGTGGGTAACACCGTTATTAGTGGGTAACACCCAATGTGTAATTGGTGGGTAACACCGTTATTAGTGGGCAAGACCCAATGTGTAATTGGTGGGTAACACCGTTATTAGTGGGTAACACCCAATGTGTAATTGGTGGGTAACAATGTGTAATTGGTGGGTAACACCGTTATTAGTGGGTAACACCCAATGTGTAATTGGTGGGTAACACCCAATGTGTAATTGGTGGGTGTCATATGACTTCTATGCATAGAAGGTACATCCGGACTAGACGCCATTGTGACCCTAGTACGCACTCTGCTTTGCATAAAGGTCTAATACTAATAACCGGAAAGAAGCGCTATATATACTCATGTATGACCTCATGTATTCTGCTTTGTTATTACTAAACGCATAATATGTTTACATTTCATCTACGAGCATCAGCTTCTACGCAGCTCCCCAGGCTCCTTTTTCATCCAAACCTTAAGCAACATTTTTTATCTTCAGCTTCCTAGTTAGTGCTCCTCGAACTTGAACTTGGTTACATAGCTTACGATTTTTACAAGATTACATGCGCCTGGTTTGGCGTCCAACTGTATGCACATTGCGGCGAACAATCACCAGCTGAGCGAGAACCACTGGAACTAGGGATTTCTAGTACACATGTTACGTAGTTATTGTCCGTTGCGTCGGACACTGAGTTGGCAAAGTGCACGCGTGGTCCTGGTGCTCCAGGGACCCGGGTTGCCTGCCGCCAGGCCATAGGCTAGCTATGGCCTGCACGTGTCTTCAGAATCTTCCTGGAGACTTCCTTTTCTATATAGCCGCACGAGTTGCGATGTTACGCTATCTGCTCTTCAGTCTTCACGGTGTAAGAACTAGGTATTTCTAGTGCACATGTTACATAGCTTAGCTTAGTAATACTCCCCCCCGCCCCTTGTAATGATGCTTTCTGGGAGTTTAAGCCCATGATTTGTAACTTGACAACGTCTTAACTACCTTAATTTCCCTTGCATTGTATGTTACAGTCCAGATGTAGGTAAAGTAGCACAACCGCATATGAAGGGCAAAAGAAAAAGCCATGATGAAATGAAACATAAACAATCGTTTAACCGATCGGGGGCCTTGGGGTAGTGCTACAGTGATAATTGAACCCTACAATATAAATTATATTTGTTTATATAATTAAATCATCATCTCAGCTGGAATTTAATTGTGTGATTCTTATCGCATTTATTTTATAAATTGCTTTAAGTATTTCCATCCTTCAAAGGAATCAGGATTCATGTCCAACTTCATATTGTTCAAAACTAATTATCAAAACTAATTGTTCTTACATCAGCGTATAACGGACATTATAATAATATATTGAATGCATTTCATCTTCGACTACTCTTCTACTGTCAACCATCAGATCACATCATCTGCAAATTCTATGTAACCAAGTCTAAGTAACATGTTTTTTCATGCACTTGTATTGATTTGTATTATTGTGCATGTATTTTGCTGCTCAACGCGAGTTGGGAGATTAAAAAATAAAGTTATTAGAAGCAGTTGGTAAAATCAGAAATGTAGCTCGATAAGTCGACCCATAATTAAACAGCTACCTCGTCATGAGTCAGAAGCATCCTGATGCAAGCTAGGAGAGTTAGAAATGCATTGCTGTGTTACATATGCTTTTGTTTTATGTAGCAACAATGCAAGGTCAAACTTGTGAGGGCTGTTGCAATTACTCTGACATGCTCACAATTTGAATCTCTCCTAGTTTCACACTTTCATCCCTTCAGCCCCTAACTCGCTATGTCTCACTATATCTAGTCTAGGGTAAACAACTGAAAAAATACTTTGCACGTAGAAAACATAGACCAGCACGCAGAAAGCTGCAATGGTAGTCCGAAAATCTGTGTGTTTCATACAAAGAAGTTTACAAATTTGCTTTAATCACCGAGTCGGGCTCCAAAAGCTTCCCCGCCAGAACTCGAGTCATGTAGTGACTTGATGTGAGCCCTACCGCCCACCCTACCGTAGGACATATTCTATACTAACACAACTATATGAACAGTGACAAAGAGCTACATACCTCCGCTGGCTTGCAGCCTTGACCCTCAGTGCAACATCATAGTACCCGCCAACATATGTAGGGCTGTCAATACCGTACGGTATTTTCAATTGCCGTACGATATATCGTGATATACCGTACAGTATCGATACCATACGATATTTGTATACCCTTTTTTGGGAAAATCAGTTAAAGACCAGGGGGATATAACAGGAAATACCGTTTACACGTCCATACACTTAAAATCAAGTCAAATGAACCAATACTGAGGGAGATAGAAAAACACGGTAATACCGTGGTCTATTACCGTACGATACCGTATATCGTGATATATCGTACGATATAAGGCGGTATACTAAATTACCTGGCCCAGACTCAGATGCTCCTGACGAGAACCGAACCGCCGACCTGCAGAGTGTTACATATTTTTCGTAGACCACAGGACCACAGGATATGGTTAAGGACGATATATCGTATGGTAAACACGATATATTGTACGGTTAATCCCAATAATACCGTACGCTGGAGCTTTATTACCGTACGATATATCGTTCGGTACACGGTAAAATAATTACCGGCGATATAAAGCTTGACAGCCTTAAACATATGACTTGATGAACACCTATCTCTAACATAGGAGTTTTTTGTAAAGATTTTCCACATCCAAAAATTTGAGTGCTGGCTTCGTACTGTATAGCTGGCTTCATTACTATATGCGCCTTAAGTATTGGCCAAAAGGTTGGGCAAACGACCCTTTGCGAAACCGGATTAGGGATCGAGCTTCAGACCACTCCATGTGGTTGGCCTTTGCCAAGTTACGATTACCATGGTACTCTGTCTACTAAGCCCTAGCACGTTCAATGTTCCTGATTTGATTTTATACATGGTTTTATTTTCAGCAAGCTTGGGCAGACTACTTTGTAAACATGTAATTGACCTTGAACTTACATGGCTCCAGCCGGCAATTTGGATGGCTTAGAGCCATGTACCGGTCTGGCTACTAAGCCCTAGCAAGTTGTATGCTCCTGATTTGAACTCTTACATGGTTTAACAGCAAGCTTGGGCAGACTACTTGGTTAACGTGTAACAAGGGAATGGAACCAAAACATTAGAACCTTTGCCAACTGAATTTCAAGTATGAGCTTGAGACAGTCAAAGCCATAGACCCCTTTGCCAAGTTAGTTCTGCCATGCTTTTCTGAGACCCACTTTCAGGGGGGAAATGAAATTTGCAAATACTTAATCTTGCCAATACTTAAGGCGCCTACGGTATGTTACAAAATCAGGAATTGTGGCACATTACTATTATTGGTCTTGTTTCAAGCATTACAGCACCAACCAGGATTGTTTAGGTAGACTCCCAAATCTGCATTTTGAGCACCGCCTATTGCAAAACCTGCTTTTTCAGACATAGGCACAACAAACTAACTTGAGACGCTGGCAAAACAAAACAACGACCTATTTCAATGTGTGAGGTTGACATGGGAGTTGCCTAGAAAATGCCGCTCATATTGAACCAGAGCCGAAAACTACCTGAAATCACACCACAACTGAATTGGCAGTAAAATAATGGAAGCTGCCTAGAAGCTGCTGCTCGTATTTAACTAGGGCCAAAAAGGACCGGGAATTGCACCACAACTAAGTAGGTAGTCATGATAGCTACCTAGAAGCTGCCTAGTAATTAACTAGGGATTTATAGCACCCAAAACGACATGGTATCGCAGCAAGACTGAATGGGCAGTCATGGGAGTTATAAGCTGCTGCTCGTAATTAACTAGCTAGGGCCAAAAATACCTGAGATCACATCATTACCGAATAGGCTGTCAGGGGAGCTGCCTAGAAGCTGTTGCTCATAGTTAACTAGAGCAAAAACGACATAATTACACCACGACTGAATAGGCAGTCATGAGAGCTGCCTTGAAGCTGCTGCTCACAATTAACTAGTGTTTGTATGGCACAAAACGACTCAAAATAGCACCATAACTGAAAACGCATCCAAGGAGCTGCCTAGAAGCTGCCGCTAGTAATGAACTTGGGCAAAGACGACTTGAACGAGCACCACGACTGAATAGGCAGTCATGGGAGCTGCCTAGATGCTGCTGCTCATAATTAACAAGGGCCAAAACGACATCAAATCACACCATGACTGAATATGTAGTCATGTGAGCTGCCTACAAGCTGCTGCTCATAATTAACTAGCGATTCGTAGTGCCAAATACGACCTAAAATCGCACCACAACTCAGTAGGTAATCATGGGAGCTGCCTAGAATCTGCTGTTCGTATTTAACTAGGGGGTAAAAACGACCTTAAATCACACCATGACTGAATAGGCAGTGAGGGGAGCTGCCTAGAAGCTACTGCTCGTAATTAACTAGTTTTTCCTAGGGCCAAAAACGACCTAACATCGCACCACCACTAAATAGGCGGTCAGGGGAGCTGCCTAGATAGAAGCTGCTGGTCCTAATTAACTAGGGTCAAAAATTACAAGACATTGCTCCACGACTGAATAGACATTCATGGGGAGCTGCCTAGAAGCTGCTACTTGTAATTAACTAGGGCTGGAAACGACTTGGCATCCCTCCATCACTAAATGACTGAATAACTGATTAGTCGAAGCTGCCTAGAAGTTGCTCCTCATAATTAACTAGCAATTTATATGGCCAAAAACGACCTGAAATTGCACTTCTATTGAATAGGAAGTCATGGGAGCTGCCACCTAGAAGCTGCTGCTCGTAATTAAATAGAGCTAACAACGACCTGAAATCACATCACAACTAAAAGTGCAGTCTTCGGAGCTGTCTAGAAGCTACAGCTAGGAATTAACTAGTGCAAAAAATGACCTCAAACTGCACTACAACTGAATAGGCAGTCATAGGAGCTGCCACCTAGAAGACTGCAGCTTGAAATTTACGATGGAAAACGGCCTTAAAATCGCACTACGGCTGAATAGGCAGCCAGGGGGAGCTGCTAAGAAGCTGCTGCCCGTAATTCAACAAGGGTAGAAAGCCCTTCAATCTCATCACGGCCAAATAGGCAGGCATGAGAGCTGCCTAGAAGCTGCTGCTCGAATTGACTATGGCCCAAAACGACTTAACATTAGCTTCCCGACTGATTATACATGCAGGGGAGCTGCCTGGAAGCTGCTGCTCGTGAGAAACTAGAGCCAGAAACGACATGAAAACACACCACATCTGAATATGCAGTCAGGGGAGCTGCCTAGATGCAGCAGCTTGTTATTAACTAGGGCCAACAACGACGTGAAAATGCACCACAGCTGAATAGGCAGTCAGGGGAGCTGACTGGAAGCTGCTGCTCGTAATTAACATGGCCCAAAACGACCTGAGATTGCACCACGACTGAATAGACAGTCATGAGAGCACTACGACAGAATATCCAGCTATATAATGCTTAGGAGCTGCTGATCATAATTAACTAGCGATTTTTAGGGTAACAAACAATCTGATATCGCACCTGCAAGAAAATGCCTGCTTTTTGTGGATATCGCAAGGTGTGTGTGTGTGGGGTGTGGGGGTGTGGGGGGTGGGGTGGGGGGGGGGGGGGGGGCAGAGAAATGGAAGGCGGTGTGCAGCCCTGACTTGGCTATACAAACATGCAATATTTGAATTCAACTTAACAAACATGATACAGATCATGCGCACTCTTACACTTTGAAACCTCTATATCGTAGGTCTACGCGTATCGGTGTTCTAGAGGCGTCAACATATGGATGTATGGTTTCCACTATTCACGCTGAGCTGTAATGACAGCTAGGGACGGACTTGTAGGACCTCCAAAAACTATTGGTTTTTCATCCCTATTTGTTTTCCCTCCTTCACTCCTTATCTTCTTCTCATCTTCTTCCTCATCCATACCTTCGTAGTCATCAAAAACAATCAGATTGCAGCATGCGCCAAATTCTGGCAAAACCACATGCAAGACGCATAAAGAGAGGTTAACAGTGCGCAGACTGGAGCACGCCTTCAAACCCGACACATCCACCACTGACATGCCCCAAGACAAGCTGATGGTATGCAGATTAGGGCAAGAACCCAAGGCTGACACATCCACCAGTTGGCGGCACTCACATAGTTTGATGGTGTGCAGATTAGGGCAAGAACCCAAAGCTGACATATCCACCATTTCTCGCACCCCCATAGGTCGATGGAATGCAGATGAGGGCAAGAACCCAAACCAGACACATCCACCAAGTTATCGCACCCACCTAAATTGATGGTATGAAGATTAGGGCAAGCACCCAAAGCTGACACATCCATCACTATGTCGCACCAAGTCAGGTCAATGGTATGTAGATTAGGTAGGGCAAGAACCCAAAGCTGACACATCCACCACTTGATTGCACATAGATAGGTTGACAGTATGCAGACTGGAGCATGCCTTAAGAGCTGACACATCCACCAATGAGCTGCAATTAGATAGGTTGATAGTATGCAGCTTGGAGCATGAGCCCAAAGCTGACACATCCACCAATTTGTTGCACCGATGCATGTCGATGGTATGCAGAGTAGGGCAAGAACCCAAAGCTGACACATCCACTAGTCTGTCGCACCCAGACAGGTCGATGGTATGCAAAGTAGGGCAAGACCCCAAAGCTGACACATCCATCAGTTTGCGGCACCTAGACAGGTTAATGGTATGAAGATGATGGCAAGAACCCAAACCTGACACATCCACCAGGTGGTATGAAGATGATGGCAAGAACCAAACCTGACACATCCACCAGTTGGTCGCACCTACTTAGGATGATGGTATGCAGATGAGGGCAAGAACCCAAAGCTGACACATCGAGCAGTTTACAGCACCCAGACAGGTTGATGGTATGAAGACTAGGGAAAGACCCCAAAGCTGACAAATCCACCACTCAGGTTGTTGCACTTTGACAGGTTGGTGTTATGCAGATTAGGGCATGAAACCAAATCTGACACATCCACCAGTCTGTTGCACATAGATAGATTGATGGCGTGCAGATTAGGGCAGGATTGAAGGCATTTCAAATCCTCAAAAGAGCCACCCGGTAATTCTAGAGACTCTACTGAGGTTGGCAGTCCATCAAACCGCCACTGAAGCAGGAAACACTCTGGCGCACCATGAATGACCACACACTTAAGTTGTGGGCAACGCACAAAGGGCTTTGATAGGATGATGCCAGCCTGTGGTGCACGAGTGAAGATTTTTTTTTTTGTTTGTTACATGGGGCAACTAGGATAGGGCACATCTGGTGAAACCTACATTTATTTGTGTACCACCAGTCGCACATGGTGCGATACGGTGTGAACCTCGTGCGACCCTCAGGTGTGTGATTTTAGTGCGGAATGTGCCCTTGGTCGCCACAAAGTGAAACCGTGAGTGAGTGATATGTGCCCTGGGTCGCACAGGCCCAACCCAGGTAGCTAGCTCAGGCCTACCCCTGGTGGAAGTTACACACCTTGTCAGAACTATACAAGTTGCCCATGGATCATGCATGGTCCCATCTGCACATTCCAGACAGTACAGATGTACAATCTACAAGTCCTGAAGTATACTCGAGCCCTCGAGCTACTTTGTTTGACTGATGGTTGATTGGTTGATTTTTGCAATGAGAGATAAGTGAAATTGGCTATTATAAACAGCACACGCCTGCGTTGCTCGCGTTAAGGCATTAAACTGTGTTAAGTGTCTTCAAGCCATTTGCGACTACTCCTTTGAACCTCGTTAGAACAGCCATATGCGAGTATTTACTCACCAACCACCCCTCTTCCAACATCAAATCAAAGCACCACCACCATCTCTACTTGTCTACTTCATGGGAGTAATCGGACTTGGATTGGGGCTTACTTTGGGCATGGCCCCATCCCCCATCCGCTTGTGCAGATGGCTAGGCTCTGCCTTAGGGTAATTTCTTAGGCATAGGCCATTCCGGCAGAGGTTGCAACAACCCAGGAGACAGGTGTGATGAGGGTAGGTATTGCATTTGTATGTGTATGTGTGTCGTATGTATTTGTGTATTACGCGCGTGTGTGTGTAGATGCTTGGACAAACAGACATGTACAATAAAATGTAGGTTTTATTTAAGCCCCCCCCCCCCCCCCCCCCCCCCCCCCCCCCCCCCCCTACCCCCCCTACATGCTGACACCACAGTTGAATAGTGTCACATTTTGTATGATGTGATATGAAGATTACATTTGTAGGCAATGTTGGGGCTAGGTAGTAGTACTATACCAGAGGTTACTTTTCTGTACAATTAGAGGCTTGGCAAAGTTGTTACACACCAGTGTACAATTATGTCATCCATGTGCATATGCATGTTTTCTAAGCCCCCATTAAAAAAACGGGAGCGTAGCCCCCATAACCCCCTTAAGGTTAAGACAAGAGGCGCTTTGCTATCTAGAGACTGTTGCTACTACAGCGTCCTACAATGAGGCTCGGGTCGCCACTTGTGGCTACCAACATGGCCTTCAATCAGTATGAACAGGAAATTGAAAACTGGCCCTGTGGGACTGAGGACAAAGGAACGCAACAAATTAAAACAACAAGTGTCAAGGCCCTAAACAATTTACATCTCCCGATTGATTTATAATGAGAATGGGGCTATCATCTAATAATGGAGTGATTCATGGCAGTTTTTGAGCCTTCTTTAGGTCAAACTGAGCACCTCATTGTGTGTGTGGGGAGTGGGGGTGAGGTGGTGGGGGGGGGTCAGCCCTCCTCGAAACAGCATTTGTTATATTTTTTTACTCAGACCTCGAAACAACATACCGAGACCACCATTGAGATAGTGTTGAAAAGGGCAGTTATTGGCAAAACTTCAGACCAAGGGTGAATGTGGGGGGATAGGGTGGTAAGGATGGGTATGTATGGGTGGGCATGTATGGGTGGAAGAGTGGGTGAATGGGTTAATATATTGACATCACACAATCCCACTTTGGAAATTCTGATGGTGCCATTGTTTGCGCCGTGTTAATACCCATAATCCATATATAATGTCAAGTCATGCCTCTTATTTATAGTTGAAGGGCGTGTGTCTGTGCGGATGTGTGTGTGTTGTGTGTGTGTGTGAGGGGTGTGTGTGTGGGTGTGTGTGGGTGTGGGTGGGTGTGGGTGTGTGGGTGTGGGGGGGGGGGGGGGGGTGTGGGGGGGGTCAGCCCCCCTCGGGTTCTGAAGGGATAGGTGTCCTAACGTTTTTTTGGCGGAGCCTCCCTCCTGGGGGGCAGGATTCCCCTAGGGTCACCACGTTGTCGGTCCAATTGCTCAACGGAGACATAGCCTGACATGTCTGCCAACATTTTCATAACTAACTGGCTTCGGTCTGCTCAATTCCGTTGCCGCCTGTCGCTCTGATAACATATCTCCGACATGTTTGCGCCTCACACTACTAGATTGTTTTGTAACGCTTCTAAACAGAACACGAGAAAGCATGCTGTGATGATGTTGGGGTGTTGTTGTGCGTTTCGAATGAGGAATCCAAACGCATGAGAAAGCATAGGATACAGAGCAGATCAAGTAGAAAGAAGGTGGACTTCGATCAGATCAAAAGCACACACGTCCAAACAGTAAATATACAAATTAAGTGGCAGTGAGATCATCAATCTTTCCTAGGAGAAGCTGCTGCCCGTCTGAGCTACCAGGCCCTAATAGGGTCAGCAGTGTTGCAACAGACATGTTTCTTTAATCCAGGATAATAGCTTTATGAAGCACTATACCCATGTAATGAGGCTGTCACATGATGCTATGAGGATTTGGGCTCATAATGTATAGTATCAGCATGCCAAATGCTCAGGAATAACACTTAATCAGCCCCAGCCCCCACTCGCTAACCTTGAATTGTAACAGACCACCCATCCAGCAACCCACATAACCCACCCTTCAATACGACCCATACCCCCCCCCCCCCCCCCCCCCCCCCCCCCCCCCCCCTCTCTCAAAGTGCTCAGAATGACCTGAAAAAATGCTAAAAACATTGAATTATTCCATTACAGCTCCATTATCGTAATGAATCGATCGGCATAGGCAAAATGTGGAGGCCTTGCCTCCTGATTCGGGCCTTAATGCGTAGTATCATGCCCCATCCTCTGGTGTAACACTGTAGCAGCCCAAGTCTCTAACCGTATATTGTAACGTCAGGCGTTGCGTGTAGGCCTCCACGTCATTGCGCAAACTCGAGCACACGAGCCTACAAATACGTCGAGTCTCTGAGCACAGGAGATGGGCGTCTGCTTCGAGATTGGCGTCCCTCTCAAGAACCACCCTGAGCGCATCGCAGAGGGTGGCTTCCTCCTCGCCCTTGGACATGGACATATCCTGAGTATTGAACGTCTGGCGTTGTAATTGAAATCGGATGTCAGATTTGGCGAAGAGAAAGCTGCAGCTGATGAAACTGGTGGCGTTCTCGCTGCTTATCCAGGGGCCGACAAAATCGAGGCTTGCACAAAACTCGCGCTAGAGAGATCTGATGATCGAGACCCCACTTTAGAGACCCCAGGCGGGTCGTACTTGCGCTGTACCTCAAACCTTTCAGATTCGCTCTGCGTTCGAATGACAGCTTGAGGCAGGTAGCCATCCGCGCGCAGTGCATTACAACTCACAAGCGCGCAGCGTTCCTGGCAGCTTCTTTCACACCCTACATCGCAGTATTAGCTTTTCATCCGCAAGTAATAACCTCTATTCGCATGTGGTAGCTTTTATGTCAAGCGAATTGTTAAGGCATTGCACAGTGGCAGCGGCACGATCTACCCAATGCAAGTCGCCAAAGTGTCAGGACAGACGGTTGCGACAACCCAGAGAGCAGGCTGTGCGATCAGGTGTACGGGTGAGAGGCTGTACGGGCTGTAGAACAGTGTGTGGGGTGGCAGCATGTTCGTGTGTTTCAGTCCAGGAGTAGCCGAACAGACTCTAGGCTATTGAACTACGTGTGCAGGGTGGCAGCATGTTGTAGGGGTGGAAACAGACACTAGAGGCTGTTGAACTCAGTGTGTGGGGTAGCCAAATGCCCAAATAGGTTTGAAGCTCTTGTACTAGGATCAAGAAACTTGTCCGACATCAACTGTGTGTGTGTGTTACAGTCCAGGGATCGCTCAATATGCAAAATAATATTGTCCAATATTGACAGTTGTGTGTCTTTATTACAGTCCAGGGGTCGCTTAATACTTAATAGGCTCAATGCACTCGTCCACCATCGACCGTGTTTGTGTGTGTGCACTACCTATAGCCTGTGGGTGGTAATTCAGCTAAATAGGCTGTCTCTAGTCAGCTCGTCCACCCAACCCGATTCCTGTGTGTAAATGGTCATGTGTATCGTGTTGTGTTGCAGATCCCTCTGCAGGGAGTGTGACTTAAGTAGGGCTTCTCACGGCAGCTCTGTCACCTAAAGGTGGCCATATACGTAGCCGCCTTAGGTGTGTTGTGTGCGTGTGTGTGACATTCTCTGTGCGGGAGCAGTCTAGAAATGTGCATCTCATGTCTCTCGTTGCGCACATAGCAAGCGCGGGCTGTGTGTAGTAAGTGGTGGTATACTACCGCCTAGGCGTGATGTCTCTCGAGTATACATGACCTGCAATCTGTCACGTTGTGGCCTCCCCCATCGTACACCTTCTCGCGGTCGTCGCTGTGTTAGTTACAGTCTTGGTGCCAGCCTCCCATGCTGGGCCCTTACAAAGGGGGCACATAGGTTGCCGGTATCCCACTCCTTAAGCCCGTTGTGTAGTATGGATGGTGTTGTTATGACCACTCATTTCGTGAGAGGGAGGCGAGTCGTACCATGTCTCACCATGTGGCTCGTGCGCTGGCCACATCGCACCTTAGTCGTTTTTGCTGTGGCGTGACAGATCCGGGGAGCGTAATAGGCTCAATGCACTCGTCCACCATCGACCGTGTTTGTGTGTGTGTTACAGTCCAGGGGGCCGCTTAATAAGCTGAATACACTTGTCCATATGTGTTTAGGTGGGTGGGTAGGTTGTCAGATGGGTGCGTAGGAGGGTGGGTGGGTGGTCCTCTCGTCCGCCTCTATAAAGAAGGGATTACCGGCACGTCATGTTGTCTCAGGGGTGTGGTATGTGTGGGAATTCCTGTAGGTTCGCGAGGTCGAGCCATTAGGGGGGTCTGTATCAGGTAGGGTGCATCAGTTGCTGCTGTGCGGTGTGGCGTGTTATGGCTAATAGGATATGGGGCTGTGTCTATGTGTCGTGTCGGGTGGGTCGTGTGGGCCAGTTACGGAAGGGGGTGGCCTGCGGTGCGTGGGATGTGGTGTGGATGTTTGGTGTGCGTTTGTGCATCACTGGTCATCGTGAAATATGCAATGTGTGTCGTGGCCATAGTTTGATACGGGTCTGGGGGTTGCTGGGGGGGTTGTCGTCAGTCTGGCGGGGATACCCTGAGTCAGCTTGGTTGGGGGGGTCCGTTAGTGGTGTGTTGTGTTCAGGGGAGTGGTTGGGTCGGAGACGGTTAGACTATTCTATCATGCGCGCCAACGGATGTGGCTGTCTATACAGGGGGTTCTAAAACTACTTATGGGGGTCTCGCGCGCAGTCCCACAGGAATGGCTGGGTCGATGACGAGCTGACTGTTGGCTGTCATGGTCTCTGGATTGAAAGCATAGGCGGGTCTTCATCTGATGATCAGTGCGTTTGACGCGCGCGCTTTTTTATCGGTTATAGCGTAGCATCATGTCGGTATTGATGATCGGTGGCGTGGGGGGTGAGTGGTGGGGGTCAGTGGTGTTGGATCGCAGATATTTTAGCTGCGTGTCCGGAGCTGGCGGTCGTGGCACGCACCGAGCAGGTGTGGACTGCTCGACACCAGAAGTGTGGTGTGGTGCGTGGGGCTGGGGTGGTGAGGTCTGCTTCGTCAGCGTCAGGAATGGGTGGTGGTGGCTAGGGTAGCGGGTAGTGGTACATCGGAGGTATGTGATTCGGATTCATGGTCGGGTAGAGGCTAGCCGGGCGTATACCGGGCAAAGGTCGTTGTTACGACCTAGAGCCAGTTCCACACGGAGAGGAAAACCAATACACATCGCTTACGTAGCTACCAAGCTTCGTAGTTTTATGTCGAAGATACGTTGCTGCATTGACGTGGGTGGGTGAGCTTATTTAGCGTGTCCGAGTTGTGAGTGGGTTAGGTGATCTGTGTGTTCAATGTGGGCTACTGTCGGGTGGGTCTGTTGTGTCGTCGGCAGTCTCTTGTTGGTATGTGTCGACGCGTGGTATTCGTTTCACGGCGTGGGTAGCTGGGTGGTGGGTGGCTTGGGTGGGTCGTGGGCCACGGGTGTTACTTAGCTTAACATCTCCTTAGTCAGTGTTCCTGCGCATAGGCGCTGGCACGGTGTTCAGCGGAAGTATTGGGTAACGTGTACGTAATTCAAAGCATCGAGTATGGTCTGTGGTCTTTTCGTTGTACCTATTAAACCCAAATTAGGTCACGTGGGTGGGTGGGTCAGGGTGGGTGGGTAGGTGGGTGGGGGGTGGGTTGTTGGTCAGGTGGGTGGTCCGGTGGGTGGGGGTCTGGCGGGTGGGGGTGGTTGGCTAGTTGGGTCCCTGGTGGTGGGCTGAAAGTTGATTGGGTGGGTCGGTCGGGCGATGTGTGTGGGTGGTGGTCGGAACGCATTCGGGTAATTCGTCCGCCGGTTTGTTTGGGTGGGTTTTTTTGTTTGTTTGGGTATCTTTGTTAGGTGTTTTGTTAGTTATTTGGTGGTGTTTTCGTAAGTTCCGGGTGAGTGGTCGGTCGTTTCAGGCAGGTGGGTGGTGGGTGGATGGGTGGGTGGTTAGTCTGGTTTGTAGGTGGGTGGTAGGTTGGTATGGTTGCAGGTGGGTCAGGTGGGTGGGGTGTGGATAGGGTCGGTGGGTGTTTGGGTGGGTGGGTCGTATGGTCGGTGTTTGGGTGGGTGGGTGTAAGTGTGGGTGGGTGGTCGGGTGTACGTGTGGGTGTGTGGTCGGGTGGGTGTGTGGTCGGTGGGTGGATGGGTGGTCGCGTGTGTGGGTGGCCGGGTGTAATTGTGGGTGGGTGGTCAGTGGGTGGTGGGTGGTCGGATGGGTGAGTGGTCGGGTGCAAGTGTGGGTGGGTGGTCCGTGGGCGGGTGGGTGGTCGGATGGGTGGGTGGTCGGGTGTAAGTGTGGGTGGGTGGTCGGGTGGATGGGTGGTCGTGTGTAGGTGTGGGTGGGTGGTCAAGTGTAAGTGTGGGTGGGTGGTCGGGTGTAAGTGTGGGTGGTCGGTGGGTGTGTGGTCAGGTGGGTGTGTGGTGGGTCGGTGGGTGGGTGGTCAGATGGGTGGGTGGGTGGTCAGATGGGTGTGGTCAGGTGGGTGGGTGGGTGGGTGGTCGTGTGTAAGTGTGGGTACGTGGTCAGGTGGGTGTGTGGTCCGGTGTAATTGTGGGTGGGTGGTCAATGGGTTGTCGGGTGGGTGGGTGGTCGGGTGTAAGTGTGGGTGGGTGTTCAGGTGTAAGCGTGGTTGGGTGGTCGGTTGTTAGTGTGGGTGGGTAGTAGGATGGGTGTGTGGTCGGTGGGTGGTCGTGTGTAAGTGTGGGTGGGTGGTCAATGGGTGGGTGGTCGAGTGTTAGTGTGGGTACGTGGTCAGGTGGTGAGTGGTCGAGTGTAAGTGTGGGTGGGTGGTCGATGGGTGTGTGGTGGGTGGGTGGTCAGGTGGGTGGGTCGTCGGGTGTAAGTGTGGGTGGGTGGTCCGGTGTAAGTGCGGGTTGGTGGTCAGTGGGTTTATCGGGTGTGTGTGTGGTGCGTGGGTGGGTGTTCGGGGTGGGTGGGTGGTCGGGTGGGTGGGTCGTCGGGGGAAAGTGTGGGTGGGTGGTCGGTGGGTGGGTGGGTGGGTGGGTGGTCGGTGGGTGGTCGGGTGGGTGGGTGGTTGGGTGGGTGGGTGGTCGGTGGGTGGTCGGGTGGGTGGGTGGTCAGGTGTAAGTGTGGGTGGGTGGTCGGTGGGTTGGTGGGTGGTCAAGTGTAAGTCTGGGTGGGTTGTCCGTGGGTGGTCAGTGGGTGGTCGGGTGGGGTGGGTGGTCGGGTGTAAGTGTGGGTGGGTGGTCGGGTGGGTGGGTGGTCGGGTGTAAGTGTGGGTGGATGGTCGGGTGGGTGGGTTGGTGGTCGGGTGGGTGGGTGGGAGGTCGGGTTGAATGTATGTCGGGTGGGTGGGTGGTCGGGTGGGTGGGTGGTTGGGTTGAATGTCTGTCGGGTGGGTGGGTGGTCGGATGGGTGGTCGGTTGGTCAGTCGCGTGGTTGGGTGTGTGGTTGGCCGGTTGGTCGGGTTTTTAGTAGGGTGGTCGGCTGGTTGGGTTTGTGGCTGGGTGGTGGGGTGGGTGGTCGGGTGGGTGTCTGGGTGGTATGGTGGGTGGGTGGTCAGTCTGTTGGGTGGGTAGGTCAGTCAATGGGGTTGGAGAGTGGGTGGGTGGTCGGTTGGGTGAGAGGTTGGTCGGTCAGGTGGGTGGGTGGGAGGTCGGGTGGGTGGGTGGTCGGATGGTTGGGTGTGTGGATGGTCGGATGGTCGGATGGTTGGGTGGGTGGTCACGCAGATGGGTGGGTGGTTGGGTGGTTGGGTGGTTGGGTGGTTTGTTTCGTTGGTGGTCGGGTGGGTGGGGTGGTGGGGTGGGTGGATGGTCGGATGGTTGGGTGGGTGGGCGGGTCTGGTGGGGTGGGTCAGGTGGGTGGGGTGGTGGATGGATGGGTGGATGGTCGGTAGGGTTGATGGTTTGGTCGGGTGAGTGGGTAGTCGATCGGGTTGGTCGCTGGCAAATCATGTGGAGGGTTGTGGGTGAGTCAGGTGGGTGGGTGGTTCAGGTGCGTCGGTGGGTTGGCGGGTCGGTCAGGTGGTTGGGTGGGTGGTTAGAAGGGCGGGTGGGTGGTCGGTCAGGTGGTTGGGTGGGTGGTCGGGTGGTTGGGTGGGTGGTCAGATGGGTGGGTGTTTTGGTCTGGTGGGTGGGTCAGGTGGGTGGGTCGGTCGGTCAGGTGGGTGGGTGGGTGGGTGGTAGGGTGGATTGTCTGTCTGGTGGGTGGGTGGTTTGGACGGTTAGACGGGTGGTCGGGTGGGTGGGTGGGTGGGTGGGTGGGTGGCTGGTCGGTAGGGTCGGTCGGGTGGGTGGTTGGGTGGTAGGCCGGTCGGGTTTTTGGCTGGGTGGTGGAGTGGGTGGGTGGGTGGGTGGTATGGTGGGTGGGTGGTCAGTCTGTTGGGTGGGTAGGTCAGTCGATGGGGTTGGAGGGTGGGTAGTCAGATGGGTGGGTGGGTTGTTCGGTCGGGTGAGTGGGTGGGTGGTCGGTTGGGTGAGTGGTTGGGTGGGTGGCCGTGTGGTTGGGTGGGTGGGTTGGTGGTCGTGTGGGTGGGTGGTTGGATGGTCGGACATTATAACAGCATGAACCTTATTTTTTCCTTCCACCCGTCAGAAGTGGATTCAACCCTTGGGCAGAATGGCAGAAAAAATGAGTTATTTTTTGGCGGAGCCCCCTCTTCAAGGGGGCGGGAGCCCCCAGGGTTCCCCCGTTGTCCGTTTGCCCGCCTACCCCAAAATTTGAAGACTGACACGTCAGCCAACTGTTTATTACAAACTGGCTTCGGCTAGCTCCACTTCCGTTGCCACCTTTCGTTCCATTGCCAACACACTCCGCCAATTTTCCGTGTCACTTGCGACGCTGCATAGGATTTGTACCAATATCGTATTACATGTATCATTCTTATTGGAAAAACTAATTATAACAGCACGATCCCTAATGTTTGCCTTTCCACCTGTCCACCTGTCCACCCGATTTATTTTCAACCTGTAAGAAGTGGATTCGACCCTTGGGTCAGATGGCAGAACAAATGATACAAGTATCATTTCTTTACCGGTATCATTATCTTTACTGGTATCATTACTATTAATTAAAATAATAATAACAGTGAGATCCCTAATGTTAGCGATTACTCCTGTTATAAGTGGATTCAACCCTTGGGCAAGATGGCAAAACATTTGTTTTACCTGTATCATTTCTATTTTGTATCATTATTACAAAACAAAATAAGTATAACAACATGATCCCTAATGTAAGCCTTTCCACCCTTTCCACCCTTTCCATCCTTTTCACCCTTTCCACCCTTTTCACCCTTTCCACACTTTTCACCCTTTTCACCCTTTCCACCCTTTTCACCCTTTCCACCCTTTCCACCCTTTCCACCCTCTTTCAACCCTTAGAACCGTTCCCCCTTACCAACTTTTTCATTTCACCTTCCACCCTTTCCAACCCTTTTCAACCTTTCATCACAACCCGTTTCCAACCACCTTTTCCACCCTTTTCACCCTTTGCACCCTTTCCACCCTTTTCACCCTTTCCACCCCTTTCACCTTTTCACCCTTTCACCCTTTCCACCCTTTCCACCCTTTTCACCATTTTCACCCTTTCCACCCTTTTCACCCTTTCCACCCTTTCCACCCTTTTCACCCTTTCCACCCTTTCCAACCCCCGTTTTCAAACCATTTCACACCCTTTCTTCGCACCCCCCTTTCACCTCACCCTTTCCACCCTTTGCACACTTTTCACCCTTTCCACCCTTTGCACACTTTTCACCCTTTCCACCCTTTTCACCCTTTTCACCCTTTCCACCCTTTCCATCCTTCAGAAGTGCATTCAACCCTTGGGCAAGATGGCAGAACATTTTTGTCACCATAAGTATTGTACCGTTATCATTTTTATTTTGTTTATCATCATTGTTAAATAAAATAATTATGACAGCATGAAGCCTGATGTTTGCCTTTCCACCTGTCCACCGATTTGTTTTTCAAGTGTCAGAAATGATTCAGCCTTAGGAAAAGACAGCAGAGCAATTGTCATTTTTACCGGTACCATGATTATACATTAAAATAAGTATAACAGCATGATCCCTAATGTTTGCCTCTCCACCCGTCAGAAGTGGATTCAAGCCTTGGGCAAGACGGCAACACAAATTATATTTTTTACAAGTATCATTTTTCTTACTCGTATCATTTTAACGGTATCATTTTTTACTGGTGTCAGTAGTATTAATTAAAATAATTATAACAGTGTGATTTATAATGATAGCCACTCTACCCTTCAGAAGTGGATTCAGCCCTTGGGCAAGATGGCAGAAACAATGACATTTTTTACAAGTATCATATTGATTTGGCCCCCTCTTCAAAGGGGCGGGAGCCCCCATGTTTACCCATTTGTCCGTCCGACCGTCCATCCATCCACCGTCTGACCGCGATGAAGCCTGCCACGTCAGCCAACGGTTTCGTAAATAACTCGCTTCCGTTGCCACCTGTTGCTCCGTCGTGAACGATCTCCGCCATTTTTTAGCGTCGCATGCGACGCTGCATATAACTGGTACTAGTATCATTTGACCCGTATAATTTTACCGCTATCATTTTTTTTACTGGTGCCATTATTAGTAATTACAATAATTGTAACAGTGAAATCCCTAATGTTTTCCTTTCCACCCTTCAAAAGTGTATTCAGCCCTTGGGCAAGATGGTATAACAAATAAGTGAGCTCTGCGGCTGCTTCTGGTAGCTGCCTAGAAGCTGTCACGTTGAGCCCCAAACGGTCTCTGGGATCTGCCTAGAAGCTGACACATTGAGCCCAAAACTATCTCTGGGATCTGCCTAGAAGATGATACGTGGAGCCAATACTGACTCTGGGATCTGCCTCGAAGCTGAGATGTTGAGCCCAAAACTGTCTCTGGGAGCTGCCTAGAAGCTGGCAAAAAGATTCCAACACTGGGTATGGGCGCTGCCTAGAAGCTGACACGACGAACCAAAACTGGCTATGACAGCTGGGCAGAAGCTGATGATAAAAACGTTAGTCAGCTCCAGAAGCTGACACAAAGGGTCAGAAGTGGATCCAACCCTTGGGCAAGATGGCAGAACAGATGAGCTAGCCCTCAGGCTGTCTGGGTTTGGCTGAAGCTGACAAGATGAGCCAATAACTATATATGGGAGCTGCCTAGAGCTGACAACATGAGCCAATAACTGGGTCTGGGAGCTGCCTAGAAGTTGACAGCATGAGCCAAAAACTGGGTCCTGGAGCTGCCTAGAAGCTGACAGCATGAGCCAATAACTGGGTCCTGGAGCTGCCGAGAAGGTGACACCATGAGCCAGTAACTAGGTCTGGGAGCTGCCTCGCTTGATGTTGACAAAAATAACTTATAACCGGGTCTGGGAGCTGCCTAGAGGCTGACAATACGAGCCCATAACGGCCTCTGGGATCTGCCTAGAAGCTGATAAAAAGTGCACAAAACTGCTTTGGAGAGCTGTCTAGAAGCTTACACGACGAGCCAAAAACTGGCTATGACAGCTGATCATGAAAAAAACATAAAGTAGCTCCAGAAGCTGCCTAGAAACTGCCTAGAAGCTGGCAAGAAGCTGGCAAGAAGAGCCACGCACTAAGTGGCTATTGAGGCTGCCTCTGCTGATGAGAAAAACTGTGGAGTCGCTCCAGAAGCTGCCTATAAGCTGACACGATGAGCCAAAAACTGGCTATGACACCTGCCTTGAAGCTGATAAAAAATACGTGGGGTAGCTCCAGAAGCTGCCTCGAAGTGGATGAGATAAAACACGGAGTAGCTCCAGAAGCTGCCCATAAGCTTCCAAGGAGAGTCAACAACTGTGTATGGGAGCTGCCTAGAAGCCTGGCGTCAAGGGCCAACAACTGGCTATGACAGCTGCCTCGAAGCTGATGAGAAAAACTGTTAGGTAGCTCTAGAAGCTGCCTCAAAGCTGACCAATGGGCACACTACTGGCTATATATGGGATCTGCCCCAAAGCAGGCAATAAGAGTCCGAATTGGATTCAACCCTTACCTTGAGAAAGAGAACAAATGAGTCAGCCCTGCGGCTGGCTCTAGTAGCTGTCTAAACAAGCAAAAAAACGTCTCTAGGAGCTGCGGATAAGCTGACAAGATGAGCCAAAAGCTAATTCTGGGACCTACTTAGAAGCTGACACGCTGAGCCAAAAACTGGCTATGACAGCTGCCTATAAGCTGATAAGAAAAAACGTTGGGTAGCTCCAGAAGCTGCCTAGAAGCTGCCTAGAAGCTGACAAGAAGACTCAACAACTGTCTGAGGGAGCTGCCTAGAAGCTGACAAAAAGAGTCAACATCTATCTGGCTATGACAGGTACCTAGAAGCTGATGAGAAAAACGTGGAGTAGCTCCAGAAGCTGCCCAAAAGCTGGCAATAAGAGTCAGAAGTGGATTCAACCCTTGGGCAAGATGGCAGAACGAATGAGTGAGCCCCCAGACTGTCTCGGGGTTTGCTTGAGTTGACAAGATGAGCCAATAACTGGTTGTGGGAGCTGCCTATGAGCTGACAAAAGGAACCAATAACTACGTATGGGAGCTGCCTTGAAGCTGACACCATGAGACAGTAACTCGGTCTAGGAGCTGCCAAGAAGCTGACAAAAATAACCAATAACTGGGTCTGGGAGCTGCCTAGAAGCTGACAGTAAGAACCAATAATTGGGTCTGGGAGCTGCCTAGAAGCTGACACGACGAGCCAAAAACTGGCTTTGACAGCTGATAAGAACAAACTTACAGTAGCTCCAGAAGCTGCCTAGAAGCTGCCTATAAGCTGGCAAGAAGAGCCACCGAGTGGCTATTGAGGTTGCCTCTGCTGATGATAAAACCTGTGGAGTCGCTCCATAAGCTGCCTAGAAGCTGACAAGGAGAGTCAACATCTGGCTATGACAGCTGCCCAGAAACTAGTAATATAAACCATGGAGTAGCTCCAAAAGCTGCCTAGAAGCTGACAAGAAGAGTCAGATTAGGATTCAAGCCTTGGGCAAGATGGCAGAGCAAATGAGTGAGCCCTGCGGCTGGCTCTAGGAGCTGCCTAGAAGCTGACGAGATGACTGGGAAGTTGACGAGAGGAGTATGAATCTGCAGTTGTTAGGTGGTTACACCCAGGGTGTAATTGGCTGGTGTCTTGGAAGGTGCGCCATCCAGACCCTCGCACCGTGCTTCGCAATAAGGTCTATTACTAATTACGAAAAATAAGCACTATAGGTATACCTGATGTCTTCTGTTTTTTTAGATCACAAGCACACATGTCCAAACGGTGAATATACAGATTAAGTGGCAGTGAGATCATCAATATATTATATGAGAAGCTGCTGGCCATCTGAGCTACTAGGCCCTCCTAATAGGGTCCATGCACAGACAGCAGTGTTGCTTTAATCCAAGATAATAGCTTTGAGCACTAGACCCATGGAAAGAGGCAGTCACATGATGCTAGCAAGGATTTGGGCCTTATCATAATGTAAAGTATCAGCATGGCCGATGCTCAGGTGTAACACTGTTGCAGCCCAGTCGCTAACCTTGAAATGTAACGTCAGGCGTTGCGTGTAGGCCTCTATGTCCTTGCGCAGACTAGAGCTCACAAGCCTGCAGATATGTCGAGTCTCGGAGCACAGGAGATGGGCGTCTGCGTCGAGATTAGTGTCCCTCTCAAGAACAACGCTGAGCGCGTCGCAGAGGGTGGCTTCCTCCTTGCGCTTGGGCATGGGCATCTCCTGGTTATTGAACGCCTGGTGTTGTTATTGGAATATAATGTCAGATTCGGAGAAGAGAAAGCTTCAGCTGCTGACACTGGTGGCTTTTTACCTACTTTTCCAGGGGCCGACAATGATCGGGGCTCAGTCAAAAACTCGCACGAGTGAGGTTGGGCGATCGAAACCCCTCTGATCGAAACCACAGTTTGGTTTGGAGAGTGATCTTCAGCAGTCTTGTAGAGACTTAAAGTGTGATGCCCCGCATGGGATTTTTCTCAAGCTTGCAAGCACCAACATCTGCTACTTGTGATAAACGAGCAACTTCTTTGAGCTCGAAGCAACTTCTTGACTTGACACTGCTCTCGAGTGCACAACTTTAGCTACCTCGGTTGGTTGAAGCAACCCCAACTGTCCCTTCGCTTATAATTCGATGTTATACCTACTTCGTTGCCAGACCTGCCTGTTCCAATGCCAGACCTAGCTACTTCGATGCCATAACTAATTCGATGCGAAACAACTTCGAAGTAGGCAGGGTGTCCAACTTCGTTACTATGCCGTGGTCCTTCATCCCGCGCGTTCTTTCGATTCCTGAGGTAATTCTGTCGGAGGGTGGAACTTCGATGGGAGCACTGAACTTCTAAAAATGCTGAGCCTCATAATGAGCTTCATGCATTATGAGGTTGCATGCATGATGAGGTTGCATTCATGCCCCTAAAGGTTGCACGATATTGAGTTAGCCCCATTGAGGTTGCATGATGTTCAGGTAGCCCCATTGAGGTTGCATGGTGTTGAGGTAGCTCAATTGAGGTTGCATGTTTTTCAGGTACCCCAATTGAGGTTGCATGGTGTTGAGGTAGCCCAATTGAGGTTGCATGGTGTTGAGGTAGCCCAATTGAGGTCGCATGGTGTTGAGGTAGCCCTATTAAGGTTGCATGATGTTGAGGTAGCCCAATTAAGGTTGCATGGTGTTGAGGTAGCCCAAATGAGGTTGCATGGTGTTGAGGTAGCCCAATTGAGGTTGCATGGTGTTGAGGTAGCCCAATTGAGGTTGCTTGGTGTTGAGGTAGCCCTATGGAGGTTGCATGGTGTTGAGGTAGCCCAATTGAGGTTGCATGGTGTTGAGGTAGCCCAATTGAGGTTGCATGGTGTTCAGGTAGCCTCTATTGTTTGTCCTTAATCGCCGGGTATTACAGGTAAAATCCCTAAATTGATTAGGGATAATTCGAATAAAAGGGTCATATTTTTCTTACATTTCATGGGGATTCTTACAGCGTCAACTTAAAGAGTTGTAGAACACATAAGCTCCGTCCAATAAGCTACAGTGGTACATCCACATGTGTCAATTGTAATTTGAATATGGCTTGTTTTCCGAAAAATCAAATTCAAAATTAAAACAGATTTATATGGTTTGAAACCCAAGCTGTAAGCCTCAGGCTCTAAAAATGCGAACATAGTTAATAAGTTGCCCCCACAATCTGGTCATGTTCAGACTACTGCCTCCTCCTCTTCGAAGGAGAGAGTCCAAAGTTCTCCCTCGTTCGGACATTGTGTGCTTGCAGAAACAGTCACTCCCACTGTGTGGGGAGCAGATAGCCTCCGTCCACACAATTACATGACACCCACCTGCATACATGGACACCCACCTACATGCAAGTGTGTTTGTAGGTGGGTGGTGCGTATGTGTGGGAAGGTAATAGTGTCAATTTGTCATACACCCACCTGCATGGACACCCACCTACATGTATGTGAGTGTTTGTGGGTGGTTGGTGTGTGAGTGTGGGAAGCTGGTGATGGCAATGTGGCACACACACACGCATGCACACACACCTACATGTATGTGTTTGTTTGTGGTTGGTTGGTGTGTGGGCGTGGGAAGTTGGTGGTGGCAATGTGTCACACACACACACATGGACAAGCACCTACATGTATGTGAGTGTGTTTGTGGTTGGTTGGTGTGTGAGTGTGGGGAGTTGGTGGTGGCAATGTGTCACAAACACACGCATGGACACGCACCTACACGTATGTAATTTATGTATTTATTTATTTATTTATTTATTTATTTATTTATTTATTTATTTATTTATGTATGTATGTATTTATTTATTTATTTATTTATTTATTTATTTATTTATTTATTTATTTATTTATATATAAAACATATGTACAAATATTTGTGCGGGGAGTGTGCAAGGGCAACCAGATGGGCTAATAATAGACCCAAGCTATTTCTCTAGTCCCGCCTCCATCAGAGGAACACTGTATTCGGTTTTATTTATTTATGTATACACACACTTATTATTATTTTAAAACGTTTCATCTATGTATTATTTATGCAACACTGTATTCATTTATGCATACTAATTTGTATACGAATATGTATACATAAATGAAGGGAGCATGCAAGGCCAACCGGATTGGCTGTGAAGAAACCCAAGCTATTCCTTTAGTCCCCCATTCACTTGTTTTTCTTCTTTTTCAGATATATTATATTCAAACATCTTTGTGCAATAAACGTGCAAGGGCAACCAGATGGGCTGAGAAGAGACCCAAGCTATTCATCTAGTCCCACCTCCAACTCTAGAAACAATTGTATTTATGATTTTTTTTCTTTCTATAAACAGCGTTATGTATTAATACACAACAATTTTTTTAACATATATTATATACACAAATATTAATGCAGGGAACATGCAAGGGGAACCTGCTTGGGTGAGAGTAAACAGGGTGGGTGGGTGGGTGGTGGTCTGTCTGCTGGGTGGGTAGGTGGGTGGGTGGGTGGGTGGTATCACTGGTTGATGGTTTGGTCGGTGGGGGGGCTGCCTAGAAGCTGACACCTTGAGCCCAACACTGGGTATGGGCGCTGCCTAGAAGCTGACGCCTTGAGCCCAACACTGGGTATGGGCGCTGCCTAGAAGCTGACACCTTGAGCCCAACACTGGGTATGGGCGCTGCCTAAAAGCTGACACCTTGAGCCCAACACTGGGTATGGGCGCTGCCTAGAAGCTGACACCTTGAACCCAACACTGGGTATAGGCGCTGCCTAGAAGCTGACACCTTGAGCCCAATACTGGGTATGGGCGCTGCCTAGAAGCTGACACCTTGAGCCCAACACTGGGTATGGGCGCTGCCTAGAAGCTGAAACCTTGAGCCTAGCCAGGATATGGGCGCTGCCTAGAAGCTGACACCTTGAGCCCAACAGTGGGTATGGGCGCTGCCTAGATTATGACACCTTGAGCCCAACACTGGGTATGGGCGCTGCCTAGAAGCTGACACCTTGAGCCCAACACTGGGTATGGGCGCTGCCTAGAAGCTGACACCTTGAGCCCAACACTGGGTATGGGCGCTGCCTAGAAGCTGGCACCTTGAGCCCAACACTGGGTATGGGCGCTGCCTAGAAGCTAACACCTTGAGCCCAATACTGGGTATGGGAGTTGCCTAGAAGCTCTCACGACAAGCCAATAACTACATTTGAGAGCTGCCTAGAAGCTGCCACGTTGAGCCAACAACTGGCTTTGATAGCTATGCAGAAGCTGTTGAGAAAAAGCGTAGAGTAGCTCTCGAAGCTGGCAAGGAGAGCCAACTATCAACTGTATATGGGAGCTGCCTAGAAGCTGGCTATAAGGGCCAGCAACTGGTTATGACAGCTGCTTCGAAGCTGATGAGAAAAACCGTCAAGTACCTCCAGAAGCTGCCTAGAAAAACCTTGGAGCTGCTAAAGAAGTTGCCTGGAAGATGGCAAGAAGAGTAAGCGTCTGGCTATGATAGCTGCCCAGAAGCTGATAAGAAGAGTCAGAAGTGGATTCAACATTTGGCCAAGATGGCAGAGGAAATGATTTATTTTGTATATTATTTTGTATTCGAATTTTTAATTGTTTAATATTCTGATTATATACTAAACGATTATAAATAATTAAAAAGTGTGATGCATAATGTTTGCTTGCTTGCTTGCTTCAATATTCACTTCCTTGCGTGAGCGAATTTTCGTGCAGAAGGTACACCACTGATTGATATTTCGTGCAGAAGGGACACCACTGATTGATATTCTCACCCACCTGTTTGATTCTCTTGTACAACCTATCCTGAATTTTGGCTGTGAGGTGTGGGCTCCTTCTATTCTGAACAACACACTTATCTCAAATGACCATGCTTGTGAGAAATGGCATAGAGGTATACTTAAACAAATGTTGGGTGTTTGCCAATCTACTACATCTAATATTATCATAGAAGAGCTGGGTAGAACCCCGTTGTGTTTTGCTTGGCTTAAACAAGCTTTGCGCTTCTGGAACAAGACCATACATAAAGAACCTGAGGATCTCATTAGAATGGCTCTTGAGGAATCTTTTGACTCCAACACTGGCTGGGTTCATGACTTGCGTTGTGCTCTCCACAAGCTAGGATCCAGTAAAAACATCAACATTTTGGAGGCTGTCGATGTCGAAGGTATTATGTCTGAAGTTTTTGAGTCATGGAGGTTTAAGTACCCAAGTGACACCAATGCAGTTAGAGACATCCCTGATGAGAGAAGGGTTGGCTTTAAACGCCTCCGATACCAAAAATGGTTCGCAGCCAACAGCAATGATGAGAATGGCTTGATTCCCTTTACATCCGCCTTACATAAGCAGGATCAGATTCGTTCTATAGCACAGTTTAGAATGGGTTCCCATTGGCTGAACACAGAAAGAATGAGGGTGGTGGATAGAGCACACATCCCTCGCTCAATGAGACACTGTCAAATGTGTGGGTTCCAAAAAACTGAGGATGAAATGCATATGTTTGAGTGCCCTTTTTATAATGATATTCGCCTCCGCTACCAGAATCTGTTTACAGATATTTATAGGCATGTCCATGAGGATACCGACTTAACCGTATGGAATGTGGAATTCTGCGATTCCACATTCAGAACCTTTATGAATGGAAATGGCACTAAGTCTTTTTGGAGCAACCTAGCCGACTATCTTTCTACTTGTAGAAGAGCAAGACAGGAAGCCCTGGACTGCTTAGTGGCACCGTAATTTATTATCCCTTTTTTTTCTTCTTGAGACTTCTCATTTGTTAGCTTCTTACCTCCGCCACTGTAAGTGGTTGAGATCTGGGTCCTGCTCTAAGGGGTTTAATACCTACGCCACCAAAACGGTGGTTGGGAGTTTGGTTTGTTTGTCCTCGACACACCCCTGATGTAATGGGGTTTTTTGCTTTGTGGGTGCTTTTTCTTTTTGTTTAAAGCACAGAGTCTCATACACCCTCGCGGTGTCAAGTAGACTTTAACATGTAATGTAATAACCACTGAGAAAAGCTCTACGAGAGGATAACGAATCTGCATTCGTTAGTTGGTTACACCTAGGGTGTAATTGATGGGTGTCTTGGAAGGTACATCCAAGCCGGACGCCATCCAAACTTTCGCACCCTGCTTTGCACAAAGGTCTTATACTAATGGTATTATACTAATGCCTTACCCTCATACTCACTATGGCGCCTACCAAGGCACCCAGCTTCGCACATAGGTCTGTTACTAATTATGGTAAAGAAGCGCTATATTTATAACTTGAACTTGATTACATAGCTTCGCTTGCATGCTACTTGGCCTTGGTTACACTGCTAAACAGCTTTAGTCAGCAGTTTGGCTGCTAGCCGTCTTTGGCGGTACAAACATTACCATGAAGTTCGTAAAATTAGAAAGGCAGCTCGGCTAGTTGACTCAGATTTCATGAGCTATTTCAACACGCACGAGTCAAAAGCAGCTTGTGGCAAGTTGGGAGAGTCAGAAATGCATCTGCAGTTAGGTGGTTTTAGTTACAGAAATTCGCGGCCCAGCCTGTAAGGCAAGAAAACGTGTCATGCAGTACACCGATAGAAGCTTCGGCCTTGCCACAGCATAGCTAACGCCAACTTGTACCTCCAAGCACACCTAGCCTGGACATAGCAGTTTGTTTCTAATTTTGTTTTCCATATCAAGACATTTTAGTGTTTTAGCCAGGTTATAGCTGCCTTTATTTTGTTGCAAAATCAGAATTTGTGGTACATTTATATTATTGGTCTTGTTTCAGCCTCTAAAAAAAGGTAATGATTACGTCTGATGGGGCGTGGTTTTCAGGGAACTCGTCGTACGCGGGTAGAGAGCGGTCTTCTACCTCAACCTGACAAGCTACCATCGCGGTTGACAACGACATGCAACGCTAAGAGCTATCATAGGAGGAATTGAATCCCTGACTCTGCATCCTGAAGCGATTTGGTCTACCACTAGACCAATGTACATCACTGAAATGGGCTTAATGATTTCAGCCTCTACAGCACCAGCCAGGGTTTGAATGTATAGGAAGACTACCAAATCTGCTTCTAGAAACGCAGCCTAAAGCTGCTTCTCGTAATTAACTAGGGCCCAAAACGCCGTGAAATTGCACCATCACTGAATAGGCAGTCAGGGGAGCTGCCTAGAAGCTGTTGCACGTAATGAACTTAAGCAAAAAACGACCTGAAATTGCACCACGGCTGAATAGGCAGTCAGGGAGCTGCCTAGAAGCTGCTGCTCGTAATTAACCAACATGACTGAATAGGCAGTCATGGGAGCTGCCTAGAAGCTGCTGCTCATAGCTAACTAGGGGGAAAAACGACATGAAATCGCACCACCACTGAATGGGCAGTCAGGGAAGCTGCCCATAAGCTGCTTCTCATAATTAACTAGTTATTCTTATGGCCAAATACGACTTGAAACCGGACCACCACTAAATATGGAGTCATGGGAGCTGCCTACACGATGCTGTACGTAATTAAGTAGGGCCCAAAACGACATGAAATCATTCCACAACTGAATAGGCAGTCATGGAGCTACATAGAAGATGCAGCTCAGAACTAACTAGGGCAAAACACGACCTGAAATTGCACCACGACTGAATAGGCAGCCATGGGAGCCGCCTAGAAGCTGTTGCTCGTAATTAACTAGGGCCAAAATGACTTGAAATCGCACCACGGCTGTAAAGGCACTCATGGAACTGCCTGTTGCCTGTATGTGACAGATTGTCCCGATTGTTGCCAAACGTAGCAGCCCGGTTACAAATCGAAAAGCAGGGCCACACTCGGGCCAAGCTGCTGCTTGTAATTAACTAGGGCCAAAGTTACCTGAAATTTCACTTCAACTTAAAAGGCAGTCATGGGAGCTGCCTAGAAGCTGCTGCCCGTAATAAAATAGGGCATACAACGACATGAAATGGCACAACAACTAAAGCGGCAGTCATGGGAGCAGCCTAAAAGCTGCTGCTCGTAAATAACGAGGGTAGAAAACGACCTGAAATCTCACCATGGCTGAAAAAGGCAGTCAAGGGAGCTGCCTACAAGTTGCTGATCATTATTAACTAAGGCCAAAAACGACATGGAATCGCACCACAACTAAATTGGCAGTCGTGGGAACAGCCTAGCAGCTGCTACTCGTAATTAAGTAGGGTCAACAACGACCTAGGGACGGACTCCTAGAACCTCCAAAAACTATTGAATTCTCCTCATCCTTTTTCCCTCCCTCACTCCTCATCCTCACCGTCTTCCTCATCCTCGTCCTCAACTTCTTCCTTATCTTCATCCACATCCTCATCTTCTTCCTCATCAGCACCTCCATACGCAGGACTACCAATCAGATCGCAGCACAAGCCAAATTCTGGCCAAACCACAAACAAGGCGCATAAAGAGAGGTTAACAGTACGCAAGCTGGAGCAAGCCTTCAAAGCTGAAACATCCACCAGTTAGCAGCACTCAGACAAGTCGAGTGGGATGCAAATTAGGGGCCCGAACAGAAACAGCCAAGCCCATGCAACAGAGCACCACTAAGCTGCCAACCCATACAACGTTGAGTGGTTGCAGATTAGAGGCAAGACCCACAGCTCGACACATGCCAGAAAATCCACACGTTTGGGAGCACTATGGACAGGGTGTGATGGTAATGCAACTCAAGTGCAAAAGCCCAACAACATACACCTCACAAGATGGTACAAGACAGAATTCACTTAAGGTTGATGGGTTGCAGATTAGAGGACAAGACCCAAGCGTGACACCGATCCACCAATGAAAAGTGCACATCAAAACAGCCACTGGTATGTAGTTTCGGGGCAGATACCCGCAGGGGCTGAACACATCTTCAATCTGCTAGCACCCGACCAATTGGATGGATCAAGAGCAGATTAGGAAAGCACAACCCCAAACCTGACAGCATCCACGTTTCCCAAACAAGGTGATAGGTTGATGGTATGTAGTTTAAGGGGAGGGCAACATATTTAACCAGACAGAGCTGACAACGCAGGATCCTGTGCAGCCTCTGCAACCAGACAAGAGGTGGAGGTGACAGATGAGGCAGGCAAACTCCAAAGCTGACACAGTCCCTAGTTGGAAGGCGGGCGACCAGAGACTGTATGATGTCTAGCAACATTAGGGGCAAGAAAGAGCCCAAGAACCTGACAGGCGGTTTTCACATTCGGATACCATCACACACTATCCAAGTGAGGTATGCCGGAAGCGCTAGGCATGAACGCCAAAGCCGACACCTCCATAGTTCGCTGCAACCCTGGCAGATTGGATGTAACGTGCAATAGGTCCAGACCAAGAGGCTGGCCACAGTTCCCTGAAGAGCTGTGTGGCACCCGACCGTGTGATGGTATGTGCAGATTAGGGCAAGAAACCCAAAGCAGACACATCCACCAGTTGGGGCACTTGGACAAGTGATGTATGCAGATCCAGGGCAAGACCCAAAGCTGACACATCCACAAGATGGTAACATGCACTTAGGTGATGTATGCAGATTAAGGCAAGAGACCCAGCTGCAAAAACAAAGAGGGTCCACCAAGTAAGTGCACTCAAACGATGCGGATGGTATGGTTATGTTATTAGGCCAGTCCCAAGACTTGACCTCTTCCAATCTGCATGCAGCAGCAACGGACAATTGATGGTAGTGCAAAGATTAGGGGCAAGAGCGCCCAAACCTGACACAAGATCCGACGAGTTCCCAGCCAAATTAGATAGGTTGAGGGTATGTAGAGTTGGAGGGCAAGTACCGGATAAGAGCTGAGCCATCACGGCAGTCTGCTGCCCCAAGAACAAGGGGATGGTATCTAGAGTAGCGGGCACAAGAACCACACAAGAGCTGAGAACAAGTCCACGCAGATGGCGTCACGAAAAAGGGCCGATATCAGATTAATGAGTCAGTGCAGATTTAGGGCAGAGCCAAACCTGGACCCGTTGGATCAAGAAGAGGTCGATAGCCATGAACACACCATTGATGTTATGCAAGCATGAGGGCAGGACAAAACCCAAAAGCCGACACAGAGAGAATCCTCTATTGGGCATGCAGTACCACTGCAGAGTGTTGTGGTATTAGTATGGGGCAGAGAACCCAAAGCTGACCCATACCACCAGTTGGTGGCACCGCGTACAGTGGATGAAGTATGCAGACGCACGGGGGGACAAGAAACCCAATGCTAGACAGGAGCCTGCCAACATCCACCACTGGGAGCGGAGCAACCATACAAGAGGACATGGCATGGCAAATGTGTGGCAAGAACCCAACCTGACACAAGGAAGAATGCCGCGCAGGTGGCCGCAATGGCACTCGTACAGGTTGATGCATGCAGTATTAGGGCAATCAACACCGAACCCGGCACATCCACCAGCATTGTGGCCACCTAGACAGTTGATGATCTTCAAAGGCCTAGGCAGGAACACACGGCAAAGCGGACACAGAGGAGGAATCCACCATGAGCTGTGCACCCAGACAGGTTGAGGTGGCGAGAGTGAAGGGAAGAAGACCCAGACATCACAGTGCATCGCACCAATGTCATTGCGCGCAACTTGGTAGATTAGATGGTGTGGCAATTAATGACCAGGAATTTAAGGCATTACCAAATCGCAAAGAGCGTATGGGTAAGTCCGGAGAAGACTCTAACTGATGTCTTGGCAATGCCATCAAACCTGCCAACTGAAGCAGGAGTGTCTTTGGCAGGCATCAGGAGCCACACAAAAAACTGTCAGTAATATGGACACCGGCACGCTCGCGGGCTTGGATAGGTTGGTTGTGGCCAAGAGAGCCTGTGGTCGTAGGAGGAACATGTTAGAGTTATATTGTCTTGATTCAGGTGGGGCAAACTAGATAGGGCACTCGGGTAAAAAACCGTAGCCCATGTGGGAGCTGAGTATAAAGGAACACAGGTACACAGAGGAGGACACACAACAAGCGCATCAGTTAGTTGCGGCAGCAAGTAGTAGCCGCGGGTAGTAATACACTCAACAATGGACCAACAACAAACGCATACATAACGATAAGGCAACATGTATGCAGTCTGACAAGTCACACAAGAAAGAACGCAGTGAAATTCAACAAGCCACACAGTATCCCCCAGACATGTCCAAATCGAACCACATGCCTCAAGTTGGGGAATATAAAGATTCCGCGGAATATAAAGTAGGTCCATTGTACGATAGCTCTCCTGACAGATCCGCGTAGCTGAACTCATCAGCACAGGCTACACCTACAACAGGCCCACACTGCTGCAACACTCTCACTCTCACCCCACTCTGCACTCAGGGTCGCGGACCCACGGTAACCAACCCAACCCCGGCACACTCTGCAACGCTCCAGGCCTGCTCCACACACGGTTACACTCACAGCCCCACTCTACAGCCCCCACGCCGCACAGACAGTCTCAGGTCACAGCCCGCGACTCCGCACGCTCTAAACTCTACAGCCCAACTACACACACTCTACACTCTACAACCCCACTACGCACACTCTAAACTCTACAGCTCCACTCTGCACACTCCACACTTTACAGCCCCAACGACGACAACACTCGACGCGCTACAGCCGACCCCTAAACTACCAGACTCTAACCCGACAGCCCCACGCTGCAACAGCCCCACCGTGAACACTCTCCACGTGCGTACAGGTCGTCACTCGTACAAGCCCAATCCGCACACAGTTCTTCCGCTACAGCCCACAATCAACACACACTCCTAAACAGTATACAGCCCCACTACGCAGCTACTCACAACTCACAGGCCCCAGCTAGCCTCACACTCAAGCACTCGAACAAGGCGCCACGATCACCCGCTAACACTCCTAAACCGCGGAACCCACTCATACAGCGGCCCACTAACGCAGCAATCGACCACGCACGCCGCGAACGCTACAGGCTTACAGCCCGACGCCGCACACAGCTGCACTTTAACAAAGGAGCCCACTGGAGGGGAAAAAGAAAATGACCGGACGCTCATCATACTCGTACAAGCCCCACTCAACGACCACTTCAGTACACTCGACACCGAGCAACAGGCGCTCACTCGAACCCCAGTGTAGAAAGGGCCTAGGCGCGAACAGCGCGTAACTAAACTAACCCCACTACGCACGCACGCTCCACTCGATTCACGCCCCACTCCGCCACACTGCAACACGTACTACAGCGGGGCCCCCCTACCAACACTCTACAACTCTAGCAGCCCCCACTACGCACAATCTACACTCTACAGGCCCAACATCTAGAGCGGCCCCCCATCGTGCACACTCTTCACTTTACAGTGAACAAGCTCCAATCCCCACTGTCTGCAAGCACGTTCCTACAGAGCCCCCACTCGCACGTCGACTACACTCTACAAGGCCCACTCTATCAGACCCACTCCGCCCACTCTGTCACGTCTACTGACTGCGCCACTCTCACACGCTAAGCTACCTCTACAGCCCCATTCCGCACACTCTACACTCTACAGTCCCACTGCTAAAAGCCCCAGTCGCACACTCTACAGCTCTAAACCCAAGCCCCAAGACGCACACTCTGACTACACTCTCACTCTGCAGCCCGCACGCGTACAGCCCCACTCCGCACACTCTACACTCTACAGCCCCACTCAACAGCCGCACACTCTAACCGCACACGACTACTCTAGCAGTGTCACCCACGTGTCGAGCCTCACACTCGTACCTCTCAGCGGACGCGGGGAGTAAGGTAAACCATGCCGCACGCGTCTCACTCTAACAGTCCCACTAGAGAAACAGGCCCCAGGGTCAGGCACACGCAGACACTCGACAAAAAGTACGTACAAGACCCCATTGCCGCACACTCTACACGCGGAACAGGCCCGACTAAACCCTCCGCGACCTCTACATCTACACTATCCAGCCCCAGCGACAGCCCCACGCTAACGCCCCGACTGCTACAGCCCCACTCGGGTCACTCACGGCACACGCATGTGCCCTGACGTAACATACTGCCAGCGCACTGCGCGACCCATCACCACCATGCAGGAAACACCTCTACAAGACCGCCACTGGGAAAATCCGCCACTCTACACTCTACAGCCCCACTCTACAGCACTCTAGGGCCCATGTCTACTGACACAAAGCTCCCACTCCTCACACTCTACACTCTCACAGGCCCCCACTTCAACCACTCTACGACACTACTCCCCACTCCTCACACTCATCTCGTCCAGCGCTACTCCCACTCACTCTGCACACTCTGCAAACTGCAGCCCCACTCCGCACACTCTACGCACGCTAAAGCAAAGCCCTCACTCTGGCGGCAACACATCTTTTTCAACTCTACAGAGCCCCACTACCTACCAAAGCTACAACGCTACAGCCCAAGCGCACACTCCTACCCTAGACTAAAAACTACAGCCCCACGCTTGGGGGGAACTTCGCAAGAATGCACGTCGACAAAACATGCCCCCCCAGATCCTCACGTCACAGCCGGCACGCGCCCTCGGCACAGTCATAAGTAAGCCACCACTCGTTTTCTACGGCACGTCTCCAAGCAACACCACTGCACATCTACAAGCCCCACTCTGCACAGCCTATAGCCCCACTCTCCCCCCGTGCGCACTTCCTCCGCGACAGTCTACAGGAGGCCCCACCATGGACACGTCTACAGCCGACCACGTCGTACCACAGGTACAGACCCACGGTATCACAGTTCGTAGACGTAACCGGAAAAACATCTAGTACCCCCTACCCAAACGCCCGGGCGGGCTAGGATGGCCACTATTTTTATTGTGTGCAAACAAAATGACGGCAGAAGACAAAAGCATTTGATTGATGGGTATATGAGTGATAGTGTGTGTGCTATGTACAGCTGAGATGGACGGAATACAAACCAACTGGATGAGGAAGCAAGAGAAATCCAGATCACACATAAAATGTAGGTGACATGGTTAGCGTGAATCAAGGAGACACGTACTTAAGTACTAGACCCATGTACCGAGCCCCAGCCAAAATTCAGTTATGCACCTATTCTTAGGCTGCCCAAGTATGCGCATTCCCATACCATGCGCACCCATTGACCCACCACACCGTGCCCACACAACGCACAGAGACTGCGTCCTTGCCACCGACATCCATACCGAGGACTGGCCCCACCCCACGAAAGTTTCACACTCACTTTTCACCACGTCAGCGTTTTCATCGACCCCTTGTAGTACAGATGGTCGCCGGCCGGTCGCACGCTCGACCGTCCGGGCATGGTCAGCCGAGAGGCCCACATTAGCCGGCACAGGGCCTTCAGGTACGCGACGCTGGGGGGCGTACTCGCGCCAACGCGATACCAACACCCGACCTGCGCACATAGTGTCCAAAGGTGACGTACGACAGCAACACTGGTTGGCCGGCTGATGTGGACTGCCACCCACGGGTAAAATCGGGGTGGTCGTCGTGTGGTAAGGCGGGTCAGTGTGTTGTAGGGTCGTGGAGGTACACCGAAAAAGTCCTACAAACCTGAGGCGACCCCCAGGGCCCCACGCGGTGGCAGGCAGGCGCGCGCGGCACCGCGGCTCGGCGTGGCGCGGGCCGCCGGGCCCGACAGCAAGGCAGGACAGTGCGGCGAGACAAAGACGTTGAGACAGCTGCGGATAGTGCGGCGTCTGTCATGGTGACCTGATGTAGGCCTTGGGGGGGGGGTGGCTCAAAACAAGGAATCACTCCTTGTGTAACATCCATTAGCAGAATACATCGAAGCATGGAGGCACAATTAGGCTGAGGTCTCCAATCACACATATCGACCAGGTATCCTGATTCGGGCCTTATTATGTAGTATCATGCCCTATCCTCTGGTGTAACACGTAAGCAGCCTCAGCCTCTTACCTTGTATCGTAACGTAAGGTGTTGCGTGTAGGCCTCCACGTCCTTGCATATACTCGAGCACACAAGCCTGCAGATCTGTCGAGTCTCGGAGCATAGGAGATGGGCGTCTGCGTCGAGATTAGCGTCCCTCTCAAGAACTACCCTGAGCGCATCGCAGAGGGTGGCTTCTTCCGTGCGCTTGGACATGAACATCTCCAGGTTATTGAACGCCTGGCGTTGTTATTGGAATCTGATGTCAGATTTGGAGAAGATAAAGCTGGAACTGATGAAACTGATGGCGTTCTGGCTACCAATCCAGGGGCCGACAATGATCGAGTCTCAGCGGGGCTCAGCCAATAAACTCGCACGAGAGGTTTACCGCTCTAACTCCCTCTGATCGAAACCCCAGTTTGGAGCCCCCACTCCTGCCCTGGCGAGATACCGCAACCAGGGACAGCAGCAATAGGGGACTGAAGAGTGATCTTCAGTAGTCATGACTGAAAGTGTGATCCCCGCAGGGGAATTTTCCAGGCTTGCAAGCACCAACATCTGCTACTTCAACGAGCAACTTCTTTGAGCTCGAAGCAACTTCTTGAGCTGACACTGCTCTCGAGTGCACAACTTTAGCTACCTCGGTTGGTCGAAGCAACCCCAACTGCCCCTTCGCTTCTAATTCGATGTTATACCTTCTTCGATGCCAGACCTACCTTTTCCAATGCCAGACCTAGCTGCTTCGATGCCACAACTACTTCGATACGATACAAATTATAAGTAGGAAGGGTGTCCAACTTCGGTACTATGCCGTGGGCCTTCATCCCGCATTCCCGCGCCTTCTTACGTTTCCTGAGCTTATTCTGTCGGAGAGTGGAACTTCGATGGGAGCACTGAACTTCTTGAAGTGCTGAGCACCATGCATGATGAGGTTGCATGATGATGAGGTTGCATGATGATGAGGTTGCATACATGGTGAGGTAGCCCATTGAGGTTGCATGATGTTGAGGTGGCCCCATTGTGGCATTGAGGTTGCATTAAGCCGAGGTAATACTGTCTGGGTGACTAGATATGAGGTCTCAAAGGGGTGGAGGGTGGGGTGGGGTGGGGGTGGGGGGTCCCCGGGGATCAAAATAACAACTTCCGAACGTGCGGTCAGCCAACTTTATTCCTGCCCCCCCCCCCCCCCCCCCCCCCCTCGGTTGTATGTATCTTATGTTAAGAAGTTGTGTACACATAGATTTAGGGTACGGCAACATGGCATCATACGATATCATGTCATCATATCATATCATATCATATCATATCATATCATATCATATCGTATCATATCATATCATATCATATCATATGATGCCGGCAGTCTGACTAGGCCAAAGCTACCATTTAAATACAATATCCTATAATGTAATTTATAAGATATTATATGATATCGTACTCACCTTTGGCTAACATCATGTGATATGCCGATCCTAACATATAGAAATTGAAATTGTTTAGTGATAAACTTAGTAGCATGGTTGGTATCAGAGCAGAATCCAAGCTTGATATGCCGATCCTAACATATATTATATTCACAAATATTTGTGCGGGGAACGTGCAACCGGATGGGCTGAAAATAAGCTCAAGCTATTCCTCTAGTCCCTCATTCACACAAAACAGTTTTATTTATTCATTTATTTCTTTACTCACGTTTTTTGTTTAAGTTGTATAGTAATGTGTGCGCAGGAACATGCAAGGGCAACCGGATGGGCTGAGAAGATACCCAAGCTATTACTCTAGTCTCGCCTCCATACAAAACTGCTGTATTTATGTATTTATACACAGTTTAAAGTATTTATTATAAAACATTTGTATTCTTGTTTTATTTTTTTATTTTATAAAAGTTGTATTTATTTATGTACTCATAAACAGTTGTGTCTACAAATGTGTGCGCAGGGAACATGCAAGGGCAACTGTATGGGCTGATAAGAGAGCCCTTAACCCTAAACCCTCAAGCCATTCCTCTATTCCTCTATTCCTCTAGTCCCGCCTCCAACCCTGAAAAAAATATGTATTTATGTATTTATTTTCTTTTTTCTTTTTCTATGTATCTCCATAGGTGCCTAAGTCAGACACTGAGTGATACAGATTGATTGAGCCTATGCCCTCAAGTCCAAAAACAATTATTTTTTGCTAATAAGTTGCCCATCCACATCAGTTCAACATACAAATACTCGGATTTGGGTTTTCTCAAATGGTGGGAACCAGGTCAAGTGAAACATGCTAATTTGTTACTATGGGGTTCCCTAAGTCGATACGGGTTTTACGCAGGAAGTGATACGGAGGCTATCGCAACCGAAACAAGTCATTTAAAAAGAACACTGTGTGCAAATGTTGTGTAACGTCTTTCACTACCGTTAGTTATTACAGAAGGTCTTAGAAGGCAGTACACAGGCAGTACAGTTGAGTACGGACCCCAAAAACACTGATTATTTACATTTCGTGGGTGTCCTAAGTCTAGGTCAGAGCTGCACAGCCTTAATTGAAACATTTTGGGCCTCGGTTTTGCTCTGTCTCGAGATATAGCGTGGAGAACAACCTTTTGTCTTTTTTTGAAATTTGAAATTTCAAAATTTAAACATTTTTCGAAAAAGAAATCCAACAACAAACTTTTTTTTAATTTGTCTTCAAACATCCACATCTGAACTCAGTTTTTGATTTGGGGTAGATCATTGAAAACACACCCTAATCCTGAGCCATGGTGTGGTGGGCCACTGGGAGGTGAAATCTTGAGATGTACAGGCATTTCAGTAGATTCCGAGGCCAAGGCTGAAGCGCAGCCTCCGACCTTGTAGTAGGGGTTCGATAAGCCTTTCGTCCCGAGGTACCTTTCTTCGGAATAGCTCGCGCGGCCTCGAATCTGACGCTATCTAGATTTGTATCACTAATTATCGCACATCACTAATTATCGCACATCTCATGTACTGCCACACAAGGCTGCTCGCGACCAGATGCGAACGCGGACGAAAAGTAGCTGCGCGCATAGCTGACACCTTCGCGAACAATATGAGAAAGACAGAATTCGATTCCGAGCAGTTTGGGTCATGTACGGCTCTGTATGACATTCTTGTATCGACTTAGGGCGTTTTCGGACTTAGGCACCTATGGAGATACAGCTTTATGTATTAAGACACAACAGTTTTGTAAGCATATATTATAGTAACAAATATGTGTACAGGGAACAAACAAGGGCAACCTGATGGGGTGAGAAGAAAAACAAGCTATGGTGGACAGTGGGGTGGGTGGGTGGTCGGTCAGGTGGGTGGATGGGTGGTCGGATGGGTTGGTGGGTGGTCGTTCGGGTGAGTGGGTGGTCAGTCAGGTGGGTTTGATGGTCGGTCAAGTGATTGGGTGGGTCGGGTTGGTGGCTGGTCTGTTGGTGGGGGTGGGTGGTCGGTGGGTGGGTGGGTGGGCTGGTCGTCATTCAGTTGGTGAATTGTCAGGGGTATGTGCGGTCGGTGGATGGGTTCTTCGGGGTGGTGGTAAGGTGGTGTGGTCAGGTGTGTGGTGGTCAATCGGGTGGGTTTCATGGTCAGTCAGGTGGGTGGGTAGTCGGTGGGTGGGTTGGTGGGTGGTCAGGTGGTGGTGGTCAGTCGGTGGGGTATGGTCCAGTCGGATGATTGGTGGTCGGTTGCTTGGGTGGGTGTGTGGGGTGTCGGATCATGCGGTGGTGGATGTCAGAGTGTGGTGATCAGGTGGTCAGGGGGGGTGATTGGGTGGGTGTTCAGTTGGGTGGTGTGTGGTGGGTGGTCGGTTTTGGTTGGTTGGTTGTCTGCATTCGTATCTAGTGGGTGGGTGGGTGGTCGGTGTTAGTAGGGTGGGTAGATCAGTGGGTGGGTGGGTTGATGGCGGTGTCATTTGGGGTGTTGTTTTTAGTCGGGGGGTGGGTGGTCCGTCGGATGGGGTCGGTTGGCCGTTGGTTGGTAGGGGTTTGTCGGTCATCATCAGGTGGGTGATGAGTGGGTCATTGGTAGGTCGGGTTGGTGGGTTGTTGGTCGGTTAAGTGGGGGTGGTGGGTGGTCCGTGGGGGGTCGGTTTGGTCAGTGGGTGGGGTGGGTGGTGTTGGTCCAGGTGGAGTGGAGGGTGTCGGGTGGGTGGGCCGGTGGGTGGTGGGGTGGTGGTGGGTCCGTTCGGAGGTTTGTTGGTGTTGTCGATTTGGTGGTGGTGTGGTGGGGTCTGGTGGTGGAATTAGGTCGGGGGGTACATGGGTGGGTCCGTCGACCATGGGGTGGGTGGGTTGTATGTTGTGTGGGTGGATGGGTAGGTTGGTGGTCGGTCCCTGGTGGTGGGTTCGGTCATTGGGAGTTGGTCATGTGGTGGTAAGTGGGTGGGTGTTGGGTTCTGTATGGTTGGTAGGTTCAGGTGGTGGTGTTTTGGGTGGGTCGGTGGGTGTTTTGTGTGGTTGGGTGGGGTGGTCTATAGGTTGGGTGGGGGGTGGGTTGTTTTGTTCGGGTTGGTGGTTGGGTGGGGTGTATTGGTCGGTCCCTGGTGGTTCCATCAGGTGGGGTGGGTTGGTGTTTGGTGTGGGGGGTCCGTGGGTTTTCTGTTAATGTTGGGTGGGTGGTGGTCGGTCTGGTTGGAGGGGGTGTCAGTCTGGGTGTGGTCGGTTCGTCGGTGGTGCGGGGAAAAGAAACAAAAGAAAAAAGAGAAAGAAAAGAAAAAAAAGAAGGGAGAGGGGGGGGGGAGAGAGAGGAGAACTAAGAGAGTCGGCGGGGTCTGGGAAGATGCCATAGGTTGGGTGATAGTAAAGAAAAAGGCCGGAGAAATCAAAGGTGTTGGGTGGGTTTAGGTCGGGAGAGAGGTCGATAGTGGTAAGTGGGAGGAGGAAGGGGAGGAAAGAAAGAAAAGACGGAGTGATACGCACAGAAGGAGTCTGAGAGGAGAGAAAAGAACACAGAAGGGGGAAGGAAAAAGGATATACCGGAAAAAATATGGGTTGGTGGGAATGGTTAATGGAAGGTGGGTGGTGTCATATAGGAGAGTCCGGAAGACACAGGGGGATCGGGAGGGTTGAGGTTGTGGAGTGAGTGTGGAAATGTCCGATGGGGAAAGAGGGGTGGTGAATGTAGTGGGGAGGTGGCGGGGAAGGGTCGGGGGTGGGGGGTTGTTGTCGGCTTGTTTGGGTTTGGTGGCTGGGTGTGGGGGGTGGGTTGGTGGGGGGGGGGGGGGGGGATTTGTCTGGGTGGTATGTGTTGTGGTGCGTGTCGTGTCTTCCGTGGGCTGGGTAGGTCAGTCGATGGGCTGTGGAGTGGTGTTGTCGTTGTGGTGGGTGGACAGAAGGTGGTGACCGGTTTGGTGATGGTTGTGTCGTCGGGGCTTGTGGTAGGGGATCCGGTTGTTCGAGTCGCGTAGGGTTGGTGTCGCTTGTGGGGGGTCGGATTTAGGGGTGGTGCGGTTGGGTTGGGGGTTGTATGTTGGTGGGGGTGTTGGTTGGGTCAGTGGGTGGGTAGTTTTGTCAGATTGTTTGGTAGTCAGTAAATCGGAGGGGGATTGGGTGGGATGGGTGGTCGAGTGGGTGGGTGGTTGTTATTGTGTGGGTAGTCATCAGTTGGGTGGGTGGTGGGTGGTCTGGGCCGGTGGGTGTTGTGGTGTGTTCGGGGTCGGTCGTCCGGTGGCGTCGGTCCTTGTGATGGGTGGGTTGGCGTTAGGGTGGATGGGTGGTGGGTCATGGGGTCAGGTTGATGGTTTGGTTGGGGTCGGGTGATTGGGTTGGTTGGTGGGTGGTGGTTTCGGTGGCCATGCGGTATTAGATTGTGTGGGTGAGAAGGCGGGGAGGTGGGGTGGTAGTTGGGGGAGAAGGTGGTGGTGTGGGTGGTTGGGTAAGGAACTGATTGATCGAGGTTCACTAAGCAATGGAACCTTGTTGCATTGACGGGAGGGGGGCGGTTTGCGTTTTTTTACCTTGTGTGTGTGTGTTGGTATTTGTGTCGTGTTGTGGTCATAGACCAGAGGTTTGTGGGTGCTGTGGAGGAGGGCAGGTCCCAGTGGGTATAGAAGGGAGAGTGCCATAAAAGGGATATTAGGGGTGCATGGGTGGGTGGTGCGTGGTGAGGTGGTGGTGATGGTGTGTGGTGGTGGGTGTGGTGTGGGTGGGTGTGGGGTGTGGGGTGGGGGTGGGGGGGCATGCATTCCACTGTAGGTTTTGGGTGATGGCGGTTGGGTTGATTGGTGGGTCGGGTTGGGTGGGTGGGATGGGTGGTTCGGTTGGGTTTATTGGTGTCGGTGGGTGGTGGTGGGTGGTGGTGTGGCTGGTGTGGGGTTCAGGGGGTGGTCGGGAAGGAGGTTGGTGTACAGGTTGGGTTGGTGGGTGGTGGGGTGGCTGGGTGTGTGTCAGGTGGGTTGTCGGGTGAAGGAGGGTTGGTGGACAGTGGGTTGTGGTTGGGTGGGTGTGGGTGTGTGGTCGGTGGGGTGAGTGGGTGGGTGGGATGGTTGGATGGGTGGGTGGGTCGGTCGGGGGGGTGGGGTGGGTGTTATGGTCAGGTGGGGTGGGTGGTGGGTGGGTGGATTTTCGGGCCAGTCAAGTGGTCGGGAGGGTGGGTGGTGGTTGGTTGGTTGGTCGGATGGGGGGGTGGGTTGGGTGGGTTGGTGGGTGGTAGGGATTGGTGGGTGGTCGGTTAGGTAAGTGATGGTGGTTGTCAGTCTGGTGGTTTGGTGGGTGGGTGGTCGTCAGGCGTCAGTAGGTGGATGGGTGGGTTTGGTTGGTTGTGGGGTGGGCGGGTGGGGTGGTAGGTTGGGTGGGCAGTTCGTGGGATGTCGGCCAGGTGGGTGGGTGGGTGGTAGTGTGGGTGGGTGGGTGGTCGGTCGGGTTGGTGGCGTGGTCGGCGGTAGGGTGGGTTGGTGGGTGGGTAACGGTGGGTGGTGGGTGGTCAGGTGGGTAGGTGGCGTGGTAAGGTGGGTGGCGGGGGTGGCTTTGTTGGGTTGAGTGGGTGGGGGGGTTTGGGGGTGGATTGTTGGGTGGGTGGGTTGTCGGTAGTTGGCGGGGTGGATGGTGGATGGATGGGCTGTCGGAGTGGGTGGTGTCGGTCGGTGCAGAGTTAGGTGGCGGGTGGGTGGGAGGCAGTCGGGTGGGTGGTGGTGTCGTCGGCTGGGTGGATGGCTGTTTGGGTGGCGTGGGAGGGTGGTCGTAAGGCTGGGTGGATGGACAGTCAGTAGGGTGGTTGGTTGGTCAGGTGGGGGGAGGTAGGTCGGGTGGGGGGTGGGTGGTGGTGTTGGTGGGTGGGTAGTAGTAGGTGGTGGGCGCTGGGTGGGATGGTAAGGTGGGTGGGTGGGTGTGGGTTGGTTAGGGTAGGTAGGGGGCTTGGTGGGTGGGTCGGTAAGGCAAGTGGGTGGGTGGGTGGTTGGTCAGGTTGGTGGGTGGTCAGGGGGTGGGTGGGGTGGGGTTTTCGGTTGGATGGACGGTCAGCCGAGTGGGGGGGTGGGTATGTAGGTCCAGTGGGGGGCGGTTGGTCAGCGTGGGTGGGTGGTGTGGGTCAGTCGGTGACGTGGGTGGTAGGTGGTCAGGGGGTGGGTGTGTCAGTCGGTGGCGTGGGTGGTCGAGTTGGTAGGGGAGGGGTAGTGTGGTGGTGGGTGGGTGTTGTAGGTGGTTGGGTGAATGGGGGGTGGTCAGGTTGGTGATGGGTGGCGCTTGGTTGGTGGGTGGGTGGTATCGGTGGGGGGTGGCGTGAGTGGGTTGGTCGTGGATGGGTGGGTGGGTGTTGGTTGGGTGGGGGGGTGTTCGGTCCGGTGGGTGGTGCGTGGGCCTGGTACGGTCTGTGGGTGGGGGGTGGGTGGTCTGTGGGTGGGTGGGTGGTCTGTTGGGTGGATGGTTGGTCAGGTGGGGGCTGGTCGCAGTCTGGGGGGTGGTCGGTCGTTCGGGTAGGTGGGTGGGGATGATGGTTGGTACGGTGGGTGGTCGGTCGTTCGGGTAGGTGGGTGGGTGGGGTGGGTGATGGTTGGTCCGGTGGGTTGTCGGTCGTTCGGGTAGGATGGGTGGGTGGGTGGTAGGTCGGGATGGGTAGGGAGGCGTGGGTGCGGTTTCTGTCTGGTGTGTGGATTCAGGGGGGCGGGGAAGGTGTGTGGGTGGGTGGGTCGGTGGGGGGGGTTGGGGGGGGGGGGGGTCAGTCGGTGGAGTGGGTGGGGGGGAGGCGGTCAGGTGTGTGGGTGGTGGGGGGTTTGTGGGATGGGGGGGTGGTGGTTGGGCTGGGGGGGTGGGGGGGGGTGGCGAGTGGGTGGGGTCGTCTGTTCAGGTGTGCGGGTTGAGGGTCGAGTGTGTGTGGAATGTTGTTGGGTTGGTGGTCAGTCGGGTGGGTGGTTAGTCCATCGCGTGGGTAGGTAGTAGGTCAGTTGGTCGTTTCGGTGGGCAGATGGGTGGGTCGTTTGGGTGGGTGCGTGGTCGGTCGGTCGGGTGGGTGGGTGGACAGTCTGTCGAGTGGGTGGGTGGTAGGCCCGGTAGGTGGGTGGTCGGTTGGTCAGTAGGTCGGGTGGGTCAGTCAGTCGCGTGGGTGGGTGGTTGGTCGGACGGGTGGGTGGTCGGTCAGGTAGGTAGGTGGGTGGTCGTGGGTGTGTGTGTCAGAGTTGGCGATGGGTGGTCAGTAAGTCAGGTCGGTGTTTGCTCGGGTGGGTGGGTGGGTGGCGGTGGTTAGTACCATAGGGTGGGTGGGTGGACAGTCTGTCGAGTGGGTGGTGGGTGATGGCCGTGCGGTGATAAGTCGGGTGCTTGGTAAGCTAGGTCGGGTGGGTCAGTCAGTCGTGTGGATGGGTGGTTGGTCGGACGGGTCGGTGGTCGGTAGGGGAGGTCGGGAGGGGGTTGGGGGTCAGGTGTTGTGATGCTGTGTGGGGGGTGGGTGGGGGGTACAGGTCTGGGGGGGGGGTGGTGTCGGTTGGTTAGTCCATCGGGTGGGTGGGTGGACAGTCTGTCAAGTGGGTGGGTGGTAGGCCCAGTGGGTGGGTGGTCAGTTGGTTCAGTTAGGGCATGTGGGTCAGTCGGTAGCGGGGGTAGGTGGTTGAGTCCATAGGGGGGTGGGTGTGGGTTAGTATTAGTGGTTAGTATAGGTCGGTTGGTCGTCGTTTCGGGGCGTGGATGAATGGTGGGTTGTTGGGTGGGTGCAGTAGGTCAGGATGGGTGGGGGTGGCGTGGACGGCCAGTCGAGTGGGTGGGTGGGTGGTTCGGTGGGGGGGTGGTCAGTGGTCAGGTGGTTGTGGTGGGTAAGTCGGTATGTGGAGTGGGTGGTAACACGTGTGGGTGGTTAGTGTGGTTTGTGGGTGGGAGGGGTGGGGTGGTCAGGTGGGTGGGTTGGTCGGTGGTTCAGGTGGGTAGGTGGGTCAAGGGTAAGTACGGTGTGTGGGTGGGTGTAGGTAGTTCCTTGTAGGGAGTAGCTGGTGGTGGGCTTGGTGGGGGGTGGTGTGGTAGGTATGATTTAGTGGGGTAAGGTAGGTGGTGGTGTAGTGGCGTGGGTGTTTGAGTGGGTAGGTGGGTGTTTGGGTGGGTGGGTGGTTTGTTAGGTTGGTGGGAAGAGATGGGGTGAGGAGGGTGGGTGGGTGGTGTGGGCTGGTGAGGGTAGGGGGGGCGGGTAAGGGAGGTGGGGTGGGGGGGGGGTGGAGTGGAGGAGGTGGCGTGTTAGGGGGGGGGCGGGTGACCGTGGTAGGTAAATGGGGGGGTGGGTGGGCGGAGGGTTGGTAAGGGGGGTGGGGGTGGGAGGTAGGTCTGGTGGGTCTGTAAGGTGGGTGGGTGGGTGGGTGGGTGGTATGGGGGGCGTGGGTGGTAGGGGGTGGGTGATTCAGTAGGTGGGTGGGTAGGTAGTGATGGGGTTGGAGGGTGGGTAGTCAATGGTGTATCGGTTGGTCGGGTGGGTGGGGGGTGGTCGGTTGGGGAAAGTGGTGGTCGGTCAGGTGGGTGGGTGGGTGGAGTGGTACGGTCGGGGGTGGGTGGGTCGTCAAGTAGTTGGGTGGGTGGGTGGTCATATTGGTGGTTGAATGGGTATGTGGTAGGTCGGGTAGTTGGTGGGTGGGTGGGGGGGGTGGTTTTTTAGTCGGTGATGGATGGTGTTCGGGGGGTCCGTGGCAATCGAGCGGGGAGGGTTGTTGTCGTCAGGTGGGGTGGATGGCGGTGGGTAGGGTGGAGGTAGGGTAGGTTGGAGGGTGGTGGGTGGTGGATGGGTTCGCGTGTTCGTCAGGTGGGTGGGTGGGTGGGTTGGTGGTCGGGTGGGTGGGTGGGTGGGGGGGTGGGTGGTCAGGTGGGTGGGTGGTCGGTCGGGTGTATGGGTGGGTGGTCGGATGGGTGTTTGAGTGGTTTGGTCTGGTGGGTGGGTCAGGTGGGTGGGTGGTGGTCACGGTCTCGGTCGGTGGGTAGTGGGCGTGCAGTGCGTTTTATGCTAAGTGGGTACCGGCCGCCGTAGTCGTAGAATACTTTCCTACCGGCCCGCGTCCACTTATCGCCCGTCACGTGTCAGGACCCGAGGGCGCCTATCATACTCGCGAGCTTGTCAGAACCGTCGCGCTTCTAAACAAACAAATGCCCGTGGTCTAATGCACGCGCCTTATTACTAGGAAAATGTATGGTTTACTTTCTTGGGAGAGATAGATCTTCACAACTCCCTTTCCTGGCCCTCTCACTTACACCTTTTTACCATTGCTTGCTTTCTCGCGTACTCTCTTGCCAACACCGACCCATACTTTCTCTTTCTCTGTTTTCCCTTTACTATTTTTTCTCCCCTTTTCGGCCATTCTCATCTTATCCCTTCCCTACCCCGTTCTTCCTCGCCATTTTGGAACCCTCCTTTTTTCCCCTTTATTTTCTCCTTTATTACCTACTCTTCTCTTTTTTTCTCTGCCCAGTTCTCCTACCCTCCTTCTTCCTCCACTATTTCCTTAATTCGACCCACCTCCTCCTCACGATAATTTTCTATATTTTCAAACAAGGACGTCCATATCAGCACGAACAAGATAGCGCCTAGGCCATCGCGGTGCTGGCCCGCCGCTCGAAAGAATATTCTGAACCCCTTCGGCCTCTTAGAGCGTCCTTGTTCAGGAGGAAGCTTATTTAAAGTTGGACAGTGTGGTCTGATTTAGAGGGAAAGCTAACCAGTTTTCGAGCGAATTTACCAGTTCGCCAAATCGTTCCTGCGAATTTGGTCTTGAAGCTGCAGATCTGGCATATCGAATTCGATCAAGGCTAAAAATTAGATGACAGCGGCAAAATCAGCAGGAGCAGGCATGGGTCGCAGTAAGTAAGGCATTGATTGATGGGTTCATAGCCTGGTGGTTGTTGGGAATTTGGTGGGTACCTAATTGTGTGTTGCATATATGCTGGTTACATGAATGAGGGGGCAGCACGCATACGCTATCAGATCCTAGGTAGGTTGTTAGTGGGCTAGGAGTAGCGGTAGGTGGGTGGTGGTGGTTGCGTGGTGTGTGGATGGTGGGATGGTGATGGTGGTGGGGGTGGGGTGGTGGGGGGGGGGGTCCTCTTTTCTGCGCCGGGAAAGTGTACAGATGCAATGGGTGATCGTATGCTAATGAATGGGTGGGTGCATGCAGGGATGGGCAGATGTATGTGGCATGCATGTGGCGTGGGTGGGCTGGGGTGCATTGCACACGAGCACGAAACGACGGGTAGGCGCCTATTTAAAATACAAGCAAGTAGGAGGGCACTATTGTGGTTGGTGTGCACAACATGAATGTACGGGGGCTTGGTGATCTTGGCGGCTGGATTTTGCATGTTGGCATGATTGGTGGGTACATGGGAGTGGGGTGTCTGTGTGTGTGTGGTGGTGGTGGCTGGTGTGGGGGGGCATGAATTGTAGTAGGGCAGTAGCTATGACTTACATGCCTGCAAGGGGGGGGGGGGGGGGCGGGTGGGATGCTTGCGGGGCCCGGGGGGAAGAAGGGAGAAAAA
>JACBWV010000859.1:56780-187279 GCA_013435795.1 Chlamydomonas sp. ICE-L
TTCCAAAGGGATGCTTGGAGCTTCCCATAGATAAAACCGGCTCTCCCACTGTTAAGAAAGTGGCCTAATAACTATTGCCCATCGATGTCTATTTAGCGCTCGCCTAGAAACTTCACGCCGCTTTTTCCTCCCCAAAATTCCCAATCTAGTGGATCTGCCTACGCATCTGAGGCCCACGTTGAGCCAATACTGACTCTGGGAGCTGCTTAAGGCTGACATGTTGAGCCAGAAACTGCCTCTGGGAGCTTCCTAGAAGCTGAGCAAAATATCCCAACACTGGGTATGGGCGCAGCCTAGAAGCTGACACGACAAGCCAATAACTGTCTTTGAGAGCTGCCTAGAAGCTGACCCGCAGAGCCAAAAACTGCTCCTGGGAGCTGCCTAGAAGCTGGCAAACACATCCTAACACTGGGTATGGGCGCTGCCCAGAGGCTCACACGACAAGCCAATAACTGCCTTTGATAGCTGCTTAGAAGCTGCCACGACAAGCTAAAAACTGCTCCTGGGAGCTGCCTAGAAGCTGGCAAACACATCCTAACACTGGGTATGGGCGCTGCCTAGAGGCTGACACAACAAGCCAATGACTGCCTTTGAGAGCTGCCTAGAAGCTGCCACGACGAGCTAAAAACTGGCTATGACAGCTGCGCAGAAGCTGATGAGAAAAATCGTTGGAGTACCTCCAGAAGCTGCCTAGAAGCTGACACGAAGAGTTAACAAATGGCTTAGGGACTCAGGGAGCTGCCTCGAAGCTGATGAGAAAACACGTGGAGTAGCTCCAGAAGCTGCCTAGAGGCTGACAAGAAGAGTCAACATATGGATATGACAGCTGCCTATAAGCTGATAAGAAAAACCGTGGAGTTGCTAAAGAAGTTGCCTGGAAGCTGACAAGAAGAGTCTGAAGCGGATTCAACCCTTGGGCAAGATGGCAGAGCAAATTTTTTTTTTTTCGATTTTTTTAATTGTTTAATATTCTGATTATATAATAAACGATTATAAATAATTAAAAGTGCGATCCATAATGTTTGCTTGCTTGCTTGCAGCAATATTGCCTTTCGTGTTCTAAGGATTGGTTGGAAAAGCCCTCCCGGATGTTGTGAAGCAGGCTTGTCTTGGGCTAAGGATGGCATGTCGATGACAATGTCACTAAATGTCATGTAATTTAATGCTAGCGTTTCCACAGGTCCACCTGTCAGAAGTGGATTTAAGGCTTGGGAAAGATGGCAAAGCAAATAAATGAGTGATCCCTGCAGCTGGCTCTATGAGCTGCCTAGAAGCTGACAAGAAGAGTTAGAAGTGGATTCAAGCCTTGGGCAAGATGGCATATCAAATGTCAGCCTTGCAGCTGGGGTGGAAGGGGGGGGGGGCTCCAACTGTTTCCCAACTGTACTTGTACTCCTGCAACTTCATTGCCTGAGCGAATTTTCGAGCTCAAGGTACACCACTGAGACAAGCTCGACGAGAGGAGTACAAATCTGCGGTCGTTAGTTGGTCACACCCAGGGTGTAATTGGCAGGTGTCTTGTAAGGTACGTCCAGCAAGCTGGATGCCATCCAGACTACTTGGGTACCCAGCTTGGAACAAAGGTCTACTAATTATGGTAAAGAAGCGCTCTACCGGTAAAAAAACAAATTACTAATGTAATATGTTATACGCGGAGCTCCCTCCGCAAGGGGGCGGGAGCCCCCATGTTTACCCATTTGTCCGTCCGACCGAAAAAATGCTTGAAGCCTGACACGTCATCCAACGGTAGCGTAACTAACTCGCTTCGGTCAGCTCCATCGTTGCCACCTTTCGTTCCATTGCCAACACACACCGCCAATTTCCCGCTTCGCTTCCGACGCTGCATAGGACTTGTTTGTTACAAAACGCAATTGTATTAGGTTTTTGTTTCAGGTACGAGCGTCAGCTTCTACCTAGCTCCCGAGGCTCCCTTATCTTCCAAATTAAGAAACCTTTTGTATCGTCAGCTTCAATGTGCTCCTCGAACTTGAACTTGGTTATATAGCTTACCTTAGTAGTACTCACACCGTGATCAGCTCCCCAGTGCTCCTCGAATTTGAACTTGTCTACACGGTTTTAAGACAAGGCAGCAAATTGGCTGCTTGCTGTCTTCGGCAGTACAAAACAACACAGCAATTTGATTTTTAGGATTTTCGTGTTTTTCATATCCAGATATTTGAGTGTTATAGCTAGCTTCATTCAGTTACAAAATTATGTTACAAAATCAGAAATGTGGTACATTATTACCGGTAGTATTGGTCTTGTTTCAGCCTCTACATCACTAGCATCTTTTGGAAAAGCAACCTGTTTCAAAATCGGCTTCCTAAGACACCGGCACAACAAGACAAACTTGGCACCAGCCTTAAAAGTGCAATACATGAATAAAATATACGCCTTGTTACAAGGAGTGAGGTTGACCAGGCCAGCCCGCCTGCTTGCATTGGGACCTGCCGCCAACTGCACGTAATGAACTAGCGATTTGCAGGGCCGAAAACGAAACGAAATCGCACCAGAACTGAATAAGCAGTCATGGGAGCTGCCTAGAAGCTGCTGCTCATTATGAACTAGGGCCTAAAACGACATGGAATCGCACCACAACAGAATAGGCAGTCATGGAAGCTGCCTAGAAGATGCTCCACGTAATTAACTTTGGCGAAAAACAACCTGAAATTATTCCAAAACTAAATTGGCAGTCATGGGAGCTGCCTAAAAGCTGCTGCTCGAAATTAACTATGGCAAAAACAACCTAAAATCACAGCACGACTGTATAAGCGGTCAGGGGAGCTGCCTAGATAGAAGCTGCTGCTCCTAATTAACTAGGGCCAAAAATGACCTGACATTGCTCCATGACTGAATAGGCATTCAGGGGAGCTGCCTAGAAGCTGCTGCTTGTAATTAACTAGGGCCAGACACGACTTGGCATCCCTCCATGACTAAATGACTGAATGACTTAATAGTCGAATCTGCCTAGAAGTTGCTGCTCACAATTAACTAGCAATTTGTAGGGCCAGAAACAACCTGAAATTGCACTACTACTGAATAGGCAGTTATGGGAGCTGCCACCTAGAAGCTGCCGCTCGTAATGAACTAGAGCTAAAAACGACCTGAAATCACACCACAACTAAATGTGTAGTCATAGGAGCTGTCTAGAAGCTACAGCTAGGAATGAACTAGTGCAAAACATGACCTGAAATTCCACTACAACTGAATAGGCAGTCATAGGAGCTACCACCTAGAGGGTGCAGCTTGAAATTAACTATGGAAAAGGGCTTAAAATCGCACTACGGCTGAATAGGCAGCCAGGGGAGCTGCTAAGAAGCTGCTGCCTGTCATACAATAGGGGCAGACAGCCCTTATATCGCATCACGGCCAAATAGGCAGGCGTGGGAGATGCCCATAAGCTGCTGCTCGAATTAAATAGGGCCAAAAACGACTTGACATTGCTCCCCGACGGTTTAGACAATCAGGGGAGCTGCCTAGAAGCTGCTGCTCATAAGAAACTAGGTCCATAAACGAAATGCAAACACACCACGACTGAATATGCAGTCAGGGGAGCTGCTTAGAAGCTGCTGCTCGTAAGAAACTAGGTCCATAAACGACATGCAAACACACCCCGACTGAATATGTAGTCAAGGGAGCTGCATAGAAGCTGCTGCTCATAAGAAGCTAGGTCCGTAAATGACATGCAATCACACCACGACTGAACATGCAGTCAGGGAAGCTGCCTAGAAGCTGCTGCTAGTAAGAAACTAGGGCCATAAATGACATGAAAACACACCATGACTGAATATGCAGTCAGGGGAGCTGCCTAAAAGCTGCGGCACGTAAGAAACTAGAGCTCAAAATAACCTGAAATCACACCACAACTGAATTGGCAGTAATGGAAGCTGCCTATCAGCTGCTACTCGTAATTAACTATGACAATAACTATGACAAAAAAGGCCTGAAATCACACCACAAATAAAGAGAGGGAGGCATGGGTGCTACCTACAAGCTGCTGCTAGTAGTCAACTAGGGCCTCAAACAACCTGAATAGGCAGTCATGAGAGCTGCCTAGAAGCTGCTGCTTGTAATTAACTAGGGCCAAAACAGCCTGAAATCGCACCACAACTGAATAGGCAGTCATGGGAGCTCCCTAGAAGCTGCTGCTAGTAGTAAACTAAGGCCTAAATCGACCTGAAATTGCACCACATCTTGAATAGGCAAGCATGATAGCTACCTATAAGCTGCTGCTTGTAATTATCTAGCAATTTGTAGGGCCAGAAACAACATGGTATCGCACCACGACTGAATAGGCAGTCATGAGAGCTACCTAGAAGCTACTGCATGTTATACACTAGGACCAGAAACGACCTCGCACTTAGGCTGAATAAGCAGTAATGGCAGCTGCCTAGAAGATGCAGCTCGTAATTAACCATGGCCAAAAACGACCCGACATCGCACCACGACTGAATATGCAGCCATGGGAGCTGCCTTGAAGCTAAAGCTTGTAGTTAACTAGGGCCAAAAACGACCTCACATCACAATTCGACTGACTAGGCAGGAAGGGGAGCTGCTTAGAAGCTGCTGCTCGTAACTGAGAAGGGCAAAAACGACAAGAACACGCAGCACGGCTAATTAAGTAGCCAGGGGAGCTGCCTAGATGTTGCTGCTCGTTATTATCAACAGCCAAAAATGACACAAAATTGAATTGGATTGAATAGGCGGTCATGGGAGCTGCCTTGAAGCTGAAGCTAGCAGTTAACTAGGGCCAAAACAACCTGGTATCGCACCACGATCGAATAGGCAGTCATGGGATCTGCCTTGAAGTTGCTACTTGTAGTTAAATAGGGCCGAAAAAGACCTGGAATCACAACACGACTGAATAGGCAGTCATGGGAGCTGCCTTGAAGTTGCTACTTGTAGTTAACCAGGGCCCAAAACGACCTAGAATCACAACACGACAGAATAGGCAGTCATGGAAGCTGCCTTGAATTAGCTGCATGTAGTTAAATATGGCAAAAACGACATGAAATTGCACCACAACGGAATAGGCAGTCATGGAGCTGCATATTGCCTGTATGTGCCATATTGTGCCAAAAGTCGCAGCCTGGTTACAATCACCAGGCGGGGCGGGTTGGCACTCGGGCCAAGGTAGTGCTTGTAATTAACTAGGGCCAAAACGACCTCAAATTGCAGCACTGAACTGAAAAGGCAGTCATGGGAGCTGCCGAGAAGCTGCTGCTCGTAATTAACTAGAGATTCGTAGGGCCAAGAGACCTGAAATTGCACCAGCTAGAAATTGCCTTCTTTTCGTGGATATCGTACTTGGGGGGAAGGGGGTGGGAGGGTGAGGTGTTGGGGGGGGAGAGAAATAAAAGGCGGCGAGCAGCCCTGACTTGGCTGAAAAAACATGCAATAATTGAATTCAACTTCAACAAACATGATAATATCTTGCGCACTCCCACACTTTGCAACCTCTATATTGTAGATCTACGCGTACCGCCGTTCTAGAGGTGTCTAAACATGGCTATGTGGTTTCCAGTATTCACACTGAGTTGTAACAACAGCTAGGGATAGACTGATGACCTCCAAAAACTATTGGTTTTTCATCCCCATTTTTTCTCCCCCTTCACTTCTCATCTTCTTCCTCATCCTCATCTTCTTCCTCATCCTCATCTTCATCCTCATCTTCTTCCTCATCCTCATCCTCATCCACGTCTTTATACGCATGACTACCAATCATATTGCAGCCCGGGCCAAATTCCGGCCAAACCACAAGCGAGGCGCATGATGAGAGGTTGACTGTACGCAGACTGAAGCACGCCTTTAAAGCTGACACATCCACCAATGAGCTGCAATACGAGAGGGCGATAGTATGCAGCTTGGAGCATGAGCCCAAACCTGACACATCAGTTAGTGAGATGCACCTATTCATGTTGATGGTATGCAGCTTGGAGCAAATGCCCAAGGCTGACACATCCGTAAGTGAGGTGCACTCAGATAAGTTGACCGTGTGTAGATTGGAGCACGCCTTCAAAGCTGACGCATCCACCAGGTCGAAGCACGAAGACATGTTGATGGTATGCAGATAAGGGCAAGAACCCAAGGCTGACACACCCACTAGGTTGACGCACAATACAAGGTTGATGGTATGCAGATTAGGGCAAGAACCCAAAGCCGACACATCCACTAGTTGGCTGCAACCAGACAGGTTGATTGTATGCAGATTAGGGCACGAACCCAAAGCCGAAACATCCACTAGTTGGCTGCACCAGGACATGTCGATGGTATGCAGATTAGGGCACGAACCCAAAGCTGACACATCCACCAGTTTGCAGCACTCATACAATTCGATGGTATGTAGATTAGGGCAAGGACCCAAACCTGACAAATCCACTAGTCTTTCGCATCTATACATGTTGATGGTATGCAGAGTAGGGCAAGCACCCAAAGCTGACACATCCACCAGTTGGTGGCACCCGGACAGGTGGATGGTATACAGACTAGGGCAACAACCCAAAGCTGAAACCTGTACAAGGTTCTGGCACTCATACAGGTTGATGGTATGCAGACTAGGGCAAGAACCCAAACCTGACACTTCCACGAGTTTGGTGCACCGAGACAAGTCGATGGTGTGAAGATTAGGGCAAGCACCCAAAGCTGACACATCCACAAGGTTGACGCACGAAGAGAGGTCAATGGAATGTAGATTAGGGCAAGAACCCAAACCTGACACATCCTCCAGTCTGCGGCACCCAGACAAGTCCAAGGTATGAAGATGAGGGCAAGAACCCAAAGCTGACACATCCTCCAGTATTTCGCACCGAGACAATTTGATGGTACGCAGATTAGGGAAGGAACCCAAAGCTGACACATCCTCCAGTCTGCGGCACCCAGACAAGTACAAGGTATGAAGATGAGGGCAAGAACCCAAAGCTGACACATCCTCCAATCTGCGGCACCCAGACAAGTACAAGGTACGTAGATTAGGGCAGGAACCCAAAGCTCGCACATCCTCCAGTATGTCGCACCCAGACAGGTTGATGGTATGCAGGTTAGGGAAGGAACCCAAAGCTGACTTATCCACCAGTTGGTGGCACCCGGACAGGTCGATGGTATGCAGATTAGGGCAAGAACCCAAAGCTGACACATCCACCAAGTTGTCGCAATCTGACAGGTCGATGGTGTGCAGATTAGGGCAAGAACCCAAAGCTGACACATCCATCAGTTTACAGCACCTAGACAGGTTGATGGTATGCAGATGAGAGCAAGAACCCAAACCCGACACATCCACCAAGTTGCCGCACTCTGACAGGTCGATGGTGTGCAGATTAGGGAAAGAACCCAAACCCGACACATCCACTAGTTTGTGGTACTTGGGCATGTTGATGGTGTGCAGAGTAGGGCAGGGTTGAAGGCATTTCAAATCCTTAAGATAGCCTCCTTGTAATTATAGAGTCTCTACTGAGGTTGGCAATCCATCAAGCTGCCAATGAAGCATGATGCACACTGGCGCATCACAAACGACGACACACTTAAGTCGAGGACACCGCACAAACGGCTTGGATAGGTTGGTGCCAGCCTGTGGTGTAGGAGGGGAGCATTGTTGTTTTTGTTGATACATGGGGCAACTAGGAAAAGGCACGTTTGGTTAAACCTAGCCCTATGGGAATGAGGACAAAGGAACACAAATAACAAAAAGCCCTTACAAGTTCAAAAGGACAGCAGCCATAAGCAGGGTTGTGCCATTCTAGTTTGCATACGGTCTTTGATTTGGTTCCTCAATCGTTAGTATTTTCAAATGCCATTCGGTTGCATTCGGTAGTGTTGTTACTTAGCCCCTTTCAGTGATATACAATGGTTAAGTGGTAGACCAGATCGCTTGAGGATGAAGAGTCGGGGGGTTAACTCCCCATTCGGTCGCTCTTGGCGTTGCAGGTCGTTGCCAACCGCGATGGTAGATTGTCCAGTTGAGGTAGGAGACCGCTCCCCACCCGCGTACGACAGGCTTTCTTAACACCACGCCCCACCAGGCGTTATCATTGCCTTTTTTTTAGTTTTGTAACTTCAAAACCATTACTTGTCAATATATATGACAAAGTTGTTCCCCACTGTCAAGTGATACCAAATATGTATAAATCGTTATTCACTCATATATGGAGTGGATGTCCCAAGTGCGGGGTAGGTTGGTATGGTGAGATGGCCATGATGCGAGGGTTACTTCCCCCTATGATAGTGGGGGGAGCTGAACTCCCGACCTCCATGCGCCGTAATGAACCACTAAGAAGACGCTTTGATGATGCTACTTAACACACATGGGAAACCTCCATACATGTACTACCTGGAAATGGTTCAGGCTATGGATGCCCGAATGCACCAAACACAAACGCCATTTTCACCTAATGCAAAGGCGTTCGGTATTATTGTGCATTTGGAACGAATATAACAACCCTGGACAGAAGCAATATTGATGATGGTGCATGCTGTGGTGGTGTGTGCGCGTATGCATGGGTACAGCTGATATGAGAGGAATGCAAACCGAACGACATGAGGAAGCAGAGAATCTAGAGATACAGGTGCAAAGCAGATAAGCAGCTACGGTGCTTCGATCATATCACAAGCATACATGCCAAAATGGTAAATATACATATATAGTGGCAGTGAGATCATCATTCTATCTTTGATGTAAAGCATGAAAACGTCTTAAATGTAGTATAGAGAGCAACGGGATGGCAAGGGAATGATCCTTAATGTTGTCTGCCCCGAGCCTTTAGCCTTCTACATCATAATGTGATCTTCCCCGAATCGTCCACTCCGTTTAAGGAATGTTATCTGTCATACCTCCATACATGTACAAGCTGGAAAATGGGTCAGGCACCAAATTCCCGAATGCACCAAACACAAACGACATTTTCACAAAATGCGAAGGTATTTTTGTGCCTTCAGACCAGAATGGCACAACTCTAGACAGAAGCAATGTTGATGATGGTGCTGGGGTGGTGTGTGCGCTTGTGCATAACACATTGTGTACAACTGGTATGAAAGGAATACAAACTGAAAGACATGAGGAAGAAGAGAATCTATAGATAATAGTTCGAAGTAGATAAGCTGCTGCAGTGCCTCGTTCAGATCACAAGCACATATGCCCAAACGTTAAATATGCAGAGTAAGTGGCAGTGAGATCATCAATCTATCCTAGGAGAAGCTGTGGCTCACTGAGCTAACAGGCCAAGAGGCCCTCCTAAAAGGTCCATGTGAGCACAAACAGCAGTAATGCAAGATACATGTTGCTTTCATCCAAGATAATAGCTTTGAGCACTAGACCCATGGAATGAGGCAGTCACATGATGCTAGGATTTGGGCCTTATAATCATGTATAGTATCAGCATGCCCAATGCTCAGGAGTAACACCTAAGCAGCCCCAGCCCCCAGTCGCTAACCTTGAATTGTAACGTCAGGCGTTGAGTGTAGGCATCAACGTCATTGCGCAAACTCGAGCAGACAAGCCTGCACATATGTCGAGTCTTGGAGCACAGGAGATGGGCGTATGATGTAAGATTAGCGTCCCTCTCAAGAACCACCCTAAGAGCATCGCTGAGGGTGGCTTCCTCCTCGCCCTTGGACATTGTAGGCCTACGGATTCAACGCACTGTGGAGTCCCTATGTTAGCGGTGAGGCTGAACTCGGCAAGAGCAAGGTCGAAGAAATGCTTTGGTATCCAAGGTAATTAGATAGAAAAGCGTCGCCTCCTGTAGTAGGCAAGAAAAATCGTTAGTATTTTCAAATGCCATTCGGTTGCATTCGGTAGTGTTGTTACTTAGCCCCTTTCAGTGATATACAATGGTTAAGTGGTAGACCAGATCGCTTGAGGATGAAGAGTCGGGGGGTTAACTCCCCCTTCGGTCGCTCTTGGCGTTGCAGGTCGTTGCCAACCGCGATGGTAGATTGTCCAGTTGAGGTAGGAGACCGCTCCCCACCCGCGTACGACAGGCTTTCTTAACACCACGCCCCACCAGGCGTTATCATTGCCTTTTTTTTAGTTTTGTAACTTCAAAACCATTACTTGTCAATATATATGACAAAGTTGTTCCCCACTGTCAAGTGATACCAAATATGTATAAATCGTTATTCACTCATATATGGAGTGGATGTCCCAAGTGCGGGGTAGGTTGGTATGGTGAGATGGCCATGATGCGAGGGTTACTTCCCCCTATAATAGTGGGGGGAGCTGAACTCCCGACCTCCATGCGCCGTAATGAACCACTAAGAAGACGCTTTGATGATGCTACTTAACACACATGGGAAACCTCCATACATGTACTACCTGGAAATGGTTCAGGCTATGGATGCCCGAATGCACCAAACACAAACGCCATTTTCACCTAATGCAAAGGCGTTCGGTATTATTGTGCATTTGGAACGAATATAACAACCCTGGACAGAAGCAATATTGATGATGGTGCATGCTGTGGTGGTGTGTGCGCGTATGCATGGGTACAGCTGATATGAGAGGAATGCAAACCGAACGACATGAGGAAGCAGAGAATCTAGAGATACAGGTGCAAAGCAGATAAGCAGCTACGGTGCTTCGATCATATCACAAGCATACATGCCAAAATGGTAAATATACATATATAGTGGCAGTGAGATCATCATTCTATCTTTGATGTAAAGCATGAAAACGTCTTAAATGTAGTATAGAGAGCAACGGGATGGCAAGGGAATGATCCTTAATGTTGTCTGCCCCGAGCCTTTAGCCTTCTACATCATAATGTGATCTTCCCCGAATCGTCCACTCCGTTTAAGGAATGTTATCTGTCATACCTCCATACATGTACAAGCTGGAAAATGGGTCAGGCACCAAATTCCCGAATGCACCAAACACAAACGACATTTTCACAAAATGCGAAGGTATTTTTGTGCCTTCAGACCAGAATGGCACAACTCTAGACAGAAGCAATGTTGATGATGGTGCTGGGGTGGTGTGTGCGCTTGTGCATAACACATTGTGTACAACTGGTATGAAAGGAATACAAACTGAAAGACATGAGGAAGAAGAGAATCTATAGATAATAGTTCGAAGTAGATAAGCTGCTGCAGTGCCTCGTTCAGATCACAAGCACATATGCCCAAACGTTAAATATGCAGAGTAAGTGGCAGTGAGATCATCAATCTATCCTAGGAGAAGCTGTGGCTCACTGAGCTAACAGGCCAAGAGGCCCTCCTAAAAGGTCCATGTGAGCACAAACAGCAGTAATGCAAGATACATGTTGCTTTCATCCAAGATAATAGCTTTGAGCACTAGACCCATGGAATGAGGCAGTCACATGATGCTAGGATTTGGGCCTTATAATCATGTATAGTATCAGCATGCCCAATGCTCAGGAGTAACACCTAAGCAGCCCCAGCCCCCAGTCGCTAACCTTGAATTGTAACGTCAGGCGTTGAGTGTAGGCATCAACGTCATTGCGCAAACTCGAGCAGACAAGCCTGCACATATGTCGAGTCTTGGAGCACAGGAGATGGGCGTATGATGTAAGATTAGCGTCCCTCTCAAGAACCACCCTAAGAGCATCGCTGAGGGTGGCTTCCTCCTCGCCCTTGGACATTGTAGGCCTACGGATTCAACGCACTGTGGAGTCCCTATGTTAGCGGTGAGGCTGAACTCGGCAAGAGCAAGGTCGAAGAAATGCTTTGGTATCCAAGGTAATTAGATAGAAAAGCGTCGCCTCCTGTAGTAGGCAAGAAAAATCGTTAGTATTTTCAAATGCCATTCGGTTGCATTCGGTAGTGTTGTTACTTAGCCCCTTTCAGTGATATACAATGGTTAAGTGGTAGACCAGATCGCTTGAGGATGAAGAGTCGGGGGGTTAACTCCCCCTTCGGTCGCTCTTGGCGTTGCAGGTCGTTGCCAACCGCGATGGTAGATTGTCCAGTTGAGGTAGGAGACCGCTCCCCACCCGCGTACGACAGGCTTTCTTAACACCACGCCCCACCAGGCGTTATCATTGCCTTTTTTTTAGTTTTGTAACTTCAAAACCATTACTTGTCAATATATATGACAAAGTTGTTCCCCACTGTCAAGTGATACCAAATATGTATAAATCGTTATTCACTCATATATGGAGTGGATGTCCCAAGTGCGGGGTAGGTTGGTATGGTGAGATGGCCATGATGCGAGGGTTACTTCCCCCTATGATAGTGGGGGGAGCTGAACTCCCGACCTCCATGCGCCGTAATGAACCACTAAGAAGACGCTTTGATGATGCTACTTAACACACATGGGAAACCTCCATACATGTACTACCTGGAAATGGTTCAGGCTATGGATGCCCGAATGCATCAAACACAAACGCCATTTTCAACTAATGCAAAGGCGTTCGGTATTATTGTGCATTTGGAACGAATATAACAACCCTGGACAGAAGCAATATTGATGATGGTGCATGCTGTGGTGGTGTGTGCGCGTATGCATGGGTACAGCTGATATGAGAGGAATGCAAACCGAACGACATGAGGAAGCAGAGAATCTAGAGATACAGGTGCAAAGCAGATAAGCAGCTACGGTGCTTCGATCATATCACAAGCATACATGCCAAAATGGTAAATATACATATATAGTGGCAGTGAGATCATCATTCTATCTTTGATGTAAAGCATGAAAACGTCTTAAATGTAGTATAGAGAGCAACGGGATGGCAAGGGAATGATCCTTAATGTTGTCTGCCCCGAGCCTTTAGCCTTCTACATCATAATGTGATCTTCCCCGAATCGTCCACTCCGTTTAAGGAATGTTATCTGTCATACCTCCATACATGTACAAGCTGGAAAATGGGTCAGGCACCAAATTCCCGAATGCACCAAACACAAACGACATTTTCACAAAATGCGAAGGTATTTTTGTGCCTTCAGACCAGAATGGCACAACTCTAGACAGAAGCAATGTTGATGATGGTGCTGGGGTGGTGTGTGCGCTTGTGCATAACACATTGTGTACAACTGGTATGAAAGGAATACAAACTGAAAGACATGAGGAAGAAGAGAATCTATAGATAATAGTTCGAAGTAGATAAGCTGCTGCAGTGCCTCGTTCAGATCACAAGCACATATGCCCAAACGTTAAATATGCAGAGTAAGTGGCAGTGAGATCATCAATCTATCCTAGGAGAAGCTGTGGCTCACTGAGCTAACAGGCCAAGAGGCCCTCCTAAAAGGTCCATGTGAGCACAAACAGCAGTAATGCAAGATACATGTTGCTTTCATCCAAGATAATAGCTTTGAGCACTAGACCCATGGAATGAGGCAGTCACATGATGCTAGGATTTGGGCCTTATAATCATGTATAGTATCAGCATGCCCAATGCTCAGGAGTAACACCTAAGCAGCCCCAGCCCCCAGTCGCTAACCTTGAATTGTAACGTCAGGCGTTGAGTGTAGGCATCAACGTCATTGCGCAAACTCGAGCAGACAAGCCTGCACATATGTCGAGTCTTGGAGCACAGGAGATGGGCGTATGATGTAAGATTAGCGTCCCTCTCAAGAACCACCCTAAGAGCATCGCTGAGGGTGGCTTCCTCCTCGCCCTTGGACATTGTAGGCCTACGGATTCAACGCACTGTGGAGTCCCTATGTTAGCGGTGAGGCTGAACTCGGCAAGAGCAAGGTCGAAGAAATGCTTTGGTATCCAAGGTAATTAGATAGAAAAGCGTCGCCTCCTGTAGTAGGCAAGAAAAATCGTTAGTATTTTCAAATGCCATTCGGTTGCATTCGGTAGTGTTGTTACTTAGCCCCTTTCAGTGATATACAATGGTTAAGTGGTAGACCAGATCGCTTGAGGATGAAGAGTCGGGGGGTTAACTCCCCCTTCGGTCGCTCTTGGCGTTGCAGGTCGTTGCCAACCGCGATGGTAGATTGTCCAGTTGAGGTAGGAGACCGCTCCCCACCCGCGTACGACAGGCTTTCTTAACACCACGCCCCACCAGGCGTTATCATTGCCTTTTTTTTAGTTTTGTAACTTCAAAACCATTACTTGTCAATATATATGACAAAGTTGTTCCCCACTGTCAAGTGATACCAAATATGTATAAATCGTTATTCACTCATATATGGAGTGGATGTCCCAAGTGCGGGGTAGGTTGGTATGGTGAGATGGCCATGATGCGAGGGTTACTTCCCCCTATGATAGTGGGGGGGGAGCTGAACTCCCGACCTCCATGCGCCGTAATGAACCACTAAGAAGACGCTTTGATGATGCTACTTAACACACATGGGAAACCTCCATACATGTACTACCTGGAAATGGTTCAGGCTATGGATGCCCGAATGCACCAAACACAAACGCCATTTTCAACTAATGCAAAGGCGTTCGGTATTATTGTGCATTTGGAACGAATATAACAACCCTGGACAGAAGCAATATTGATGATGGTGCATGCTGTGGTGGTGTGTGCGCGTATGCATGGGTACAGCTGATATGAGAGGAATGCAAACCGAACGACATGAGGAAGCAGAGAATCTAGAGATACAGGTGCAAAGCAGATAAGCAGCTACGGTGCTTCGATCATATCACAAGCATACATGCCAAAATGGTAAATATACATATATAGTGGCAGTGAGATCATCATTCTATCTTTGATGTAAAGCATGAAAACGTCTTAAATGTAGTATAGAGAGCAACGGGATGGCAAGGGAATGATCCTTAATGTTGTCTGCCCCGAGCCTTTAGCCTTCTACATCATAATGTGATCTTCCCCGAATCGTCCACTCCGTTTAAGGAATGTTATCTGTCATACCTCCATACATGTACAAGCTGGAAAATGGGTCAGGCACCAAATTCCCGAATGCACCAAACACAAACGACATTTTCACAAAATGCGAAGGTATTTTTGTGCCTTCAGACCAGAATGGCACAACTCTAGACAGAAGCAATGTTGATGATGGTGCTGGGGTGGTGTGTGCGCTTGTGCATAACACATTGTGTACAACTGGTATGAAAGGAATACAAACTGAAAGACATGAGGAAGAAGAGAATCTATAGATAATAGTTCGAAGTAGATAAGCTGCTGCAGTGCCTCGTTCAGATCACAAGCACATATGCCCAAACGTTAAATATGCAGAGTAAGTGGCAGTGAGATCATCAATCTATCCTAGGAGAAGCTGTGGCTCACTGAGCTAACAGGCCAAGAGGCCCTCCTAAAAGGTCCATGTGAGCACAAACAGCAGTAATGCAAGATACATGTTGCTTTCATCCAAGATAATAGCTTTGAGCACTAGACCCATGGAATGAGGCAGTCACATGATGCTAGGATTTGGGCCTTATAATCATGTATAGTATCAGCATGCCCAATGCTCAGGAGTAACACCTAAGCAGCCCCAGCCCCCAGTCGCTAACCTTGAATTGTAACGTCAGGCGTTGAGTGTAGGCATCAACGTCATTGCGCAAACTCGAGCAGACAAGCCTGCACATATGTCGAGTCTTGGAGCACAGGAGATGGGCGTATGATGTAAGATTAGCGTCCCTCTCAAGAACCACCCTAAGAGCATCGCTGAGGGTGGCTTCCTCCTCGCCCTTGGACATTGTAGGCCTACGGATTCAACGCACTGTGGAGTCCCTATGTTAGCGGTGAGGCTGAACTCGGCAAGAGCAAGGTCGAAGAAATGCTTTGGTATCCAAGGTAATTAGATAGAAAAGCGTCGCCTCCTGTAGTAGGCAAGAAAAGAAAAGAAAAGAAAAGCAATTAAAGCAGCGGCAACTAGTTACGCCGATAAGCAAGCGCGAGGAGTCAGTACTGCAGCCACCTCCTTCGTCTGCGTCCGGTACAAGTGGTCGTGCGTTCGCGGGGCTGTGGTAGGTTTCCACTGAGGGTGTATGGGGTAAAACTATGAGTTGGCCTTCCTGCGGTCTCGTGCGTTTGGGAAACGAGAAACTTCTTTGAGCTCGAAGCAACTTCTTGACTTGCTACTGCTCTTGAGTGCACGACTTTATCTACCTCGGTTGGTTGAAGCAACCCCAACTGCTGAACTGCCCCTTGGCTTCTAATTCGATGTTAAACCTACTTCGACTTCGATGCCAGACTTACCTTGTCCAATGCCAGACCTAGCTGCTTCGATTCCTTAACTACTTCGATGCGATACAAATTCGAAGTAGGCAGGGTGTCCAACTCCGTCACTATGCCGTGGTCCTTCATCCCGAGGCTTCTTTCGTTTCCTGAGCTAGTGAGCTTATTCCGTCCGAAGTTGGAACTTCGATGGGAGCACTGAACTTCTAAAGGTGCTGAGCTTCATAATGAGCTCCAAGCATGATGAGGTTGCATGATGATGAGGACACTGGGTTGCATGCATGGTGAGGTAGGCCATTGAGGTTGCATGATGTTGAGGTAGTCCCTATAGGTTGCACGATGTTGAGGTACCCCCTGCAAGTTGCACGATGTTGAGGTAGCCCCTATAGGTGGCACCATGGTATGTTTTGTTGCTAGGGCCCCCATCCTTATTAGTGAGAGCTAAGTCCTCTTTGGTCATGTTTGGTCATGCCTACCTCTCCTCTCTCATATTGGCTCTCTCACCCCTCCGTCCGTATCCTCAGCACCTTCCCACGTAATTCCTTCCACTTTCAACCCCCCTGCTCCATGCACCCTGCCCTCCCTTATGACTCCCCTTCCCTCCTAAATCGCTCACACATTCACCTTGTTTGCATCGGTAACCATTCGGGCCTCTCTGCTCTATCCCTCCTCCCTTCCAACCAACACATCCTTCCCTTACCCCCACCTTTCCTCCCACCTTCTACCCCTCCCCACCCTTCCTCCAAATGCCCAACCTGGGGCCCCCCTACAAAATTCCGCTCACTCCCGGACCCTCGTCCTCACCCCCCACCCCTTTACTCCCCCACCCTCTGCCCTGCGATTCCCTCTTGCCTTCACCTTTTCCCCTCCAACAACCTCCCTTCTCACCTACCGTCTCACATCTCCTACTACACGGACGGTTCTGCCGTCCCCGATCATAACGGCTCTACACACACTGGTGCCGCTTTCCTCCACTCACCTTCTTCCTCAGTCCACCATATCCATCCTGGTGGTACTGCCGAGATCAACACCATCCTACGCGCAGAACTCTCAGGCATTCTTGCCGCCCTCCAGCACGCCGGCACACACCACCCTCTGGACCCAGTTCGCATCTACACAGACTCCCTCTCCAGTCTACACCTTATCCGCCGCATCGTCTATCTTCCCAACTCCATCCCCTTTCATAAACATCTTCCCATCCTCATTTCCATCCGCCAACTCCTCTTTGACCGCCTTCACTCCTCCACCCCCACGATTTTCTACAAAGTGCGATCCCACACCGGCATCCTAGGCAACGACATTGCTGACGAGGGTGCCCGCTATGCCCTCGATAACCCCTCCTCTTGTACCTTCGACTTCTCTATTTCTCACCCGAGCCACCTCCACAGGCTCCCAGCCTGGCCATGCTTCCAACCTCTACCTACGCCCTCCAACCCACACCCGCCCTACCGCCTTCTCTCCGACATCACGGACTCCCTAACAACCTTTCTCAATACCTATAGCACACACATGACCTTACCAAATTCCCCGTGCCCCTCAGTCGCTCGTGTCTTCTCCGCTGTACCCCCTTCACCCACCACTCTCCCAACCCCCTGCCCCCCCTCCCACCCCCCCACACCTACAACTCCTCCGACCCAACAGCCTCTCCCACCCCACCAGCCATGATCCTTCCCGAACACTCCTCTCATATGTGGCGCTCCTGCTCCTTCCCCCACATCCGCACATTCCTCAAATTCCGTTTCAACATGTTTTGGACGGCCTCTGTCCCTCACAAACGCATACCCCCCGAACCCTATACTCAATGCAACCCACCCATCCTCGATGGATCTTGCCATTTTTGCCACTCCCATGACACATCGGCCCACCTTCTTGCCTCATGCTCCCACCCGAAGTTCGCTGCCCTCTATATTGCCCGACACAACGCCGCTGTCCTTCAAATCTATGACGCCATATGTGCTGGCTCCCTCGGCCGCTCCACATTCTATGTTGACGCATCTTCGAGAAACGCCCTCCCACCCGGTGTCTCCAACACCCGCCCACCCCCTTGGCTCCTCCCACACCTCCCACCCACTTGTGCATGCCTCCACCCTTGCTCTTGTACCCCTGTCGCCAAATTGCGCCCCGATATCCTCTTCCTTTCCGGTCTCTCCCCTTTTGACGCCCCTCCCACGACGCCACCCTCACCCCGTCAGAACTTTCCACCCTCCAGGCCGCCCACACTGTCTATCTCTGTGAACTCACATACACTTGGGACGCCCGCTATCATACCACCCTTGCCATTAAACGCGCTCAGCATTCCACCCTCTGTTCGGCTCTTCTCGCTGCTGGTTGGCGGGTCATCTCCCCGGACCCCATCATCCTCAGCTCCTTCGGTACCCTCTTCGCCTCCCTTATTCCCATTTTTTCTTCTCTCGGTATCCATCCTGCTGACACCACCCGCCTCCTCCACTCCCTCCACCTGCATGCCGTCCGATGCGCACATACCATTGTGTGTACCCGCCGGCGCATGGAATCTGCTACACACTCGTCCCACACTCCTTCTTCCGCCACCGGCTATCGTGGGGGGTACCGCCCCCCCTAGCCACCCCCCCGGTTTGATGGTGTTGTCCGAGGACCCCCTTTGGACAGCTTCCTTAATCACGCCGAATTGGCGTACTGCTTTTCTTTTCTTTTGAGAGCTAAGTCCTCTTTGGTCATGTTTGTGTTTGTGTTTATTTGCTTAGGACGGTCGGTGCTACTAGCCTGAGTTGTGATGTTCGTATGCTTAAGATTGACCTGAGGAGGTACTAATCCAGGCACGGGGCAGGTCCGAGCAACTGAACGATGGTGGGCAAATCACAAAGACCAAATGGTTGATGGACCAGAGGGCCTTCGAGCCTGGGACATTAATATGTGGCATCTACCGTTCGAACCGCTGCCGTTCAAATCGCTGGCGGTCAAACCAGTCAGTGTGATAGGCGCGACCAGCTTAGATAGGCGCAAACAGCTCAGTGCATTGAAATTAGTGCATGCAAAGAACAATCAAGGCGATCCTGACAAGTCGAACTGCCAGTCAAACTAGCTCGTATCTGACTAGCGTTCAAACCGCTGCCGTTAAAACCAGTCAGTGCGATAGGCGCGACCAGCTTCGATAGGTGCAAACAGCTCAGTGTATCTTGAAATCGTCCCGTCCATAATTGTTCCGACGTTTGTGCTGGTGTGACTGCTCCGGGTGTGGAATAAATACGGAGGCTCGCCCATAGGCCATTCCTAGAAGTGTGATATGTGTAACTGCTCCTGGTGTGGAATAAATACGGAGGCTCGCCCATAGGCCATTCTTAGGAAGTGTGATATGTGTGATGATTGCCCTCGGCCTCGCAGTCGTCTTCGTGTCGCTGGCTGTGTCTGTCATATCCCGCCCGCGCGGTATGTTGTTATTCTTCACGCGCTATTCTCCTTTTTATTATTCTTGAGTAATTCGGGTCCAAATAAATCAAACCTGGATTTCATTACTAGGCCCCCAGAAACTCGGAAGGGAGGAATTGATGAGGGGGGGGGGGGGGGGGGGGGGGGGCGAGTAGGGGGAAGACTCAAAATCGAAGATGGCCAACTTTTTTTTACATATATCACGAGTATGAGTTAACAATGACTACAGTGTACATAACCTACTTCCACTTGCTAATGCCGCTGTCGGCTCGTAACATTCCCTCCAATCGTGAGTATTGTGGGACTAAAAATCAAGAAGAATATGAACTACTCCTTGACATAAGAAAAGAGATCATAATATTTGCCCAGGGGTAGGCCACAAGGGTAACTAACCGTAAGAGGAAACTGTACATATATCACAAGTGTGAGGAAAAGCAAAGTTGCCAAAGTCTAACATTCCTACTCAAGTGTATAAGTCCTACTTCCACTTCCACCCAATCATGGGTATTGTGGGACTAAAAATTCAGGAAGAAGATAAACTACTCCTTGACATAAGGAAAGAGATCATAATATTTGCCCAAGGGTATGCCACAAGGGTAGCTGTAACATAACCTAAGTAAAAAGCTCTAAAAAGATACAGCCAACCATATGATTGGCTTGTATATGTAACAATATGCCAAGCTCAACCCACATGTGTACAGGCGCGCGCCAGCGTAAAAAAACTAGATGTGGCTAAGTGGTAAATAGGGTTGGCCTCACTCCGCTACGCAAGCTATTTCTTGCACTTCATCTTCTGCTCCGCGTTGAGGTACGTCTTGATCAATGTGCAAGCCACCGCCTTGGTCATCCTCCTGACGACCGCCTCGTCCAAAACAGAGTTCTTCTTCATAATCAGTTGCACCTGTAGGAAACAAGAGGTGGGGGATGAAAATATTGGGGTACGAGGAATCTAGAGGATAAGTGATAACCACATACATGCTTAGCATAAAGGAAGGCAGTAGGGGCCAACGCTGTAGGGACTAGTACACACGAGGTAAGTAAACAAGAGGCACATACACATGTTCACACAGCATACGAAAGAGGACAAGCAAGCAAATTAGGAAATGAACAAAGCAATGCAACGAAATACACGATTGAAATAATACAACCTACGACTAACACACACCTGAGCTTCGGTGATGTTGTTCTTGGCCGCCTTCAGCGCATCAATAGTGGTGGCAGCCTCGGCCATGGTCAAGATAGGGCTCCCCTCGTACTGCGTGAGGAGAGAGAGAGGGTGACATATTTCCATTCAGTATTATAAAACATATGTCTTTTAATATAGTACCTAACATTCACCTCTATGCCTGTGTACCTAATTCTATACACAACATATGATGCTACTGATCACAACAATAAATGGTAACATGGCCATTGGGGCTAGATCTATATCGCAATGTAAGACAGTTCGACATTCCCGTTGCGTTTAAGTTGCTAGCAGACCAATCAGTCTTACATAGTACAATGAATACAAAGTAGTGTGTCTCCGAGCTCTTGTTGCATCAAAGTGCCATGTATGATAATGTTCGAAACCAAAAACTTCACCAAAGGAAAACTGGGGCACTCACTCAGATCTAGAATGTGAAGATTGAAACATGCTTGTTACATGTGTAACTGCTCCTGGTGTGGAATAAATACGGAGGCTCGCCCATAGGCCATTCTTAGGAAGTGTGATATGTGTGATGATTGCCCTCGGCCTCGCAGTCGTCTTCGTGTCGCTGGCTGTGTCTGTCATATCCCGCCCGCGCGGTATGTTGTTATTCTTCACGCGCTATTCTCCTTTTTATTATTCTTGAGTAATTCGGGTCCAAATAAACGTGGTACATAATATAAGATTGGGGGCAGTGATGTTGACGTGGCCCCTTTGATGTTGCATAATGTTGAGGTAGCCCCATTGAGGTTGCATGATGTTGAGGTAGCCTTGTTGAGGTTTCATGATGTTGAGGTATCCCCTTTAGGTTGCTGTTTGGGGAGCAGATAGCTTCCACGCAATTACATAACACCCACCTGCATGGACACCAATCTATATGCATTTGTGTTTGTGGGTGTCTGGTTGGTGTGTATGCGTGGGGAGGTAATGGTGCCAATGTGTCATACATAGGGAGAGAAGGTGATTTGTCTTTTTTTTTTAGCTTGTGTGCGTGAAAAGGGGGGAGAGTGGGTGGGGGAGGGGGTGGTGGTGTGGGTTGGGGAGGGGGGATAGATGCTCTTAGCGATTGGAGTTTGCTGCGCAATGGAACGGTTTTTGTCATTGGATTGGGGTTTGGGGTTCTCTGGTGGGCCAGAGGGGAGAGAAATGAGAGGGCAGCGATATTAGGGGGGTGGGGTGGGGTGGGGGTGCGGGGGAGGGGGTGGGTGGGTGGGTGGGTCGATTCGATCATTGACCGGTGGTTTGGGGTGGGGTGGGTGGGAGGTGTAGGGTGTGGTGGTGGGTGGTGGTGCAAAGGGGGGGGGGGGGGGGGGGGGGGGGGGGGGGGGGGGGGGGGGGGTCCTGTGGAAGAAGACAGGCCCAGTGGGGAGAAATACAAGCTTTGTTTTTTTGTTTTTTTAGATTGTGTGGGTGAGGAGTGGGAGGGCGTGTGTGTGTGTGTATGTGAAGGAAGACAGGCCCATGGAAGGAGAGACAGGGGGAGGAGTATGGGTGGGGTCGGTGTTCGTCGCGTGTGGGGGAATGGGTGGGGGGTGTGTGTGGTGGTGTGGCGCGGGGGGGGCCCGAAAGGGGGAGGGGTGGTGAGAAGACAGGCCCGACATGAAGTCGGTGTATGAGAAGCATGATGAGGTTGTGGTGGGTGGGGTTCGTTTATGGTGGTGTCGGTGATGGTGGTGGTGGGTGTGGTGGGGGGGGGTGGTGAGTGATGACGGTCCATCGGGGGAGATCATGTGAGAGGGTGGTGGTCGGTTTGGTGATCTCGGTGTGGGATGGTGGGTGGTTGGGTGTGGGTGGGTGGGGGTGACGGACAGGCCCAAGTGCGTAAGAAAGGGCTGAGAGGTTGGGTCGGGTGTGATTGGGTTGTGTGGCGGGGGGAAGACTTCGACCAGCAGTATGGTGAGAAGGTGAATAGGTGTTGGTCGGTGGGTGATGGGTGTGTGTTGTTGTTTCGGGGGGGGTGAGGGGGGGGGCAATTGGGTGGGGTGTCCCCTCTGGGGGATTGACTTGCCCAGAGGGGTATAAGGTGGAAGGGTGTGGTCGGTTGTGATGGGTCTTTGCGTGTGTTGATGTAGTTGTGTGTGTTGTCGTTGGTGTTTTGTGTGTGTGTGTGGGTGGTTGGGGGGGGGGGGGGGGGGACAGGCCCAGTATTGTGAGAAGGTGAGAGGGGTTGGTAGGGTGGGGCAGTTGGGGTGTGATGTTTGGGTAGGGAGCAGGCCAGTGTGTGAGAAGTGAGAGGGTGTGTGTGTGGGGGGGGGGTGGGGTGACAACGGGGTGAGTGTGTGTGTGTGTGTTGGGGGGGGGGGGGGGGGGGGGCGGGGGGGACGGGGGTGTGAGGGTGCTGCTGGCGCGGTGAGGCCCCCCCCCATGGGGGGGGGGGGGGGGGGTTGAATGGGGGTGGTGGTGTGTGTGTGGGTGTTGGGGGGGGGGGGGGGGGTGGGGGGGGGGGACAGGCCTCGTTGGGTGAGAAGGTGAGAGGGTGTGGTCGGGTTGGTGATTGGGGTGTGGGTGTGGGTGGGGGGGTGGGGGGGGTGGGGGGGGTACAGGCCCAGTGGGGTGAGAAAGTGAGATGGTGTAGTGTGTGTGGTGCAGGGGCATGTGTGTGGTGTGGTGGTGTGTGTGTGTTTGGGGGGGGGGGGGGAGAGGACATGCGGAGTGGGGAAAGAAGTCGGTCAGTTTGGTGTGTGGGTGGTCGTTTGGGTAGGTGGGTGGTCCATTGGGTGGGTGGGTGGGTGGCTGGTCAGGTGGGTGGGTGGGTGGGTGGGTGGTCGGATGGGTGGGTGGGTGGGTGGGTCTGGTGGGTGGGTCAGGTGAGTGGGTTGGTGGGTGGGTGGGTCGTTCGGGTGTGTTTGTGGGTGGTCGGTCGGGCGGTTGGGTGGGTGGGTGGTCGGTCGTTCGGATGGGTGGGTGGGTGGTCGGTCGGATGGTTGGGTGGGTGGGTGGTCGGTCGTTCGGATGGGTAGGTTACTCCGTTGTCCGTTTGCCCGCCTCCCCGAAAAATTGAGGCCTGACATGTCAGCCAACTTTCTCCTAGCCAATAGTCTCCAATTGGCTTTGGTCAGTTCCATTTCCGTTGCCACCTCTTGTTCCATAGCCAACACACTCCGCCATTTTGTCGTGTCGCTTGCAACGCTGCATAGGCCTTGTAACATTATCATGTATATGTATCATTATTATTAAACATAGGCCTTGTAACATTATCATGTATATGTATCATTATTATTAAACATAGGCCTTGTAACATTATCATGTATATGTATCATTATTATTAAACATAGGCCTTGTAACATTATCATGTATATGTATCATTCTTATTAAACATAGGCCTTGTAACATTATCATGTATATGTATCATTATTATTAAACATAGGCCTTGTAACGTTATCATGTATATGTATCATTATTGTTAAACATAGGACTTGTAACATTATCATGTACATGTATCATTATTATTAAACATAGGACTTGTAACATTATCATGTATATGTATCATTATTATTAAACATAGGACTTGTAACATTATCATGTATATGTATCATTATTATTAAACAAACTAAGTACACCAGCACGATCTCTAATGTTAGCCTTTCCACCTTTCCACCTGTCCACCCAATTTGTTATCACCTGTCAGAAGTGGATTCAACCCTTGGGCAAGATGGCATAACATTCTTTTCTACCGACATGATCCTTGCTAAATAAATTAACTATAACAACATGATCCCTAATGTTTGCCTTTTCACCTGTCCACCCCATTTGTTTTTCTGTTATCAATTTTTTACTGGTGTCATCAGGGGGTGTCTTAGGTGTCATTATTATTCATTAAAATAATTATAACAGCGTGATCCCTAATGCTTGCCTTTCCAACCTTAAGAAGTGGATTCAACCCTGGGGCAAGACGGCAGAACAAATTATATTTTTTACAAGTATCATTTTCCTTACGAGTATCATTTTACCAGTATCATTTTTTCACGGGTGTCATTAGTATTAATCAAAATAATTATAGCTGTGTGATTTCTAATGTTAACCATTCTACCCTCCAGAAGTGGATTCAACCCTTGGGCAAGATGGCAGAATAAATGATATGTTTTGCATATATATTTGGTCTAGGAGCTGCCTAGAAGCTGACCCGCAGAGTTAAAAACTGCTCCTGGGAGCTGAGTAGAAGCTGGCAAAAATATCATAACATTGGGTATGGGCGCTGCCTAGAAGCTTACACGACGAGCCAAAAACTGCCTTCGAGAGCTACCTAGAAGCTGCCACGCGCACTATGAATTAAACTCGATTCTACTAGCTAGTAATTTTGTTTCACCCATCGTATATTGAAAAAATACTACCCCCCTCGTACTTTTTTAGGAATGTCGATCCAGACGTTTTGCGATCGATTTACTATACCCCAGGACCAAAGTACGATACCCTTCATTTGGAATTCGCCTGTACATCATTATACTACCCCCTTTATCCCATTGTACGATACCTACCCCAGAAATATTGAACAACTTTTGCGAAGGATATTGACCGTTGCGATGCTGATAACTCTTGTCATGCGCACTCCAACTATGACCCAAATGTTTTGGAGTGGAGGTGCCCGGTATTGTTCAGACGCCTCGACGGAGGCACGGAGAGACAGACAGAGACGGAGAGACGGAGGAGAGAGACATGGGAGGAACTTAAGGCTTAATCGGATGATAGGATTACCGTGGCCCCCCCCCCAACCCTCCTGCGTCCTAGCTGTCAACTGAGATTTTCCAAGGTGCGCTCGCGTACTGCCGTACTGCCTAGCTTGGTCGAACCAAACGCGCTCCTCTCTTCCTTGTTTCTAGCGTTCTCTTCTCTATTGCCACTACTGCTCTGCTCCCGCACAAAGTCGCTGTCTTTCAACCATATAACTAGTTTGGCCGTGCTTCCGCAGCCACAGCAGTTTCACTCCTAGTATGGTCGAACCTACACGCGTACCTCCCTTCCTTCTTCATAGCGTTCGCTTCTCAATTGCCACTACTTTCTTCCTCCCACACAAAGCCGCTGTCTTTAAACCATACTACCGGCTTGACCATATTCAATGCGTCGATCAGTTCACAGCTTTGCTTGGGCGAATGCCATGCCTCCAGCCGAGGCGATTGAGTTTTGCGATTGAGGGTTGCTGATGGAAAGGGAGGGTTCGAATGTCGCAGGTAGCTAGTGCGCAGATTTGAATGTCGAAGGTTTGAACGTCGCAGGGCTGAATCTCGCTGGTGATATTTTCTTGCCTGATTTCCTTGCGATCGTTTTCTGATGCGTAAACAATCATGCAAACGACACGATCAAATGCTCATGATGTCCATACACGGTGCCTCCCTGCCTCCCTGTTTGACAAATGCTAGCCTGCATGCCTGCCTGCATGCTTGCCCGCTTACGTACCTGCCTGCCAGCTTGAAACCTCACTGCTTGCCTGCGTACACCTGCCTGCCTCGCCGCTTCAGGGTGAGAGGCCTTGCTTCTGCTGAGAAGACTGCCTAAGTACTGATGCTAATTCATGACGATTGCTTGCATGTGAAGGACATGAGTGCACTTCACTTGTCATCAACACCTAATTGACCGTGTTCCTTTTTGTGCTGCTGCAGATGGAGCGTCTTGTTAATGCCACCTAGCTCTGGAGAAGGAGCTACTGCTTTCAGGGCTCAGCTGATGGCCAAGATCAATACATGTTCCTTGATCTGGATGCACAATGGAACACAATCAGTGCTGAAACTGTCTAAGTAAGTACTCATGCTATTTCATGATAATTACTTGCAAGTGATACGACGCTGGCACTACCCTTGCCCTTGTTTCTTTCTAATTCCCTGCCTATGTCTTTGCCTTTGTCTCTTCCTCTGTCACTTGCTCTGTATCTGTGTTACTGCCTTTGTCTACATCACAGTCACTGCGGCTGTCTATTTCTCTACCACTATCTCTGCTTCTGTCTCTGTCTGCCATGTCAGTGCCCTCCCTCTGTCTATGTCTCGGCTACTATTACCGCCTATGTCTCTGTCTGCCACTTCCCTTGTCTCTGTCACTGCCCTTGCCTTTGTCTATTTTCTGTATATGTTCACGTCTCCGTCTTTGACCCTGCATCTGATTCTGTCATTAACTCTGTCTATATTTTCCTTCGTCTCTGCCTTTGCCTCTTTATATTTCTTTGTCTATGCCTATCTGTCTATGTCAGCTTCTGTCACTTGCTCTGTATCTGTGTTACTTCCTCTGTCTGTGTCTACGTCACTGTCACTACCGCTGTCTATTTCTGTACCTCTATCAGTGCTTCTGTCTTTGTCTGCCATGTCATTGCCCTAACCTCTCTCTAAGTCTCTGCCTTTGTTACCGCCTCTGTCTCTGTCTGCCGCTTCCCTTGTCTCTGTCACTGCCCTTGCCTTTGTCGAACTTTCTGTATATGTTCACATCTCCGTCTCTGACCCTGCCACTGATCTGTCATTACATATGTCTCTACCTTTGCCTCTTACGTACTCCACCTAGGTTGTTAGGTCTATGTTTTTCTAGCTCCTGTCACTTTCTCTGTATCTGTTTTCTCCTTTGTCTCGTCTCTGTCACTGTCACTACTGCTGTCTAGGTCGCTCCCCTATCACTGCCTCTGTCTCTGTCTCCCTGATCACTGCCTTGCATTTGCCTATCAGCGACACTAATTCGTGTTTCTTTTGGTGCTGCTGCAGTGGAGTGCTGGCAAGCTGCACATGGATTGCCGGGTGTCATCACTAGGTTCATGGGGTGCCGGGGGTTTATGTCTCCACTAGAGCATGGGGTGTTGGGGGATTATGGTTATTCACTAGTGCCATGGTGTGTTGGGGGGTCTATGTCATCACTAGTGTCATGGGTGTTGGGGGTCTATGTCCTCACTAGTGTCATGGTTTGTTGGGGGTCAGAACAATCACCATAGTGTCAATGGGGTGTTGGGGGTTTATGTCATCACTAGTGTCATGGGGTGTTGGGGGTTTATGTCATCACTAGTGTAATGGGGTGTTGGGGTTTATGTCATCACTAGTGTCATGGGTGTTGGCGGTCTACGTCATCACTACAGTCAGGGGTGTTGGGGGTTTATGTCATCACTAGTGTCATGGGGTGTTGGGGGTATATGTCATCACTAGTGTCATGGGGTGCTGGGGGTTTATGTCATCACTAGTTACATGGGGTGTTGGGGGTCTATGTCATCACTAGTTACATGGGGTACTGTGGGTCTATGTCATCACTACAGTCATGGGGTGTTGGGGGTTTATGTCAACACTAGTGACATGGGGTGTTGGGGGTCTATGTCATCACTAGTGACATGCATGGGGTATTGGGGGTCTATGTCATCACTACAGTCATGGGGTGTTGGGGGTCTATGTCATCACTAGTTTTAAGTAATCGATTATTACAATCCTCCTCAATTTAGGGTTCACCCATTGCCATCCTATTCTGTAACATAGATGTTCCATGCCATGTTGCCCCACGAGCCTACCTATACATATATATATATGTATATATATATATATATATATATATATATATATATATATATATATATATGTAAAGCACTGCTCCTACCGACCCCATGAATTGTACCCGGATTATAGTAAGATTCCTGCCCCAGAATTATACCCTGAATCGAAGAATTCCCCAAAATTTCCCCCCAAATTCACCGGAATCCCGCCAAATTTGCCCGATTTATTCCCCCAGAATCCCCCTGAATTTCCCCCCAAATTCACCAGAATCCCCAAATTTGCCTAATTTATTCCCCGAGAATTCTCCAGAATTCTTACCCCAGAATTCTACCCGGATTCTAGTAGAATTATTCCCCCATAATTCTACACGGATTCTTGTAGAATTCTTACACCGGAATCTACTAGGTAACGAATCTACTATGGTAATATACTAGGGCTAGTATATTGGGTTAGTACAAATTTGACGGTTTACGACACCATCTGATGGTTTACTACCCTTATCGTATTAACATTTACTACCCCTATCGTATAGAAAAAATACGATCAAATGCAATAAAAACAACCATGGGGTCGTAATAAATAAATACTAGTCAAAATGGGGTATAGTAGAATCGAGTTTAATTCATAGTGCACGACAAGCCAACAACTGGCTATGGCAGCTGCGCAGAAGTCGATGAGAAAGCCCGTAGAGTAGCTCCAGAAGCTGCCAAGAAGCTGCCTATAAGAGTCAACATCTGGCTCAAAGACGCAGGGCGCAGCCTCGAAGTTTATGAGAATAACCGTTGAGGAGCACCAGAAGCTGCCTAGAAACTGATGAGAAAAAATGCGGAGTAGCTCCAGGAGCTGCCCAGAATCTGGCAAGGAGAAACCAACAACTGTATATGGGAGCTGCCTAGAAGCTGCTAATAAAAATGTGGGGTAGCTCCGGAAGCTTGCTATAACCTGACAATAAGAGTCAGAAGTGGATTAAACCCTTGGGAAATATGGCAGAGCAGATGAGTCAGCCGTGCGGCTGGCTCTGGGAGCTGCCTACAACCTGACACGGGGAGTGAAATCGCCTAAGAGGGCTGCCTAGAAGCTGACACATTGAGCCAAAAACTGCCTCTGGGGGCTGTCTAAGATTCAACATCTTTCTATGACGGGTGCCAAGAAGCTGATACACACAGGGGGGGGTATGGTGGGGTGGGAGGTGTAGAGTGTGGTGGTGGGTGGTGCGAAGGGGGAGGGGGGGGGGGGGGGGGGGGGGGGGGGGGGGGGGGGGGGGGGGGAGAAGACAGGCCCAGAGGGGGAGAGAAGATGAGAGGGTGTGGTGGGGGGGTGTATGGTGGTGGTGGGGGGCGGTTGGAGGGGGGGGGGGGGGGGGGGGGGGGGGGGGGGGGATGAGGACAGGTCCAGGGGGGAGAGAAGGTGAGAGTGATTCAACATCTTTCTATGACGGGTTCCAAGAAGCTGATACACAAAAACAGGTGGGTCAGGTGGGTGGGTGGTCGGTGGGTGGGTGGTCGGTATGACGGGTGCCAAGAAGCTGATACACAAAAACAGGTGGGTCAGGTGGGTGGGTGGGTGGGTGGTCGGTATGACGGGTGCCAAGAAGCTGATACACAAAAACGCTGAGCCACTCCAGAAGCTGCCCAGCAGCTACCTAGCTAGAAGCTTGCAAGAAGAGCCAGCAACTGCCACAAAGCTGATGAGAAAAAAACGTGGAGTGGCCTCAGAAGCTGACAAGAAGCTGACAAGAAAGTCAACAACTGGCTCAGAGAGCTGCCTCGAAGCTGGTCATAAAACCTTGGGGTAGCTCCAAAATCTGCCTAGAAGCTGACAAGAAGAGTCAACAACTGGCTCAGGAACTCAGGGAGCTACCTCGAAGCAAAAGAGAGCAACTGTGGAGTGGCTCCAGAAGCTGCCTAGAAGGTGATAATAAGAGTCAACATCTGGCTATGACAGTTGCCTAGAAGCTGAAAAGTAAAAACATGGAGTAGCTACAGAAGCTGCATAGAAGCTAACAAGAAGAGTCAACAACTGGCTCAGGGACTCAGGGAGCTACCTCGAAGCAAAAGAGAACAACTGTGGAGTGGCTCCAGAAGCTGCCTAGAAGGTGATGATAAGAGTCAACATCTGGCTATGACAGTTGCCTAGAAGCTGAAAAGTAAAAACATGGAGTACCTACAAAAGCTGCATAGAAGCTGACAAGAATATTCAAACGTAGACCCATGGGCAAGATGGCAGAGCAAATGATTAATTCATTTTTTATTTTATTTTGTTTTTCAAATTTGTAATTGTTTACCATTCGATTATATATAGGGCTGTCAATATCGTACGGTATTTTCAATTACCGTACGATATATCGTGATATATCGTACGGTATCGATACCGTACGATATTTTTAAACCCTTTTTTGGGGAAAATCGGTATAAGACCAAGGGGTTATAACAGGAAATACCGTTTACACGTCCATACACTTCAAATCAAGTCAAATGAACCAATACTGAGGGAGATAGAAAACAAGGTAATATCGTGGTCTATAACGATATATCGTACGATATAAGGCGGTATACTGAATTCCCTGGCCCAGACTCAGGACCTGGTGCTCCTGTCGAGAATCTTACCGCCGACCTCCCAAGTGTAAGATATTTTCGTAGACCACAGTACCACACTGTAAAAAAATAAGGAAATTGTTACATAGTCAGCGGAGCCCGAACATCGTTTGAGCAGCTGTACAGTTTTTAACAGTCAGGGTATAGGACAAATTCCCCTCAGAACCTGGTCCATGAGGTAAACTCCAGAAAGCGAAAGAAAAGGCACATTCAAGAGCTTAAAGAAAAAACAGAGCGAACTAGCAAGGCATAAATTATTTACATAAATATTTTGATTACACATGCCTTTAGGGAACTACTACGTCACTGTCTTCCTCGCAGAATTCTATCCTGCGGGAACCGCAATGGCTGATGTGATCCCTGGTAGAAGCTGACGGATTGGCGCAGGAAATCTTAGCTGCATAGGTCTTGCACTCGAGCACTACTACTGCCATGGAGGGCTCCTCCTTGACAATGCGGAAGTGGGTTTCATACTTGCGAGTCTTGCTCTTCAGCTTCGCATACAGATCGCGAGGATACAACTTGATTCCCATATGCTTTTGTTTCCCATCAATGTCGAGGTAACGGGTGGCAGTAGAAACCGCATCAGCAGATCCGGATCCAGACATGGCGGAAGAGCACAGCACAGAGAAGAGGGATCAAATACAATCTGAATTGTAAATATGAATTCGAAAGGAGGCTTTGGCTTCGAGTTTATCAGCTTGTTCTGTTAGTTCAGGTCGATATCAGTTAGATAACAGTTCGCCACTTAGTAAACACGAAAATGAAAATTGAAAAATGAAAATTTGAATATCCAAGAATTGCCACAGAATGACCTCTAGGTATTCAAAAAACAAAATACTAATGTAATATGTTATAGGCGGGAGCCCCCATGTTTACCCATATGTCCGTCCGACCGAAAAATTGCTTGAAGCATGACACGTCATCCAACGGTCGCATAACTAACTCGCTTCAGTCACCACCATCCTTGCCACCTTTCGTTCCGTTGCCAACACACTCTGCCAATTTTCCGTGTCGCTTCCGACGCTGCATATGACTTTTGTTACTGAACGCATATATAATAGGTCTTCGTTTCAGGTACGAGCGTCAGCTTCTACCCAGCTCCCGAGGCTCCCTTATCATCCAAACCTTAAGCAACCTTCTGTATCGCCAGCTTCCCTGTAATCCTCTATCAGCATGAATAGCAGTGCTCTCACTTGTTTTATGTCTTGGTGACTACTTATGTACTTCCTTAGAACTATCGGCTCTGCCAGTACTGTGTCAGCTTCCCGTAGACTGTGTCATTCTTCATGACACTGTGACGACTTCCTGTTGACTGCGTCATCGGTTCTTCTGACACGCGCTGTCTAGCCTGTACCCTGATCAGGTTCCAGGCTACCGCCCCCTTTCCTCCACTGGTGCCCCTTAATGGGTCTCCTGTGCTTGTAACTAATTCTCGTCTCCGCATTTATAGATTGGCGTGCTGCACACACAAAGTCCACTCTCCGGAGTGTTATCCAAGCTGATAGGTTATACGGCCCTTCATTTACTACCACTGCTTTGCGATGCAACTTCCGCGAGGACCTCTCGCCATTTTGAGAAACTCCATGACATGGATGGTCTTTCCTGGACGCGCGAGATGCGCAGTATCATTCTCAGCGATGGCTGCGACCAATCCTTCCAACGGAGGAACGGCTCCTTTTGATGATTGGCTAGACGTTTGTGCACCAGCTGCCTCTGCTAACGGTCATGAGAGTCCTTCCGCCATCGTGGAAGTAACCCCCCCCGGTCATTCCTCCATCTTCTCTTCCTTTTCCTCCCCTGCCGTCTGTCGCCTCCTCCCGTCTGTCGTAGATGACTGTGACGTGCAGACTCAAGTCGGCGACTAGCCTGGACATCGGTGGAGATACCCCGTCTTCGTCTGCTCGCGTCCTTGACGTCGCTAACCTTTCTCCGGTGTTTGAGGCTCTGCCTGCATACCGGAGGTTGCCAAGCCGACCAAGCTCCCTGCTGATGTCTACGTCGTCTTTGCCCCCTTTGCTCTGCCCAGCCGACGGTCGGCTACTGGCATGAGCTTGCGCTCTAGTGGCTCTGTGCTACCTTCTGGAGAATTTTTTCGCTCAAGCTGGCGGATCGCCGGCACTGCCGTAGGGTTCGCCAGAGGAGGACGACCTACGCGTCTGGACCTGGAGATTCTGGAGGTGGTAGGAAGCAGGGGGGTATGGTCAGCACCACTACGGGTGCTGCTCCCTCTACCCCCCAACCGGGTGAGTCGAGCGATAGAGGGGGGGACTTGGGATTGACTGATCATCGACGGCGGGATATTAGGACCTTTACATGCCTCGGCTCTGCTCTTCGCATCCTAGCGATAAATGTTCGAATTCTGCCCTTGCGATTTGCGATTTTCTGCCATTGGTGCGATTTTCTGCACCAGGTGTGACTTGCTGCACTGTCATTCTCGTCTCCTTTTTCCCATACCTCAAATCTCGACTTCGACCTAACGCTTCCCCACCTTCTGTGATCCCAGGTCTCGCAGCGCCGGACTTCGCCCATGCTACAGGCCGCAGTGGACGCCGTCCTGGCCCTAGTCCAGCGGCCGTGGAGGATCTTTGGCATGATATCTTGGTGGATATTTTTCTCTCTTAGGCTCCTTGTGACCCCTGGGTGCGTTCCGTTGTTCGACAGAGGTTACTACTTTGTCTTCCCGTGCCCCTGGTTCCCCCCTTAGGTGTATGCCTTAGCTACGTGAGTTTGAGTTCAAGTGTTTGAGTTCTGATAGGGCTTAGGAATTTTTAGTTAAGTGGTATAGAGGCATGGTTGATCTCGATTAGTTGGGGCATGCATGAGTTGTTGATGATGACACTGCTCAGCATGGTGCTAGTGTGTTATCTTCGCAATCGCGTGTTCATCTAGGGAGACAAGACTCCTTCGGAGCTTTTCTTTGGGGTTGCACCTGATGTGTCGTTGTTGCGTTTGTTTGGTTGCCCTTGCTATGAAATCTTAGTATTGGGCAGTCACGCAACAACCTAGTTAGAAAGGCATTATTTGGTAGACTGGTTGGGTATTCCCTGGTGAGTAAGGGTTATTATATTTGGGTTTCCAATGTTGCGCCAGTTAGTAGTGAGTAGTGATGTACTCTCTATCTCCAGTTCAGTTCTAAACTGTCTTCCTGGATTCTCCCTTTAGTATGGGTCCCCGTGCCCGCTTGCATCCCTCCTGTCATCAAACGGTGATATGTTATGTGTTACCGGTAATTCCCTACGCCCTTTAACAACCCCAATTGTTGTTGGCTGGCCTGGCTGGATGTATCATTGTTGCATTCTAGACCAGGGCCTGATCTTGCTGTATTGTGTGTGAAGTTTTAGGGCGGGGGGGAGTTGGATATCCAACTATAATCTTAGCCGAATCTCAAGGGGTCGCCAGGCCCTCCTCTGTGCCACGTTTTAGCGGTGAAGCTTTAGGATTTAGACAGCCTTCGATCATAGTGGTACCTGGATCAGGTCCATTGACTAATAGTCGCCAACCTCCGACCACCTCGGATGGCTCGCGGGTGTCGATCTTTTGCTAGCCGGAGTGTTATCCAAGCTGATATCCTCGAACTTGAACTTGGTTACAGAGCTTAGCTTGGTCGTACTTCCACCGTGATCAGCTCCCCAGTGCTCCTCGAATTTGAACTTGTCTACATGGTTTTAAAACAAGGTAGCAAATTGGCTGCTTGCTGTCTTCAGCTGTATAACAAAACCAGGAAATAGTAATTAGCTAGTTACCGGTAGTTTGATTATTTTAAGTCATTTTTATGACAGAGAAACCAAGGCATACATCGTGATATGCAGCAGGATACATCCACAATACCGTAAAAACAAATCGGTGCATGCAGAAGGCATGCTCCTTGATCTTTTTACATAGCTTCTGCCAGGAATTCGGCTGCTAGCCGTCTTCGGCAGTAAAAACATTACTAGGATAAAAGTAAACGCGAGCAAATCTTCAGCCAAAAATCTGGCTACTCCCCATCTTCTAGTTCTGACATTACATGCGAATTAGCAGCTCTAAGCGACTTGGGAGAATCAGAAAGGCAGCTCAACTAATCTCGACTCGAGTCAGAAGCAGCTAGTCGCATTTTGAGAGGCAGAAATGCATCTCTCTGCTATGTAGGCACTTGTTTCAGTTACAGAAATTCACGGCCCAGCCTGTGAGGGCTGCCGCAATTTGGACATCTCCATTTCCATCCCTTCAGCCACTCACAGTCTTACTAAGTCTCACTCTATCGGATATGGGGGAGCAGCTGTCAAAAATACCGAGCACGCAGAAAACGCAGGCCGGCACGCAGGAAGCGCAACAGTTATCAGACAATCTGCTTGCTGCACGCAGGGAGGATTTAAAAATATAATATGCTTTCATCGCGCGTCGTGTAGTACCCTAATGGGAGCCCTACCGTTCGACAGGTGCTATGGTAACATAGCTATGTTAACAATGACAAATAGATACAGACCTCGCTCTGCTGGCTTTCAGCTTGGGCCTTGCGCGCCATAGCATAGCTAACGCCAACATGTAGGAGTTAGCTATTAAATAACATGTAGGCGTTTTTGTACCGCCCGGCCCTTTTTAATGAAAAACTTGCTTTCGTAGAAATACTACCAAGTACCGGCCCTCTAGGCGACACTCAATCCATGTATCCTTGCGAGTACGGACCGCCCACAGGGCCGGTACTTGAGTGAAGCACCAAGCGTCGAAAAACTAGGAGGTTTCATAATGGTATTTACAATCTCCATTCATTTGGGGGATGTATTTAAACCTCTTCCAAGTACCGGCCCTCTGGGCGGTACCCGCAAGTGGGCCCCCTAAGACCTATCCTCAACACAGCAATTTGATTTTGAGGATTTTCGTGTTTTCCATATCCAGATATTTGAGTGATATAGCTAGCTTCATTCAGTTACACAATTATGTTACAAAATCAGAAATGTGGTACATTATTAGTATTGGTCTTGTTTCAGCCTCTACATCACTAGCTAGGGTTGTTCGAGAAGACTCCCAAATTTTCTTTTGGAAAAGCAACATGTTTCAAAATCGGCTTCCTGAGACACCGGCACAACAAGACAAACTTGGCACCAGCCTTAAAAGTGCAATACATGAATAAAGTATACGCCTTGTTACAAGGTGTGAGGTTGACCAGGCCAGCCCGCCTGCATGCACTGGGACCTACCACCAACTGCACGTAATGAACTAGCGATTTGTAGGGCCCAAAACGACATGGAATCGCACCACAACAGAATAGGCAGTCATGGGAGCTGCCTAGAAGATGCTCCACGTAATTAACTACGGCAAAAACGACCTGAAATTATTCCTAAACTAAATTGGCAGTCATGGGAGCTTCCTAAAAGCTGCTGCTTGAAATTATTAATGGCAAAAACAAACTGAAATCAAAGCACGACTGAATAGGCAGTCATGGGAGCTGCCTAGAAGCTGCAGATCGTAATTAACTAGAGATTCGTAGGGCAAAAAACGACCTGACATTGCACCACCACTGACTAGGCAGTCAGGGGAGCTACCTAGAATCTGCTGCTTGTAATTAACTAGGGCCAAAAACGACTTGGCATCACTCCATAACCTGAAATCGCGATACGGCTGAGTAGGCAGCCAAGGGAGCTGCTAAGATGCTGCTGCCTGTAATGCATTAGGGGCAGAAAGCCCTTAAATCACATCACGGCCAAATAGGCAGGCATGGGAGCTGCCTAGAAGCTGCTGGTCGTAATTAACTAGGGCCAAAGACGACTTAACATTGCTCCCCGACTGATTATAAAGCCATGGGAGCTGCCTAGAAGCTGCTGCTCGTAAGAAACTAGGGCCAGAAACGACATGAAAACACACCACAAGTGAATATGCAGTCAGGGGAGCTGCCTAGATATGCAGCTTGTTATTATATACGTGCAGCTTGTTATTATTAACTAGGCCAAAAAACGACTTGAAAACACACAACGGCTGAATAGGCAGTCAGGGGAGCTGCCTAGAAGCTGCTGCTCGTAATTAACTAGGGCCCGTAACGACCTAAAATCGCACCACGACAGAATATACCGCTATATAATGCTTAAGAGCTGCTGATCATAATTAACTAGCGATTTGTAGGGCCAAAAACAACCTTAATCGCATCTGCCAGAAATTGCCTGCCTTATGTGGATATCGCAAGGTGTGTGTGTGTGGGGTGGGTGGGGGTGGGGTGAGGGGGTGGGGGGTGGGGGGGGGGGGGCAGAGAATTGGAAGACGGCGTGCAACCCTGACTTGGCTGAAAAACATGCAATGATTGAATTCAACTGGTGAGTGGGTCAGGTGGGTGGGTGGGGGTTTGTGTGGGCCGGTGGGTGTTTTGAAGGGTGGGTGGGTGATCGGATGGGTGGGTGGGTGGTCGGTCTGTTGGGTACCCGGACCGGTCCGGCAGGCGGGTGGGTAGGTGGCCGGTCTGGTGGGTGCGTAGGTGAGTGGGTGGATGGGTGGATGGTCAGTTAGTTGGGTGGATGGTTTGGTCGGGTGATGAGTGGGTGGTCGATCAAGTCTGTCGGTGGCCAATCGGGTTGGAGGGTTGTCGGTCAGTCAGGTGGGTGAATGGGTGGGTAGGTGGTAGGTCGGCGGGTGGGTGGTCAATTGAGTGGGTGGGAGGTCAGGTGGATGGGTTGCCGGTTGGTCAGGTGGGTGGGAGGGTGGGTGGGTGGTCGGTCAGGAGGGTGGTTGGTTGGTTGGTCAGGTGGGTGGGTGGGTGGGTCAGGTGGTTTGGTGGGTGGTCGGTAAGGTGGGTGGGTGGTCGGTCGCGACCATCGGTTGGGTGGGTGGGTGGTGGGGTGGGTGGGTGGGTGGTTGGGTGATCGGGTTGATTGTCTGTCGGGTGGATGGGTGGTTGGTCAGTCAGTTGGGTGGTCGGGTGTGTGGGTGGCTGGTCGGTCGGTCTGGTGGGTGGGCGGCTGGATGGGTTTGTGGCTGGGTGGTTGGGTGGGGGGGTGGGGGGGTGGTCAGTCTGTTGGGTGGGTAGGTACGTTGATGGGGTTGAAGGGTGGGTGGTCAGGTGGGTGCGTGGGTGGGTGAGTGGACAGTTGGGTGGGTGGTCGGTTGGGTGAGTGGATGGTAGGTCGGGTGGGTTGGTGGGTTGGAGGGTGGGTGGGTGGTCGGATGGTTGGGTGGATGGTCACGCAGATGGGTTGGTGGTCGGGTGGGTGGGTGGGTTGGTGGTCGGGTGGGCGGATGGTCGGACATTTTTAACAGCATGTTCCCTATCTTTTGCTTTCCACCTGTCAGAAGTGGATTCAACCCTTGGGCAAGATGGCATAACATTCTTTTCTACCGACATGATCCTTGCTAAATAAATTAACTATAACAACATGATCCCTAATGTTTGCCTTTTCACCTGTCCACCCCATTTGTTTTTCTGCTATCATTTTTTTACTGGGGCCATCAGGGGGTGTCTTAGGTGTTATTATTATTCATTAAAATAATTATAGCAGCGTGATCCCTAATGCTTGCCTTTCCAACCTTAAGAAGTGGATTCAACCCTGGGGCAATACGGCAGAACAAATGATATTTTTTACAAGTATCATTTTTCTTACGAGTATCATTTTACCAGTATCATTTTTTCACGGGTGTCATCAGTATTAATCAAAATAATTATAACTGTGTGATTTTTAATGTTAACCATTCTACCCTCCAGAAGTGGATTTAACCCTTGGGCAAGATGGCAGAACAAATGATATGTTTTACATATATATTTGGTCTAGGAGCTGCCTAGAAGCTGACCTGCAGAGTTAAAACTGCTCCTGGGAGCTGAGTAGAAGTTGATAAAAATATCATAACATTGGGTATGGGCGCTGCCTAGAAGCTTACACGACGAGCCCAAAACTGCCTTCGAGAGCTACCTAGAAGCTGTCACGACAAGCCAACAATTGGCTATGACAGCTGCGCAGAAGTCGATGAGAAAGCCCGTAGAGTAGCTCCAGAAGCTGCCAAGAAGCTGCCTATAAGAGTCAACATCTGGCTCAAAGACTCAGGGCGCTGCCTCGAAGTTTATGAGAATAACCGTTGAGGAGCACCAGAAGCTGCCTAGAAGCTGATGAGAAAAATGCGGAGTAGCTCCAGGAGCTGCCCATAATCTGGCAAGGAGAAACCAACAACTGTATATGGGAGCTGCCTAGAAGCTGCTAATAAAAATGTGGGGTAGCTCCGGAAGCTTGCTATAAGCTGACAAAAAGAGTCAGAAGTGGATTAAACCCTTGGGAAAGATGGCAGAGCAGATGAGTCAGCCCTGCAGCTGGCTCTGAACACTCAACTGCTGGAACACTCCACATCTGTCAGTCCAGGTTCACTCAAGACCTACTCAGAGCTCATAGCATGCTCCCTGAGCCCAGCAGCACCAGGTTCCTCATTCCACGCACTCCAGCCTGATGCCCCCCTCCCTTACCCTGAAAAGGACACCCCAGACACTGGTCTTCCCCTTGCTCAAATTGTAGGATCCCTCAACTACCTGGCAGTCAACACCAGACCTGACATTGCCCAAGCTGTCAACAGGTTGGCCAGGCACAGTGCCCCCCCCTCCATGACCACTGCAACTGGCATCCTCAAATATCTCTCCAACACCCCTGACCACGGGATCACCTACACCCACTCCAAGAAGCTCCTCACTGGATATTGTGACTCTGACCATGCTGCCTGCCCTATCACAAGGAAGTCCACAACAGGCTATGTCTTCCTCAACCAGGGGGGTGCTATCTCATGGGCATCCAAAATCCAGGCATCTGCCACTGCTCTGTCCACCACAGAGGCTGAATTCATGGCAGCCACCTCTGCAGCCCAAGAAGGAATGTGGTTGAGGAAACTGCAATTCTCTGCTACAGGTACCATGCCCCCTGCCCTCACCATTAATGGTGACAACCAAGCTGCACTCAGTGCATGGAACCAAGAGAAGCTCTCCTCAAGGCTCAAGCATATGGAAACAAGATTCCACTTCCTCAAGGAGCAATCCAAGAAAGAAGGCATCAAGCTCAACTGGATTCCCACTGCTGCCAACATGGCTGACATGCTCACCAAAGCCTTGCCCATATCCAAATTCTGTGCATTCAGAGAACAGATTGGCTGCACTGGAAAGCTCAAGCTTGACTAATCTTGTCAATATTCCTGCAACTGCCTGAAACCCCTCTGAGTCCCTTCTAGATTTCCTGACAGGTCCAAGATCCAGACTTTTCCTAGATATTGATTGATTGCATCATGACTGACTGCTTTCTTCTATTTTAGTTCAGACCTGGACAGAGATCCTGCCCCACAGGTTATTCTTGAACCATCTCCTGCTACTTCCTAGAAAATTGTCTGAATCTACTATGGATCATCCCCCACAGATCCAGATGCTGACTTTTCCAAGATTTGAGTTCCATTATGCCTGTCCTCTTAAATTAGTTTAAAAGTCAGCCAAGTTTATTTCACATAGCATAACTGCTTATGAATATTCCTAGTCCCTCTAGTTATCTTTAAACTCCTATAATTCCCGGAATTCTCCAATAAGAAGAATACCAGGAATTGAGGGGGATTATATTCACCGGGTTTTCCCGGTTCACCTAGAGTGACTTAGAGTGCACAGGTCTCCCGCCCTATAGCATTGTACTGCAGTGCCGCTTCCAGCTATGGCACGGACTCTGGTGTCGGCACCCTGAGGTACCGCACCATCTCAGTACTTCCTTCCTGCACTTCCCTCCAGTGCTTTTATCTAACTGTAAAGATCTTATCCTCACCGACTTCCCCTCGTCACTGTGCTCTGCACATAACTCCGGAATCAAAACCCCTTAACACTAGCCCCTCCAGGCGTTATCTTTTTTCTTTTCTGCTCATAGTTATCTAGCAATTTGTAGGGTGCAGAACGACCCGGAATTGCACCACCACTAAATAGGCAGTTAGGGGACCTACCTAGGAGCTGTTGCACGCAATGAACTATGGCAAAAACGACTTGACATCGCAGCACGACTGAATATACAGTCATTGCAGCTGCCTAGGAGCTGCTGCTCGTAATTAACTAAAAAATCGTAGGGGAAAAAAACGACCTGAAATCGCACCACGGCTGAATAGGCACACAAACAAAATACAATTGCTCGCAATTAACTAGGGCCAAAACGACCTGAAATCGCACCACGGCTGAATAGGCACTAATGGAACTGCCTATTGCCTGTATGTGCCAGAAAAATTCAAATTGTGTGAATTGTAGCAGCCTGGTTACAAATCGACAGGCAGCAGTGTCGACACTTGTGCCAAGCTGCTTCTTGTATTAACTAGGGCCAAACTGACCTGAAATTGCACTTCAACTGAAAAGGCAGTCATGAAAGCTGCCTATAAGCTGCTGCCCGTAATTAATTAGGGCAAAAAACGACCTGAAATTGCACCACGGCTGAATAGGCAGCCATGGGAGCTGCCTACAAGCTCTTTCTCGTAATTAACTAGGGCCAAAACGACCTGTGATCGCACCACGGCTAAATAGGCACTCATGGAAATGCCTATTGCTTGTATGTGCTAGATTGTGCCAAATTGTGCCCAACGTAGCAGCCCTGTTACAAATCGACAGGAAGGATCGACACTCGCGCCTAGCTGCTGCTTGTAATTAACTAGGGCCAAAGTGACCTGAAATCGCACTTCAACTGAAAAGGAAGTCATGGGAGCTGCCTAGAAGCTACTGACAGCAATTAACTAGGGCAGAAAACGATCTGAAATCGCACCTCAACTAATATGGCAGTCATGGGAGCAGCCTAGAAGCTGCTGCTCGTAATTAAGTAGGGTTAACAACGACCTAAAATTGCACCAAGACTAAATTGGCAGTCATGGGAGCTGTCTAGAAGCTGCTGCTTGTAATTAACAAGGGCAGATAACGACTTTTTTTTTTTGAAATCACTGAAATCACACCACGGCTGAAAAGGCAGTCATTCGTGGGAGATTCCTAGAAGCTGCTGCTGGTAATTCACTAGGGTCAACCACGACCTGAAATCGCATACAGAATAAATTTGCAGACATGGAAGCTGCCTACAAGCTGATGCTCGAAATTAAGTAGGGCAAAAAACGACCTCAAATCGTACTACGGCTGAATAGGCAGTCAGGGGAGCTGCCAAGAAGCTTATGTGATTTACTAGCGAGGTTAAAACTATCAACTTAAACAAACTGTTCAAGATCATATGCACCCTTACCTTATAACGGTTACAATTGGGGTCGGGAAGGCAGGACAACCAGTAAGATAACGTGTCCATTTTACCAGTGCTTATAATATGAAACCTCTATATCGTAGGTCTACCCAGGGGCTCTAGAAGTGCCTACATCAGGGTACTACCAAGCGCACGCGGCAGCGCAGTGCCACGCTACCTTTTTGAGACCCTCTGCGCATTTTGCGCAGTTTTTTCAACCCCTTGTGGGCGCAACGCGCAGTTTTTGCAATTTTTGACATGAAAGCGCTGACCAATTTGACCTTTGTGCGCTTTTAAGCGCTGACTAATTTGGCAAGAAGTGGTACCCTGGTCTACATATGGCTATGTGGTTTCCAGTTTTCATGCCAAGATGTAACAACATCTAGGGACGGACTCCTAGAACCTCCAAAAACAATTGAATCCTCCTCCTCATTTTCCCCTCCCTCACTCCTCATCCTCATCTTCTTCTGCATCCTCATCCTCATCTTCATCCTCATCCACATCTTCTTCCCCATCCTCATCCTCATCTTCATCCTCATCCATATCTTCTTCCTCATCTTCATACACATGACTACCAATTAGATTGCAGCACGAGCTAAATTCTGGCCAAACCACAAGCGAGGTGCATTGTCTGAGGTCAACAATACGCAGACTAGAGCACGCCTTCAAAGCTGACACGCACATCCACCACGTTGACACACCAAGACAAGTCGATGGTATGCAGATTAGGGCAAGAACCCAAAGCCGACACATCCACCAGTTGGTGGCACCTGGTCAGGTAGATGGTATGCAAGCTAGGGCAGGAACCCAAAGCCGACACATCCACCAGTTGGCCGCACTCAGGCAGGTTGATGGTATGGAGGTTAGGGCAGGAATCCAAAGCCGACACATCCACCACTGAGAAGCACTCGAACAGGTTGATGGTATGCATATGAGGGCAAGAACCCAAAGCCGATACATCCACCAGTCTGTCGCACCGAGACATATTGATGGTTTGCAGATTAGGGCAAGAACCCAAAGCTGACACATCCACCACTGAGCGGCACCCGGACAGGTTGATGGTATGCAGATTAGGGCAATAACCCAAAGCTGCAACATCCACCAAGTTGCTGCACTGAGATAGGTAGATGGTATGCAGATTGGGGCAAGAGCCCAAAACTCTCACATCCACCAAGCTATCGCACCAAAACAGATTGATGGTATGCAAGTTAGGGCAAGAACCCCAAGCCGACACATCCATCAGGTTGCGGCACATGGACACGTTGATGGTGTGCAGATTAGGGCAGGATTGAAGGCATGTCAAAAACGCAAAAGAGCCTTCATTTAATTCCAGAGACTCTACTGAGGTTGGCAGTCCACCAAACCGCCAATGAAGCAGGAAGCACTCTGACGCCCAATAAACCTGAACACACTTCAGTTGTGGACACCGCACAAAGGGCTTGGATAGGTTGGTGCCAGCCTGTGGTGTAGGGGGTAAGCAATGTTGATTTATGTTTTTTGTTAAAGGAAGCTAGTAGGACCCCGATTTTGTTTTTAAGGGGGCTAGGGCCCCAATTCTGTTTTAAAGGGGGCTAGGACCCCTAATGTTTATGATAAAGGGGGATATGACTAAGCAAAATATGGCCCATCTAATGAAACCTAGCCCTGTGGGACTAAGGACAACGAAACACAAACAACCAGAAGACCTTTCAAGTACAATAATAAGACTGAAAACAAAGCTATGGTGATGATGGTGTTGGGGTGGTGTGTGTGCATGTGTACATCTGAGATGAACGGAAGACAAACCGAACAACATGAGGAAGCAGAGAATCCAGAGATACAAATACAAAATAGATAGGCAACCGCGATGCTTCGATTCGATCACAAGCACACATGACCAAACGGGAAATGGACAGAGTTAGTGGCAGTGAGATCACCAATATATTATATGAGAAGCTGCGGCCCATCTGAGCTACTAGGCCCTCCTAATAGGGTCCATGCACAGACAGCAGTGTTGCTTTAATCCAAGATAATAGCTTTGAGCACCAGACCCGTGGAATGAGGCAGTTACATGATGCTAATAAGGATTTGGGCCTCATCATAATGTATAGTATCAGCATGCCTGATGCTCTGGTGTAAAACTGTAGCAGCCCAGTCTCTAACCTTGAAATGTAACGTCAGGCGTTGCGTGTAGGCCTCTATGTCCTTGCGCAGACTAGAGCTCACAAGCCTGCAGATCTGTCGAGTCTCGGAGCTCAAGAGATGGGCGTCTGCGTCGAGATTAGCGTCCCTCTCAAGAACGACCATGAGCGCGTCGCAGAGGGTGGCTTCCTCCTTGCGCTTGGGCATGGACATCTCGTGGTTATTGAACGCCTGGTGTTGTTCTTGGAATCTAGTGACAGATTTGGAGAAGAGAGAGCTGCAGCTGCTGAACCTGGTGGCGTTCTGGCTGCTAGTCCTGGGGCCGGCAGTTATCGCACGAAATGGGCGTTCCTGCTTCCGAACGGATTTCCAATCTTACGATCACTTTTTGGGGGTCTTTTGATGCTTTCCAAATGCAATCTTACGATAAAAATCGTAAGATTGTGGTCAATTTTGACAAAATATGCTTGAAATGAGCTTGAAAGACGGAGAAACGTACAGATTGCGAATGTTACAACGTTGAAATGCCATATTTTGTAACAAAAGGTGTTAACATCAATTCGTGTCTTACAATTATAATTGTAAGAAATAAAGGGAAAGCGGTCGGTTATAAGTCGGCAGGCAGAATTCAGCTTTTACATCTTACAATAAAAATCGTAAGTATAATTCATTAGTAAAAAACGGCTATGTGTCAAACATCTTACTCCTCCTCCTCCCCCCCCCTCCTCGTCCTCCTCTTCCTCCTCCTTCTCCTCCTCCATGTCCCCATCCCCATCTTCCTCCTCCTCCATCTCCTCCTCCTCAGCAATGTCTGCATTGTCTCCATCCGATTGCACAGCCTCTGCCCTGGTGTCCTTCTCAATGGATTGACAAGCTAGGAGCATGCTTGTGTGGTACTTTCTCTGGATCTTCATACCCTTGGTGGGTTCGCAGCTAAATTGAAATGCGTCAATGGGAATATCGCCCGTCCATGTTGCTTTTCTCCTAACCCCCACGGTAATAGGCACAAGCTTGTGGTCCATCCAATCTTCTGGCCAAGTTGGGTATTGTGTTTCAGTGTACACCAACTTCTGAGCCCCAGAGTACAAGGGCTTTAAATACACACATTCCACTTCTCCATTCACTGGTAGTGATTTGACCTCCACCACGTCCCATCCTCTCAATCCGCTAGAGTCAACCATTTGTACCTTGACCACAGCGACATGACCAACAACCAAATCAGTAGTGGGCTCGTAGGCTATTCTTCTATCCGGCTTCGTCCCTTGTGAAGAATATAAGTACAACACATCCTCCTCCTCTGGCCTTTCCATATTAGTCTCCAAAGTGTGTGCGACCTTCATAGTCTTGGCAATCTCGTTACTTGCAGGTAAAATGTCTGACACATCCATGGACAAGTCATCCAATGCTGCTATCAAGCGCTTGGCCATTGATTTCTCAGACTGTGTCAGAACACGACTGGTTGCTGACAACTCCGATGGGAAGTCGACAAAATGTTGGTCTTTCGGGTACTCCCCAGTCACAGCATCATCTGGTTGAGTGCTCCAATAACTCTTCTCAACGTTGAAGAAATCAGTCCACCACTTATTGCTGGCTTCCCAAGTTTCACGAAGCTTCTCGGCAATATGTTTGAAGGACTGGGCATGGGATGGGCCATCGGCTGCTGGTTCATCCATCGGCTGCTGGTCATCGGCTGCTGGTTCTAGAAGGTCCTCCGCTGCGTGTCGTACACGGACATCAGCTACGGGTCGTGCACGGTCGTCACCGGCGGTTTGTACAGGACCATCGGCCATGTGGCCTGCAAGGACGTCACCTCCGGGCTTCTCGTTATGAATAGTCTTCCAGACAGCCGCCCAGTTTGCCTCGATATTCTCGAGCTCTTCAATCTTGATCTTGGGGGCTTCCTTAAATACTGTTCTGGTGTCCACCAGTGGGAAGCCTTGGAGGACGTAAATAGGTTCAGCGTCATTGTCCCACTGTCCTCTCCAAGATCCTGACTCGTCATACTCCTTGTAATAGACCCCTGCAATTGTTGGTGTGCAAACATGTATTGTATATTAGTGAATCATTTAGGACACCCATATTCCTCCCGACTATACTCGGGAGCATCCCTTGGATAATACATTCTAGGTCCTAGGTACAACTTCCTTTGTATCATTTAATTTATATTGAAGACTGTACATGTAAATCAATGAGGACATGGTGACTACAGCTAGCTTCTGCGTACGCTGTGGTGTCCTTAATCTCACGTCCCTAGAGTATTTATATTTCTTGGATGTAACAATTTCAATTTCAATTTCAATGAGGACATGGCACACCCATATTCCTCCCGAGCATAATCGGGAGCATTGTGCAGACAGTACATACACGCACGGTAGCATTTAATTTGTAAATATCAGTATATCAAGTATTCTTACCGACTCTCCCGTTGGGACCTTTCGTTATCTTGAATGCGTGTAAACGGCGATTAACTCCTTTGACGGTGCTAGTGCCATGACCGAACAACTTGTAAACGTTGTCTAGGAAGACAGCGGAGAAGTCCCCTATAGAGGTCACGACGTCTTGCCTTGTGTAAGGGCCCATTTTCTTGAATAAGTTACCAACAATGCCCATCAGATGGTCCAGGGTGTACACTTCCATGTTCTTTAACCCTTGCGAGATCACAGAGTACTTTTGGTCAAGATTGCTATGTGTGTGTCCGGGAGGGAGGAAATGGACGTACACTTCCTCAAACCAGTTCATCTCAACCAACAAGGACAAGTATGCGAACATGAAAGCGTTCTTGTTGTCCTTTGCCGCGTTGTCCATTTGCAAGAAGCAATACGGTGGAAGCTGCCCCTCTTCTTCAAGGACCCGGTTGAAGAAATGTTGGAAGCATGATATAGTCAGATTGATGGACTGCGAGTAGAATGGCAAAGCCCAATAACCAATGAAGCCTCTTCCCTGGGAGAATAATCCTGAGTTAACATAGAAGGAAACATGAAGTCAGAATATTAGCATTATTTTGTTAAGTAATCATTTCAAGTTTTAAATACTGTGTATGCTCCCGATTATGCTCGGGAGGACATGTCCTACATGCGCTGTATTTGTACTCACCCATGATGCGTGTCTTTAGAAGTTCACCTCCTGCGGTCTTCTTTGTATGTGAGAAGTGGCGTGACTGAGGAAGATTAGTCTTCTTGTTGTCCATTGCATCAGCGGATGCGTGCAAGAAGAGCTTCGGATACTGTTCAGACAGTTTTTCACGGATGTCATACCTACGCCGACCAATGGAAATCTGATTACGGTGCACAGCCTGACTCTGACGAAGTTCATCAACTGCTGGCTGAAACGTAGTGGTCAGGAGTCTGGCTCGGTACTTGACGCAGTCGTCGCACTTGGCAAAAGGCTGCCAAGTCTTTATCTTCACGTTCCACCAATGTGCATGCCATAGTTTACGCAAACTGCTGTATAATGTTCTGGGAGGAACCATGCCGTTCTTCTTCATGTCCCTAAAGACAGCTTGCTTGCTTGGAAATATGCCGCAATGTAAAAAAATCAAAGGGCGCATGACCTTAGATTTTTTCCTTCCTCTAGATCCTGGAGCATATGAAGTCTGGTGCGGCATTGACTCCCCAAACTCATCTACGAGAGATTTCATCGCAGCGTTGAAATTGTCCCTCAACACTGCGGGTGCACTCCTCTTCCTCCTCACCTTCACAGCAGGTTCAAACCTAGACAGGGTCCAATGGAACGAGGTTAGGTCGCTTATTGTTATGGATGCTCCCGATTATAATCGGGAGGGTAGAATGGATCATTATACGGTTGCCTGATGTATTGGGTTGTCCCGAGCATAATCGGGAGGAAGCAAAGTGCACTGTAACCACATGAGAATTCGGGATAACTTACTCTCTGTTGTTTTTGATCTGACCACTTATCGCAAGCCATGCATTTGAACCGATTACGGATGCAGCCTGATAAAATGACTTGCAAACGTCAACGCCCAATATCCTGAACGAGCAAAATAATCGTTAAGTTCGAGTCATAATACATTTCAAAAATCTTTAGGCGCATCAGGCGCATCAGGCGCTTCAGGCGCAAGATCAAATTATTGACAACCTACCTTTGTGAGTAACGGTTCTACACGGATGTAACAATTTCAAATTTCAAATTACAACCTACCTTGTCGACACACTCCTTGTCCCTGTCTTGCGATCCCGCTTGCTTGCCAGTGCATTCAATTCGATGTAGCATCGACGTTGCCTTTCGGCAGGTTCGAGCTCGGCGAATTCATTTCGTCGTTCGCGAATTACATCCTGTGGGAGTACCAAGTGACATGTGTTCTTGCACTTACAGGTAATAAGCTTGTCGAATTGATTCACGCTATCAGAGTTGGTAACTATGTCGCTCTCTTCGGCTGGCACGGTTTCGATCGCATCGTCGCCACTGGAATTCTCGAAATCTAGTTGTCGACGTCGAGGTACCGGCAACATAGGCTCAACCCAGTGGTGTATGCCCAATCCAATTCCTGGGGAAGGGGTAGCGTCCATTTTGCCCCTTCCCCTCAAAGAAACTAAGCCTGCCAAGATGATAAGAAGGAATCGACAGTGGGCCTGCCGTCGGGTGAGTGATCGCGGAACCCGGGACCAGCCAAATGTACCGGGGTCGATCTGTACCGCTACCAGCAGACTAGACCGGGACCAGCAACTTCCGACTATACTCGGGAGCTTTGACATAGACCGGGCCTAGCAAACTGCAAGGGCTAATACTGTAAGAATCAATTCGGGAACACAAGACTGTATTTTGCAGTACGTGAATAACTAGAGGCCATAGTTCGACGCTGTCCAAGGTCCTATCAGTTTGCTTGCTATGTCGGTATTATGCCGCCGAAGGACCCTGACGAGGTGAATTCTTTTAAGAGACCCCTTCTTCCTAACTTCCAACCTACGCAAACAGATTCACGTCGTAAACAAACGCGGAGAGACATTTTCTCCAACTTCGTAACAACCCATTCAAGGGTTGTTCCCGGGAAAATACCTAAGCAGCAACCTGTGCAACCTAAACCTTTACGCTCTGGTGCTGTAGCTACCCAGCCTGCGCAACCTCGACGACCAGCTGCAGTGCCTGCGCAACCTCGACAACCAGCTGCAGTGCCTGCGAAACCTCGACTGTTGCAACCTAGGACTCTGTCCTTCAATACAGTTGAGAGCTTTGCGAACAGTAGCATGTCCCCTCCAAAAGGTGGTGGTGTCACAAGCAAGTCTAAACAAGTCCGTGCAGCAGAAAACTTACCTGAGGAACGTACACCAGGAGCTGATGCGGTAACACGTGAAGGGGTAAGAGAGGGGCCACCACAACAACCACCTATTGGTTGGGTTGAAGGACCTCACAACCCTGATGGACCCCTTGGATTTACCGAGATCGCCAGAGATGAAAGTGATGCAGACTCCAAATTATATTGGGCACCATATGTCAACTTCACCTACGTGGGTAATGAAGAGGATCGATTAGGCGTGCACAAGATAGGTATCGTCGCATGGGACAGTGAACGAGATGCGCTTCTTCGTAAAAGTAGGAAGTCCCCCTATCAGCTCTGCATAGACGACTTGATGGACTATGGCGGAAGGACAGAACAAGATGGAAAGCAAATCTTTATTCCGTGCCCGGCTATAGTCAAGTAAGTTCAGATGGGTGTTGCTTATGAATTTGGACTGCATGTATTCTGAGTACATGTTTTCTGTATCATTCTCTCGTTGGGTTTGTCAATGCTCCCGATTATGATCGGGAGGACTGTGTGTATGCCGAGTACATGTTTTCTGTATCATTCGCTCGTTGGGTTTGTCAATGCTCCCGATTATGATCGGGAGGACAGTGTGTATTCCGAGTACATGTTTTCAGTATCATTCGCGCGTTGGGTTTGTCAATGCTCCCGATTATGATCGGGAGGACTGTGTGTCTGCCGAGTACATGTTTTCTGTATCATTCGCTCGTTGGGTTTGTCAATGCTCCCGATTATGATCGGGAGGACTGTGTGTATGCCGAGTACATGTTTTCTGTATCATTCGCTCGTTGGGTTTGTCAATGCTCCCGATTATGATCGGGAGGACTGTGTGTATTCCGAGTACATGTTTTCTGTATCATTCGCACGTTGGGTTTGTCAATGCTCCCGACTACGATCGGGAGGACTGTGTGTATGCCGAGTACATGTTTTCTGTATCATTCTCTCGTTGGGTTTGTCAATGCTCCCGACTACGATCGGGAGGACTGTGCGTATTCCGAGTACATGTTTTTTGAATCATTCGCTCGTTTGGTTTGTCAATGCTCCCGATTATGATCGGGAGGACTGTGTGTATTCCGAGTTCATGTTTTCTGTATCATTCGCGCGTTGGGTTTGTCAATGCTCCCGACTACGATCGGGAGGACTGTGTGTATGCCGAGTACATGTTTTCTATATCATTCGCGCGTTGGGTTTGTCAATGCTCCCGACTACGATCGGGAGGACTGTGTGTCTGCCGAGTACATGTTTTCTGTATCATTCGCGCGTTGGGTTTGTCAATGCTCCCGATTATGATCGGGAGGACTGTGTGTATGCCGAGTACATGTTTTCTGTATCATTCGCTCGTTGGGTTTGTCAATGCTCCCGATTATGATCGGGAGGACTGTGTGTATGCCGAGTACATGTTTTCTGTATCATTCGCGCGTTGGGTTTGTCAATGCTCCCGATTATGATCGGGAGGACTGTGTGTCTGCCGAGTACATGTTTTCTGTATCATTCGCTCGTTGGGTTTGTCAATGCTCCCGATTATGATCGGGAGGACTGTGTGTATGCCGAGTACATGTTTTCTGTATCATTCGCTCGTTGGGTTTGTCAATGCTCCCGATTATGATCGGGAGGACTGTGTGTATTCCGAGTACATGTTTTCAAATCATTCGCACGTTGGGTTTGTCAATGCTCCCGACTACGATCGGGAGGACTGTGTGTATGCCGAGTACATGTTTTCTGTATCATTCTCTCGTTGGGTTTGTCAATGCTCCCGACTACGATCGGGAGGACTGTGCGTATTCAGAGTACATGTTTTTTGAATCATTCGCTCGTTCGGTTTGTCAATGCTCCCGATTATGATCGGGAGGACTGTGTGTATTCCGAGTTCATGTTTTCTGTATCATTCGCGCGTTGGGTTTGTCAATGCTCCCGACTACGATCGGGAGGACTGTGTGTATGCCGAGTACATGTTTTCTGTATCATTCTCTCGTTGGGTTTGTCAATGCTCCCGACTACGATCGGGAGGACTGTGTGTATGCCGAGTACATGTTTTCTGTATCATTCGCGCGTTGGGTTTGTCAATGCTCCCGATTATGATCGGGAGGACTGTGTGTCTGCCGAGTACATGTTTTCTGTATCATTCGCGCGTTGGGTTTGTCAATGCTCCCGATTATGATCGGGAGGACTGTGTGTATACCGGGTACATGTTTTCTGTATCATTCGCTCGTTGGGTTTGTCAATGCTCCCGATTATGATCGGGAGGACTGTGTGTATTCCGAGTACATGTTTTCAGTATCATTCGCGCGTTGGGTTTGTCAATGCTCCCGATTATGATCGGGAGGACTGTGTGTATGCCGAGTACATGTTTTCTGTATCATTCGCGCGTTGGGTTTGTCAATGCTCCCGACTACGATCGGGAGGACTGTGTGTAAGGCCGAGGACATGTTTTCTGTATCATTCGGCGCGTTGGGTTTGGTTCATGCTCCCGATTTGATCGTAGGACTTGTGTGTATGCCGATACATGTTTTTCTGTATCATTCTCTCGTTGGGTTTGTCAGCTCCCGATTATGATCGGGAGGACTGTGGTCTGCCGAGTACATGCTTTCTGTATCATTCGCTCGTTAGGTTTTGTCAATGCCCATAATCTGAATCATTTGCTTTACCAAACCTTTGTTACGCAGCGTCCACAAGGACGGACCGTTGGACGTACAAGTCAACGCACGGGTGAGCAGGTTTGGGTGCTACGGTTGTCATGGACGAAGGGACCAAGGCGCGCCAAGAGCAAATGAACATTGAAGGTAGTTGCTGTGGACCAGCCTTAAATGTTAGGATACGCCCACTCCCTGGTTGAAGGTTTCGGGCGAATGCAGGCCAAGTGTGGAGCTGATGCTTTCTGGTGACACTCACCCTTGCGGGGTCCAAGCAAGCCCAGATGAAGTTACTAGCGTTCGGAGGCCCATGTCTGGAGCCCTATCAAGCATACCAGTTCACATTCTCGCTCTACTCATGGTGGTATAAAATGCGCGGCCCTTCTGTTAGCGTCGGCAAGGGCGGATTTATCGCCGACAAAGACCTGGTGGAAAGTAAGGCGTGGGTTGAGACATGCGAAGGAAAGCTCGGGAACGATTTCAAGGACTTTGGTCCCTGGCGACAGGAGGTCACCTCGATCTTTACAAAAAGAGCCTTCACCTGACGCCGGTAAGAGAGCAATCGAACGGACTGTACTGGTGCACCACGGCTCAGGTTGAATTTTCAAATCTGACAGGTACATTTTGAATATTACGTACGCTGTGAGATGTACACCGTTCGAAACAACCATTGTGTCCTGACCGCAACTGCCGCTTTCAAATTCGATAGGATATTGCGTAACTTCCGCACTCTTTCCATTTCCTTCAGGCTCCGCGAAGAAGGCAGGAAGGAAGCGACGAGATCAGCCCACTACAATCAACGAAGAGGGCAGATCGCCGACAACTTTGTAAGTTCATCGTATTCAAATTGTTATCTCCTTTCGCAATCAATCACTCGTTCAGCGTGAATGAACCATTGCAGTCAAGTCTATTCCCTGCATCGTAGTCATTTCGTTCGCATCAACTTAAACACGCGCGTCACTGATTTTGAATACCGTCCTCCTTGGGCGTTCCGGTTATAGTCGGGAGGACTTTCGGTCCTCCTTGGGCGTTTTGTTGTTATCTCCTTTCGCAATCGATCACTCGTTTGCGTGAATGAACCATTGCAGTCAAGTCTGTTCCCTGCATCGTAGTCATGTCGATCGCATCAACTTAAACACGCGCGTCACTGATTTTGAATACGGTCCTCCTTGGGCGTTCCGATTATAGTCGGGAGGACATCGGATGTCCAATGTTCAATCTTCCGCAATCTTATCTAATCAACTAAGTCAATGCTCCCGATTATAGTCGGGAGGACACTGGATGTTCAATGCTCAAACTTCCGCAATCATTCACTAATCAAGTATGTCAATGCTCCCGAGTATAATCGGCAGGACTCTGGATGTTCAATGCTCAATCTGCAGCAATAATTTACCAATCAACTATGTCAATGCTCCCGAGTATAATCGGCAGGACACTGGATGTTCAATCTTCAATCTTCCGCAATATTTTACCAATCAACTATGTCAAAGCTCCCGATTATAGTCCGGAGGACATCGGATGATCAATGTTCAATCTTCCGCAATTTATCTAATCAACTAAGTCAATGCTCCCGATTATAGTCGGGAGGACACTGGATGTTCAATGCTCAAACTTCCGCAATCACTCACTAAACAAGTATGTCAATGCTCCCGAGTATGACCGGCAGGACACTGGATGTTCAATCTTCAATCTTCCGCAGTAATTTACTAATCAACTAAGTCAATGCTCCCGATTATAGTCGGGAGGACATCGGATGTTCAATGTTCAATCTTCCGCAATCTTTTTCTAATCAACTAAGTCAATGCTCCCGATTATAGTCGGGAGGACACTAGATGTTCAATGCTCAAACTACCGCAATCATTCACTAATCAAGTATGTCAACTCTCCCGAGTATAATCGGCAGGACACTAGATGTTCAATGCTCAAACTACCGCAAATCATTCACTAATCAAGTATGTCAACTCTCCCGAGTATAATCGGCAGGACACTGGATGTTCAATGCTCAAACTTCCGCAATCATTCACTAATCAAGTATGTCAATGCTCCCGAGTATAATCGGCAGGACACTGGATGTTCAATCTTCAATCTTCCGCAATAATTTACCAATGAACTATGTCAAAGCTCCCGAGTATAGTCGGGAGACATCGGATGTTCAATGTTCAATCTTCCTCAATCTTTTCTAATCAACTAAGTCAATGCTCCCGATTATAGTCGGGAGGACACTAGATGTTCAATGCTCAAACTACGCAATCACTCACTAATCAAGTATGTCAATGCTCCCGAGTATAATCGGCAGGACACTTGATGTCCAATCTTCAATCTGCCGCAATAATTTACCAATCAACTATGTCTATGCTCCCGAGTATAATCGGCAGGACACTGGATATTCAATGTTTAATATTCCGCAATCTTTCTGTATCAACTATGTCAATGCTCCCGACCATAGTCGGGAGACACTGGATGTTCAATGTTCTGACCCCTCACTAAGTCAAATATGTTTTATCAAACCCTTCAGGTTTGCTGATCCCAAGAAGAACCCTGCTGGACACGAGGGCAAAGGCAAGCGTGCTGCGTCGCAGGCTGCAGACAATGCACCAGCCGCAAAGAAACAAACTCCTGTACCCGAACACAAGATTCATTCCTTGGAGGAGGATTCAGACTTGAACTCAAGAAGTTCTGTCGACACTGTGCCCGGGCCATCTGACGACGATGATGCACCCAAAACCGCTCCTAAGAAAAGAGGTCGCGGTCAGCCTGGTTCTCAGAAGAAGACTATGTGGAAAGCGAAGAGATCACCGGCAGGAGAGAAGAAAGGGGACAGCATTGGAAACATCGAAGGTGATTTGGCTAAGGCTAAGGCTTTCCTGACCGACAAGCATTTTGGTGGAGAGCATTCATTGGACTGCACGAAGTTCCTCCCTCCAAAGCTACCTGTCAGAATCCGGGTGTTGGACCCCTGTTCGAGTCGATCAACTCCTCGCCAATTTTTTGAAAACCACAATGGCCACTGGGAAGGTATTGTTCATGGACATCAGCAAGGACCTGAAGAATGTGTCTCTCAGGTTGGGCTAATATTGATCCAAGCAGGCTGCAACAGACGTTCAACAAACATCTCCTAATGTGAAAGGGGAGTTTGGCGAGCCATGGATCATCGGAGGGTACCACAGCTCCCAAGCCTTCATCAAGTGGGCAGCAGACCGCCCTGGTGAAATTCCTCTGCGCAATTGCTTCGTGTACCGGTTGTCAGAGGTGGAGGGTGCCACGTACGACGAGAAGCTTCAGAACGCTCGCCTCCTTTCCTTTTGGACAACACAAGCGGCCAGTCGACTGAGGGGTACGACTCTCAGCCATTTTTGGTTTCTACCTTCCTGTGGCGTGAATTGTACCTCAGGCAGGCTGTCCCGCTCGGACTGAGAAGGGGCATCAGTCAGACCAGTACAACAACTTCAAAACTCTGTGTGTCACCGGGGACGAGAAGTTGACGAAGTCTGTTGCTAGCCAGGGGGGTGCCACCGTGCCACGCTTCAAAGTCGTGAGCTTGGACGAAGAGTCCTACAAGAAGGCTTTCCTGATCATGTCCTCCATGGACGACCGGGAGAAGATCGGCGCCGACCACCTTGTTGAGCGCCTACAGAACGTGGAGCCTCCGCCTCCGCCAAACGATGAGGAGGAAGAGGAGGGGGACGACGAGGAAGCTGCACCTGGATCCCATGGGAAAAGGGGCTAAGGGAAAGGCTAAGGACAAGATGAGGTCGGTCCTCGTTGAGGACATGAAGGAAACTATGAAGCTGCCACCTGGAGAGCTGAAGTTCTTCCTGAAGTCCGTGACCGACGACTTGTATGTCCACGAGTATGAAGCTTTCAAGATCAAGGACGAAGTGGACAATGTCGCGTTCACTACCGCGGTAGGTTCATGTTGTATATTAAGTTATTTCAGACATGATCGGGATGATTGTGATGAAGTACGGTGGTGTGCCATTTTTCGTTATTGACAGCGATTCACTTCTCGCATTGGACGATGCTTCCGAGTATGATCGGGAGGGACTGTGGGTGTGCCATGTCTCGTTATTGACATAAATTCACTTCTCGCTTTGGACGATGCTGCCGAGTATGATCGGGAAGACTGTGCGTGTGCCATATCTAGTTATTGACGGCGAATTCCTTCTTGCATTGGATGATGCTGCCGATTATGATCGGGAGATGCTTCCTAGTATGATCGTTATCATGACAAGAAAACTCTTTTATTCGCAGACGTTTGCATCGGCATACAAGGCTTCGTTGGTTCATTACAAGACAGAAGTGTCAGCGGGCTTCGTCATCTACATCATCGACAGGCTTCTCAAGCAACACAATGTCTCGCCTGTGTCCTTTCGTGACGACTTGAAGTTACGCTTCAATTCTGGTTCGCCCGCTTGACCTTGAGGCAAAGGGCTTCACGCACATGCACGCCTTCTTGGGCAATAACGCGGAACCCGCCGTTACCAACAAACCCCTTCAGCTGGGTGGCATCGCCTTCAGCAGCAAGGCAGCTTCTGAAATCTTGATCGGGGGCATTCGATCCGATGCTTCGATTCCCGAACATCAGGTCTTCTCCGGGTGCTGAGGGACTATACCGCCCAGAGAAGGGATTGGTATGGTATACCACCTAGGGATGAAGTTTTGATGCCCAAGCTAACCATCACCGAGGTCACGCAAGTGGGAGGTCTGCTGAGTTTCGCGACAGACAAGGAAGCGCTAAACCAGCTTCTCGACAGGTGGTTTTTCTGTGATCAGGACAAGGGTCCAGCAAAAAAACCAGGCACAGATTATCAGTACCCTGGCCGCTAGCATTGACGACATGAATTGCTAGTTCAGCCTGACCAGGAGTACCCAATGGCGACAGACGGCCTCCAACAACCAATCTGTGATGATATGTCCAAGTTCCTCGAGGCCTGCCGTGAACTGCTTTTCGCACACCCCATTCCGCCTCGCAGTATCCATCTCGATGCGTTGAACACCATCAGGGATCCCTTCATGTAGCCCAATCTGCTGTTATGTCTTTCTTTCTTGTTAGGGTCGTCCTTTCTTTTTCCTTCTATCTCTCCCGCCCCCCTTCCCCTTTCCCCTGCACTTCTCTTCTTTCTATTCCCCCCCCCCCCCGGCCTCGCCCCCCCTCTCCCCCCCCCCCCCCCCCCCGGGGCCTGGGTCCCCCCTGCCCCCTCTTCCCACCCTCCGGTCTCCTCGTCCCCTGTTTCTATCTTTTTCGCTTTTTTAAGACCTCGCTTTCCATTTCCATGTGTTCTTTCTTTGTTTTGTGTTCCTTTCCCCAGTCTCTTTACCCTTTGGTTTCCTCTTTTTGTCATGGACTTAAACATCTTCGACGCCGTATTCGACAGTTGACTCTGGGCGCTCGGCACAGGGACTTCCCCTGATGTGTTGAACCTGACAGAGGAGGTCTTGTTGTCATTGGCAGTAAGTACGGTGAGTTGCCAGTGTGGAAAAGGGGAGAGCCTTCCGAACGCTTTTTCCGTCTCTACGATGGTGACAGATGTATCCACACCTGATGTCGGCCAGCTACAGCAGTGTTCATGGACGCTGACCACCAGATTGGAGCCGGTCGGGTCCAGCTAGAGACGGCAACAGTCAGCGCGCACCTTTACAACATGAAGGCGAAAACATTCCAGTGTGATGAAATCCGTAAGGTGTCGTAGATGTTTAAAAATGATAGACTACAAGTTGAAAGTTGACGCTCCCGATCATAATCGGGAGGATGATGTGTTAAGCATGTCTTTTCACCACTTCAAAATCCATTACACATAATCCTTCCGATCACAGTCGGGAGCATCACGTTGTTCAACTTGTCTTCCAACCCATAATCTAACTGACTTGTACATATTTCGTTTACTCTTGCAGGTGCCTGGCAAACTGATCGACTTGGTGATCATCGACCCCTGTCTCCACTGGCGATGAAAGGGACCGTTGTGGCTCGTCGATGAAGACTCTTGGAGTTCGACTGATGTGATCGACATGCTGCGGAACTTAGCAGGCCAGAATCGGAAGTTTGCCTCAGTGTGCCATGTGGTCGTGTACACCAACCAAGAGGAAGGCAGCAGGTTCCTTGTGGCTTTCAGAGAAGCCTGGCGTGGCTGACATTCGCCTTACCCACATTACACGCATGGGGCCAGACTTCAAGACACATTCCACCATCATCGCCATCTCTTGGGATCTTGCATCAAGGTGCGGGACAAGCGGGCCCGTCCTCGAAAGCTTCCATTTCTTCTTCTGGTCTTGCCGCTGCCATCACGGTCTTCCTACCGCCTATTGACGCACAGAAAAGTGCCATTGGACGCCCCGACATTAGCGGCTGCTCGATGAGTCCCAAACAAGTGGATACCCGCAGGAGAAGTGTCGCCGAATTCCGTCACTTTGTGCGGGAGCTTAGCTCCGTTGGCAACTATGTGAGGTGCAGTGCAAGCTGGCGATGCCTCGGGCATGCTAGCGGCTTTGCTAGAGAGGAGGAACGCCATTGGCTTGGACTGTATCACTCAGAAGCTTGGGGCTGCTGCATGGCGTTTGAACATGTTTGCAAAAACGGAGCAGGCTATTCTATCACGTCTCGAAGCCTGTACTGATGCAGATGATGAAACAAGGGTGAGGACGGCGGGACTGGTTCAGGAAGACATTGACACAGAGTTTTCGCGACAACCCTGCTGAGCCCAGTGAGGAAATGATGCAAAAGCTAGAGACGTGTCTCCAGACATATCGCGAGAAGGAAAGCCGCAGATTGGCCTGAGGACGAGTTCGAGGCCTGCAAGGAGAAGGTTCTGGAAAGCTGCATCAGTGCAGGAACAGTAAAGGGCTGATGAGGACCAAGAATGTTAGATTTAGCCCTCGTTGGGTTGCGTGCCAACTTGTTCCCAGAGCAAGACGAGTCAGTTAGCACAATGATTGTCAGCACTAAGTTGCAGAAGTAGCACCAATGGACTTGTGGCAGCAGTTCCACATTAGCATTGTGCACAAGTTTCACGAGTGGTACTTGTTTGCACCATCCAACACACATTGTTTGAGTGATTTCAGGATTTCTGGATGGCAGGTTGAGATTTCAGGATTTAAAATTTGTGTTATGTACATAATGAGTTATGAGGTATGAAATTATGCTAACAAGTACCTGAGTTAGGACTGTTATTAGTTCTGACTTGTATAGGTCACTATACGTTCTGAGTGTGGAGTTATAAATTATGAGGTACACTAAGTACAGAGTTCGGATGTACGTACTAAGTTGTACTTTTGAACTGTTGGTGTGAGTTGTGAGATAAATAATATGAGCCAATTTGGTTCAAGACTGTAAACAGCGTTCACCTTCCTCGGACTGTCCCTCTACAATTGATTTTGTATTTCAATACTTTCTTCTACTCAACGAGCAAATCACTGCTTACAATTGAAAATTGAAGGGAATCGTCTCCTCCGGCCCCAGGAATACATTACCAAAACAATCTTACACAATACCTTGTAAGAGATTTCGTTAAAAGCCACAAAAACAGCAAAATCAATTCATTTGCGAAACGCTCTTACACTATTTTTTTTTATCGACACCGACAACAAGTAAAATAAAACATTTCATTCCGGTCTCGGAAGCGGACGCCCATTTACATTTATCAACCAATATTTGTCCCCCCCATGAGTGCTTACCACCCTTATATCATGCGGTAACTTTTTTTTTCGTGCATGGAAACGACCCTGGTCGTTACGAGCATTCTCCAAAGATGCAGCAACCCGAAGTCTTCACGCCTTCTTTGACGGGAGTTCACACCCGCCCACGAGGAGCCGAAAACCGCACATGTACAGTGGCTCTGTGATACCTTTGCTACCCTATATCGAAGCGTAATCAACCTGATTAGGCCCTTGTGACACTTATAATGATAGAACCGCTTAGTTTACTTTTTGAGCAACCTATGGAATCGGAAGTGTGTACGGCGGGTCGGTGCACACGAGTTTGTGATTGCATCATAAAAGGCGTTCGGACAACCATCCCAAAAACATGTGCAAACCTAATGCGTCTTTCAAGGCGGCCCGGGCATAATGGTCTGTCCAGAAAAGGCATCAGTTCGGCGTTTCCCCTGCGTCATGGTTTAGATGGTTTATACTATGGTTTATACTATGTGGTTAAACTATGGTTATATATGGTTTCATACTAGGTTTTTTTTTCCCCCCTTATACCGATAGACTATGGTGTATACTATGGTTTATATTGTAGATATCTTATTCATATGAGCAGTTTTGTCATTACTAGCCGTTTATATTAGGTTTATACTATGGTTCCTGTACTATGGTCTAGTACTATGCGTTCATATACTATGGTGTATACTCCGTGTTTGACAGTGTACCAAAATAAGTGGGAAGACTATATCATCCCGACTGTAATTTGATAGTTGTGCGTCCCGTTGGGCAAGGTTTGGGTTTTTCTGGGTGCAGACAGTGAAGAGGTTCTCGAAGTCGTCGATACCAAACAACTGTTAGAGCTTCTCTGTACTTGTCAAGAACATTTCTACATTTTCTTTTGACTGTCCGTAGAGAAACTGTGGGAAAACGACCCTCTTCTTTCTAGAAAATCCACACGGTTTTATGTTGTTCAATGGCCGTACTGCATCGATAATCTCATCATGACAACTCTTTGCACAAAATCCCACTCACTCGCCCCCAAATCCTTGCATGTTAAGACGGGGTTCTCTGGCAATATTATTGGATACTCGTGGAACGTAAAAGCATGGACATTTTTTTTTGTTATTCCTTTTTCGTTCTTTTTTAAACCGCCTTACCTTTTACCAGCTGATCAGCATTGACCAATCTGTGTAGTGAGGCCTTGGAACAATTTGTATCATACTTCACAAACCTTCCTTCAGACTCCTCAAAAAATATTTAGTGACCACCGGGACCTGGATCTGGTCTCAGGGGATTCATTCCAAAATTATACAGAGGGTCCCAAATAAGTATTTGAAACAATGTAAAACGGTGTGATCGCAGATGTTTTGTGCAGCTGCTCCCCGCCCCCATGGATCCGCGGTGGGCTGGCCTGAGTTCAGGGCCGGGTTGTGAACTGCTTCACGCGCGACCTCCGACTTACCACGGCTTTCTGCTGTCGGCGTCTTCAAACCGGAAGGCCAGCTTGATGTAGTCTGCTCAGCCTGATCTGGATGATGACGGGCGGTGGCTGGTCATGAGTCCAGGGCCCGGGCGAAACACTAGCGATTCCGCACAAGGCCCTTGTGGGAGGCTCCACGCACTTGGTCCCACCATAATGTATGCAAGCTGTAGGCAACCAGCTGGTTGGCCTGGTCTGGAACTTGCGTACGGGGCCCGGGTAGCGAACTCCGACAACGAGCTGGCACTTGCGTGTGGCATGCCACGGCAGGTTCCGCAGAGTCAGCAAGTGCTGATGGATACTAGAGTCGCACGGGTTTAAGACTAAGAATGATTGTCCGCTTCGTCATGGAGAGGCTTTTCTTTGTTTCTGGGCGAAAACGGTTTTATGAAGAAAAGTGATTCTACCGTACAGTTCATTCCAATCATTTTGGTATCTGTCAAGAAATCTTTATAGATTCTTATGATACTCATATTTATTTCCGCATTCCTTCGGTTGGGTTTTGCTTTTTTCTGTATTACTGATATGATTTTTTCTATCGTACAACTCTTCCGCGGGGATTGTAAAATTAAGAAATTACCATTTTATCCATGACGTGGTTGTTTACACCACCGAGTTAGAAGATTGCGTCGTAAACAGATAGACAACGGAACCCCCATTAAGACAATGATTTCTAAGGTAGCTGATCCCCTCATAGATCTCTTCCGGGAGTTCGTCAACGGAACATTTTTATGGCCAGATAACTTGATTCGTTTAAAACTTTTGCGGTTGTTTTACATTTCATTCGATTTTAGTCGGAGAGTTCTTGAACAACGAGTAAGGACAGTACATGTATGGGCTGCCGGGTGTGGGTTGCGTGACATAAGCTGGGCCTGGTCTTTAATACCCTATTTTGTTCCGCCAAGATTGGATACGATTTTTTCCCCACGTGTTATTTTATCGATTATCGATGACTGTTGTCTGATCGAGTGCTTTTATCTATGCATTTGGTAAAGCGTTCCGAATTCATGTTGGGGATGGTTCGTCTGTCAACCACCGGCCGGCGCGGAAACTGTACCAGAAGCGTTTATCGGAGTCGGAGGTTGATGATGATGCCTCCAGTTCGCAGTTAGGGTGGTGCGTTGAACGAGTGATGGAGTGGCGCGGCCAGCGCGGCCGGTTGGGGAAAGGAATAGGTGGACTAGAGTTGTAACTGGGGGGGGGGGGGATCCATGTGCTAAAACTGTGCGTTGTCAAGCGTTGGAGGATCTCAGTCTGTCCCGTCTAAAAAAAACCTGAGTGTCTCCAGATGCCGCTGGGCGATGCTGAAGATAATAGTGTGGCCATACGCGTTCATACGGTCGACTCGTAAGGATCACGGCGTTGATGAGCCTCTTCTCGATATGCTCGAAGCTGACTTGGCTAAGAGGACCCGAGTTCGCTCGGTTGTTGTACCCCTGTCGGTCGACGCTACATGAAGAAGCCGCGTTAGTCATCGTATCGCCTAGAAGGCGAGGGTGGCGGTGTGGTTGAGGGGAGGTTCGCCGAGCACGTTTCGGGATCTAGCTCAATGAGGGCGGGCGTGCCGCCTCGATGGCCTAGCACGTTCATGATTCTCTAAAAAGAGTTATGGTTTGTGTGCTGCTTTTTCTTCCTGCACCCCGCTTGCCCACGCGTCTGCGTCGCTCTTTCGAACATTCGTGACGATTACCTCGTACCAGATCTAGAACCCGGTCCTTCTCTGGTCCTCTTGCCGTTTTTTTGGGTGAGGGTGATCCAGGTGTAGTTCTGACAAACGAGTCGTGAGCAGGGCGACCGTTTGAGTCCCTGTGCAGGATTTGCTAGAAAGCTTTTGGTTATTTTGATTTAATACGACGGACGCCCTTGACACCGCACGCATCCATCAGCTCTGGTGGAGCGGCAGCCCTCTCTCGATTGTGTTGATTGTGAGGATTCGGTCCCCTGGTCCCAGAGGATGTGATGGACGCACGCGCAGACGAGTGTTGCGTTGCATGTCGTCCGCCCAAGATGCAAGAGACGTTCTCGCCGTTTTACATGTTCCGATGAGGAGCCGAACTCGACGTCGATCATGCACACGTTGCACTCAAGATCCTATCACAGGTCGAGATCAGGGCGAACTTTGGCCACCGTCATTATTGACGAGCAGACAGTACTTCTTGTGGAAGGCGAGGAGACCGTGGTCCGCCAACACAACGCTGCGCTCATCGTCGTGAGGGTCGAAGTAGATCGCGCTAGACCGGACAACATCCTTCAAAAGAGTGGTCTGGATGTCAGACATGACATCCTTTGCGCGTTCGATGCTGGCGCTGTGCTCAGGACGCAACTGAAGGGCCATGGTAGGAGTCTTGATCTTCTTGGTCATACTGAGAAGCTCGCGAAGGCGAGGAAACACCCGGAATGTGGCAGCGTAGAAAGTAGTAGCGGCTTGTGACCCGCTACAGGGAACGAGTCAGAGGTAGCTGTACGGTGCAACAGGCTCGCGATGCTTCTGTGCGGCAACGTTAGCCGACATTTCCCCGGGAGTCGCATACGGCCTACGGAAATCGCGGAGGATCTCAGAGACGGGACACCCTCGCGGGAATGGAGCGGATGGAGAGAGTCATGGTGGGCGGACGTTGAGAACCTTGGGAGAGGAGGAGAGGATGGCGAAGAGGATAGGGTGCCACCGTCGGTGAAAAGGTCCTCGTGGCGCTCCTGCCTGATTAAAAACCATAGCGGATATCAGATCGTCTATCGTGTCAAGGATGGAGTCGGGGCCGGCGAGTTCGTCAGTAGCTGACTTGGCGCCGAGCAGAGCGGAGCTATCCTCGACGATGCGAGAGAAGTTCACAGGGATAATTAAGTGAGGGAACGTCCCGCTACTGCCGTGGCAAAAGAGTCTCGATACGAAGCGGAGGTCACCAACAAGCTGCTTGAAGTGAGTCACTAGACGAGCTAGGGTTGAGGCGCTAGGAGGGGATCCGAGGGGGTCAGCTCAAGAACCTCTTCACGGGTGGCGAGAAGGTACTCAGGGCGCATGTCTGCAGGGGAGGCAAGAGTCATGTACGGAAGAGAGTGGAACTCCAGACTAGTCGCGTTCATGCCGTCCTCACCGTAAAGGAACTGGACAACGTGACCGTTGGCGTTACGGACAGTGCGGTCGTGGTGGACCTTGCAATCCTCCATGGCCTTGATAAGCTTACGCTGTAAATATATCCTGTATCTGAGGTATCACGACAACCTAGACCGTTAGCCAATATGAAGTTGAGCGTGGACGGGACGGTGACGTCGTAGAGCTTTGGGTGCTCCTCGACACCAATGATGTCGATGGACTTGATCGGGTCCAGCACGACGTCGTTATGCTCCTTGTAGTTGGCGTGTGACTCCGCCGCTTTCATTGCCTTCATGCGAGTTTATTTATTGGGTGGATGGTTTGATGGTGATGCAGTTTGCGAGCCCACTGAGCGCGAACATGCAGTGTATGCATGGGTGCGATGTCCTTGGTCCCGATGTTGTTGGTCTTCTGCACTGTGGTGGAGATCTTCCCAAACACTTTTTTTTTTATTTCCCAAGAGGTTTGCAGAGAATCGAGGATGCCCCGGTCAAGACGACGGGAACCGAATGCGAAGAAGAAAAGAAGAAATTCCACCCACATTGAGACCACACCCACGATGAGATATAACCGCCTTAGGAGCCCTGACGAACATCCAGAGGGGGGCAAGGCAATGTACCAATGTCTGGGATGTGCTTGTGCGGGAAGCCGCGTCCCACGAATAGGTCAGAGGAAGCGCTGCAGCAGGACGGAGTATCCGAACAGTGTCATGGGAGGTGCCCATACGTTGGTTTTTCTCGGAAAGTTTGGGGTTTGGCAACCCAGCTTGCTCTTGAACCCACTCCTAGCAAAGTCCCGGACAACCTGATCTGTTCTTGCTGATGCCCACCATACCGGGGACTTTTGCTTACATGTGGCCGTACGCGATGGTACAGACCCGAGACAAAGACGCCGTCGCGCCAGCAACCAAGCCCAAGAGTCGATGCTCGATACCTTGCGGAATGTGGCCGTGGCATCGCGAGGAGTTGGAAGGGTACAGGCACCCGTCTTGATTGTGACGTCATGAGCGATCCTGCGGGAGATGAGGAAGGAGGGAGGGATTCACTAAGATATCATCGGAGTCTCAAGGATATGCTCATGATCATGCCCCCAAGCAGATTCCAAAAGGCTCACACTGAGGTTGGGCGAATGTAGCTTGGCCTTTTTGTCGTTAGGGTGGGTAGCAGTGAAAATCCTTGCCATGTGGCCGCTCCACCACACGCGGGGATGTGGAACTTGGCGGCCAGGAAACCTGCGTCGCATCGGTCCACCATCCTTATTGCGAAGGTTGAATGTCGGTGCCTTTAAGATCGTTAGCTCGGTTTGGGGAGAAATAAGAAGAAAGGATTCGGAAACGCGGACGTGGGTGCACACAAGTGGCGGCTCAGCTAACCGCATTGGGACAAGGAGGGTAGTCCGCCGACCTTGACATGAGGCGAGGTTCTTTCTCCTCGAAATTCTCAGCGTCCGATTTCCACACCAACAAGGATTGCTCGCGGCGACTGTGACCTCTCTGCGCCCTGCGTGGTGACACCTGTACAGAGACGTCCGCGTGGGGGTCGTGGCGCGTGTGACTGCGGTCAGTTGCGCCCACGTCAGACTACGCCATCGGAGTCCCAGGTGGGATGTTTGCACTTTCGTTTGATGCGAGCAGCTCCAGGTCGAGCTCATCGGGAAGCGCTGGACGTCTCCTTCTTCTCAGCGCTGGTGCGCGTCACCACTCTCTTATGCGCACGTATTGGCTTTCCCGTCCTCAGGAGGAATATGGGCGTCTCCCCCCATGTGACGGATTGGCGAAACAGCAGTGTCGAAGATGTGAGACCGATGCGTCCTGCATGGAGTGGAAGAAGAACTCGTGCGGTGCGGTTGTGAGTCCGCTCGAAGAAGGAGTGGTTCAACGGAAGCCGCGGGCCTCTGGGCCGTGTCGTCTTGGTGAAGTGCTGGAGCGTGCGCCCCTCGAATGAGGGAACGCGCTTTGTCCTCCATGACTGTCCGCCTTAGACATTGGAAAGTCATTTGTGTGAATGTTGACTGTTCTTTGGACGCCGCTGGCTATTAGGTTGAGAACGATGTTTGTGTCGGGATCGGTTCCTGAGAGGGCAACAGTTTTGAATGCGGTCTCCTTTCCCCCTTCTTAGTGCCACCTGATGCTTTCCTCGAGGGGAATCGGCCGTGTTGAGCGTGTGGATACGTTTTCGAATGGGTTTCCCTCGTGCCTCGTTCTTATGAAGCTCTCTCAGTTCTTTTCGCGTATCCAAGCTGGCTCTGACGGCGATTCGTGTTCCTCGGGGAGTCAGAGTTAGGTCCGAGGATGCCCACACTGAAGCTTGAGAGGAACGAGACTGCAGACGCATATGATGTTTTGCGTGTTGTTAGCAATTTCGACGTGGACGCTTAAGGACCCCCTTCCGTGTTGAATATCCAGAATGACGATTGCCTGTTTGTTGCAGTTCCGAAATAAGACTGCGCGGTCGAATGACGCCGCTCTTGATTTTCCCTCTCTCGAGCGGATCTCGTCGTCCTGCTGGTATGAGAAGTTGTCGTCTCCCCAGCGTCCTGGTTCTCTGTTGATCATGTATGATGTTGAGTGGGGGGGCGTAGCACGGAGTTCTGATAGCAATCCAGACCTGATGCCCATCGGCCCCGTTTTGTTGAAGGCGTCCAGGAGCGTCCTTGCGTCGCGGTCGGGTTGGGTGCCGAGGTTTGAAGAGCTTGACGTTCAGGGTTTTGTATGTTCTTTTTTTCTGGGTTGATGCGGGTATGTATAGACTCCTAGAGCGGAACGTCCCTGCACTATTGATATGATTGGCTTGGAGTACCTTGGCGAGAGCACGTGCAACGGGACTGCTGCGAGTGCTTGCAGTTCGTGATGCGTCTGTAGGCTCTGGGGGACGCTGCAGTTCATCTCGGCTCGTCCAAAGTCGCCCAGTGCGTTTGTAGACATGGCATCGCAAACATTCAGCCGGAAGGTATTGTAGGGCATGACTCTTACCTCGATGCAGCCATTCATGCTCATTCCAGTGTAGCGACGGCTGTTGTTTGAAAGAGTCGTAGTCTCCGTTCTGAGGTGGTCTTTCTACGAAGTACCATGTCGAGATTCGCGACTACTTCTCTGCGCGATGATGGTCCTGAGCCTGATTGTTCTTCCTCCTGATCCTCCCCCGCCGTCCGCCTGGGAGTGCTGGGCTCCTGGGTACTGGTCTGCTCCTTTTCTACTAGAAGCTTGAAGTAGTTCCTTATATGTTGTACTGGTTAGTGACTAACTCTGGGGACGGTGAGATCATCGCGATGGGTTTTGGGAATTTTTGGGAGCCGCCTAGTTCGTCTGAGTGGAGAGGTTGGGTTCCGGTGTTGTGAGGGTGACGGTTCTTGCTGAGAAATCCACGCGCTTTGCCCATGACGGTTTCCACGGATGCGGCCTTCCTTTGGCCCCAGTCGTTTCTGAGACTGTGAGCGTTTATAGACTACGTCCTTGATCTGTCCTTTGCAGGGAGAAGACTGGTGTTGTTGTCGAAATGAGCGTCGTAACGTGGGTATTTGAAGAACGAACCCGTTTTCTCGATGTTCTGAGGATCCTCCTTGGCTATTTTTTCCAGGATTACATGTTTGTTCACTTGACGATGTGTCGGGCTGAGCTTGTGCGTGGTATCTGTCTTCCTGCTCTGTCCGGACTCGTGTCTGACCGATGGGCGCACTGATGGCGGTGGGAGGGTAGGGTGCGTTGCATATTGAATGCGTTCGGGTCTCGCGAAGCGAGGGTCGAGGAGTCCAAAGATGGCTGCGAGGCCTCGTCAGTGATGAGTCTTGTATTCTGAGCGTTGCCTCTGCCGTGAGGATGAGTTCCCTCGACTCCGTCTCTGTGTGATCGGCGAGGGCTTCCTACAAGCATGCGGGGCGCACATGTTTACCATCTGGAGACGGGCACAGTCAGGGTTTGCGTGCTGCAACCGCTCTTGGTGGACGCGACCAATTCTTCACGCGGCGTCGCGCACAGCGTGTGACTGTGTCCCATCGTATCATGTTGAAACGTCTTTTTCTTGGTGAGCATGGTCTGTTGTTGAACTTCCGGTACGTCTGCGTCTACCAGAAAGCTGCTGCATCTGGAAGCAGACGCATGCATCAGTTTTTTGACGATGTTGTAGAATCTAGTATAGAAGAATGGTTGCGCGAGCGTTGATGTGTCCGAAGTGGCCCTGGGCAAGACGAAGTGGTTTCGGTGGTGGCAGGTGACGCACAAATTCCTGTTATCGATCACCCCCATAGGGGGTGCGATAGAGTCCGTAAAGAGGTAATGGGTCGCGTTGCCATCGAAATGTGCAGGTAACACCATTGACGCTCGCACAAGTGGAGGGGCAGAAATTATCTTTCTTCTCAGTAGGACAGAGAGAATGTTACGCCGGGTGTGGAACGCGGGATATCGATCATCGTACGAGAGTTCTGTCAGCTGGTTTAGAGGGAACGACATCTTTCAAGGTATATTCTTTTGTGGATGGGAGGATGTGCTACAAAAGAGTGTACTTAAAACGTGACGACATAGTCCACACGACGTTTATTCTTGGGTGCACTTCTCTTTACACTTAATTTTAACTGAGTCAAGGTAATAGTGGAAATTATTTGTAATATCCCCATGGTAATCGATACACAAAAAATGCTGGATCCCGTCCAATCTCGCTGTCTTCTAAGACTCATGAACCTAACAGTTGAGTCCAAACACACCTAGATGCTGTGGATATCATATCAGGAGTGGCGGCGACTCGTCAAATGGATACTACCGCGAGTAGTGCGTGTAGCATGATCGACGTCTATAATTTGTACAAGGACAATCCGGCTACTTTGGTCAGTTCGGGTTCTTCTACAAGGGTATACGAGTCGTTGTTCTGCACCGAGTTATCCAGCATATCCAATCCACAAACACCTGTGCTGACGAACAATCCAGGGGGAGTACGCGATTATTCAATGACGGTACCAGCATGATGAAGGTGGGGGCCAATGTCGGTGAATGTCCGTGAGAGTTGGTGCCAACGTCTTCCTATGCTTCCACATCTCCTCCGTTTCAGTGTAACTTCGACATTCAATCCGCATTGGTTTTAGGTCGAGTCCCATCCTCGTCCTATTCATCACGTATCGCGTATACTTGATACATTTTCGAACGTTTCCGCTCGCAGTTGTCTTGTACGATGGAGTTTGTCAGGGCATGTACCCCCGAACAGTATCTTCTCAAGATGGTGCTCTCGTTGTTTTCGTAGGTTTCCTGATATTCTATTTGTTCGCCTCCAAACAGATTAACGTACAAGAGTTTGACTCTGATTGTGTCCACAACGTTCTGGGTTCGATGCGCACATACACAAGAATCGGCATATCCCACCTGTGGCGGCATCGTGAGTGCTCCTTTGGTAGCGTGTGGGCAAAGCAATCTACGGGTAGCGCCGACATGTTCATCCCCCACATAATGCTACGTAGAGTGTGTCCAGACAGTAGATGTCGTCAGTTGCGTACAAAGCAGGTCCCGAATAACCGCCTCGTCAACATGTCTAATGCTTTGACTTGGAGTCGAAGTCGTCATTCCGTTTCCCACACGAGAGGGGAGGACATTATGCGGTTGCCAATGATATGTTGTCTTCCTGTCGCCCATATGATCGTTTCTGTTTCATAGTTTCGGGTTTTTTTATGGTGCATGACGTTCTGCAGAAAGGGGACTATATGCATCGTTCCTCTTGGATTGGATGGATTATTTGAATTTGAATTTGAATTTGTGTTATATTCTATTTACCCATACAACTTGCAGATGATGTCGCGGAACGTAAATGAACATAAGGCGTTGCCTCCGAGCGAGATTTAATACAGTCGGCGGAACATGGTCTGGAGCGGAATCGCGATTGTACACCACCCCCGGCCCTGTTGGTCGCACACATTCCGGTATGGCCCGTACAAAAGACGTTTCATTTATGTTCCGTCGAGAGATGTAGTCACAATTGACACGTTTACTCGACACTTTGATCCCTTTGGTTCTCAATATATTCTCTTCCCCAATGTAGTCACGTTCCCGTCCATGTGACTCGCTTGTTTGCATCGTCAGGTCTCTTGATAATGAAATGAAGGTATTAATTGTTACAACTGCGATGATGATATGGCAATTTTGTTCTTCATGTTTTCCGGAATGTGTATCCTAAAACCAATGCCCGCGATGCAGATGATCATGCATGTCTTTATCACTATGTCATTTCTTCAAGCCTTTATAATATGCTTGTATACTCAGTTGCAAATTCCTCTGACGCAGTCTTAGACATGACTTTTGCAGCTTGTTTCCCTTATCCAAACCGCGATGCTTCTTGTCTAGCGTCAGATGAAAGTGGCGGTTCGTGTTCCAGCTCTATTCAGTTTGGCACGACCAAGGCCGTGTTTTTGTGGTACAACAGTTGGAAAACGGCATTTTTGTCTTGAATGCCACGGTGTCGCTTGGCTTTGTGTGTCACGTTGGTCCATAGTACTTGTTGGTATTAACTAATTCTTCTGTATTTCCTCAGGTATTGTTTCCTTGGGATTGCGACGTGCGGTGTCGAACGCGCGTGTTGTTGATCAAATTGGACGTCGATGGTCGTTGAGTTTGCCCATTTGGTTTGTATGGAGGATAAGAAATAAGTGGTCTCATGACAGTTTGTTTTCATTTTATGTGGGACCTTTATTTTGGTAGAGTCTAGAAAGTTGGCGCGATGAAGTCAGGCAGTATACATACAGTTTTTAGACAGATTTGGTTGTCATCGAACTTACAGTCGGAGCGCAATTTGTGGGACCGCCCTACTGTGGACACTGGAACCCAATGGGTAGATCACAAAGGTCGAGTACATATTTTTTATTTGACCCTTCATCCTGGTATTTTCAGCATTAAGCTGGCCCAAATGATAACAATGGCTGCTGACAAAGACCCCAGGTGGTTAGGTCAGATTTAGCCGCTCACACTCGCCTCGATGGGAAAACTGTGGTTTTGGGGGAGAACGATGGAACACTCTCATCCGTTCCATACACGTTGTCAGAAGCAGAAGAGGTTCTTGGCAGCGTTCACGTCTCGGTGCCAGGTTGCACCACAGCGCACATTGGATGATGCCCCCACAAGTCTATGTCACATGTGAATTGACAATTATTGCAAAGTTATGTACTTATTCAAGCAAACCGCACTTCTCAGCACTGCAAGAACAACACTGTTCCTAATCGGCAACTTGCGCCTGAACTATTTAATTGCTTGGCCAAATGTTGCAAACCTCTCAAACAAATATTACCTTACTTTACTCGGGTGTCCCACTTCCCGAGACTGTATCGACACAAACATGCACTGGGGGATCGTCGCGCCCGCGCCTTAGGATGCGGAAGAAAAAGGGAACTCATGATCAGACTGTCACGCATGGCGCGCACGCCAGCGAATGCGTCCGGAGCGCGATAGACTCGCAGAGACCTCTTCACTTAAAGTTCGTACACATCGGGCATGTGTGTCGCACGCACAGAACCTATGATCGTACAGCATTCTGTGCTCGAGCCTCGCCGAGGCATACTCTGTGCTTCAGGTTGAAGGGGGGTCGTCAGAACCGTGTCGGGCATCTTCATCTTCACTTCACGTCACCCAATAATGGCGGCATCATCGTCAGCAATAATGGCGGCATCATCGTCAGCAATATGCTTGATCACTTCAGCATATGTCGTTGTCATCAAAGATTGAGCGGCATGAGTGCTTCCTTTGCGTCGCTACTTGTTGTTTGTGTCTTGCGACGATGTGTGTGACGGTTGTGACGACATCGTGTTGTCTGTCGTGAGACGAATAGGGGATCTATAACCCTACGATATTGGGTGTGCCATGCAGACAAGATAATTTCGACGTCGCCGCTGACTGCCCCTACCAGATTGTTTATTGCAACGTTCGAATTCTGCGTACCACGTATGGAAAAGTTCCTTCTCTGCGTCGCGTTCATCATGCATTGTTTTGTCCCCAAGGTCCGTGGTGTCCTACACCAACAGTCTCCCGTGCCACACTAGGACGTCTGTCGCACAGAAACGCGTGCGTTGGTTCTTTCTGTGATATTGGTGGGATACATGGACAACCTCGTCCAGTAAGCGCTTCTGTGTTTTTCCTCTCCTCTCCCCTCTATGAGTGTGTCATCGTCTAACATGTCTGCGGGCAAAGAGGCCGGGATATGGCAGCTGCAGCTGGCCCCCCCGCACCTATTTATCAACACGATAGAAACCGCTCCTGCTAGAACCGATTGCGCGAGTTATGAGTAATAGGAACTGACGAGGTTGGTGATTTCGTCCTATAGCGTTGTATTTAGCGCGAAACATCATGTTGTGGGTGCTGGCTGTGGCGGGATTGTTTTTTGATCCATGTGGCGGTAATGTCCGGTTGAAGTACATGGAGTTGCCGAATTTGGGAGGACCCTCCATCATCTTGAGGTTGTACCGGGAGAACAGGTACCGACGTATCGCTCGGCGCTCATCCGGGCTGTTCACAGGGGTGCATGAAAAACTAGGTTTGAAAACACCTACGGTTGAAGTTGCCATATTTCCATTGTATGGACAAAGTACAAATCAGCTTTACACTAATACAGTGTATCCCTTATAATGGGCGTTCCTTCCTCCCGGCGGATTTTTTGAAATGTCTACTCAGAATTTAGAAACGAGTTCAAGGTTGACGATGACTCGAAAGCACTCGTTTTCAACGAGAAGGATTTTTAAAAATGGTGGTGCGAATGTAAAATCACGCATTATATGTCCCGCTGGCCCATGTAGCTGTCATATTTTTGTCATACAAAACGACATTATTGTCCGATTGCATCACGATAATATATGGTGGGGTTCCCTTCCTCCATGTGGAAGACGACCATGTAGGTTTTCCGTTTCCATACACCACCAAATTACCATCTGATGCATGACCACTTGTAGGGTCACTTCCTTTACGATATGTACTACATGCCATTGGTACGCCATCACGATTTGTACATGACCAAATTGCCATCGGATTGCCTGCACGAAAATCTTCCTTGTTCGGATCTCAAACAATTTCCTTGATGCAATGTAACTAGTGCGCATCACTGGATTACCTATCGAGGTGCTCGTGCTGGTGCGTCTGCCAGCGCCTGCGCTCTGCCTGTGCCTGTGCGGCCTGTGCCTGGCCTGGCCTGGTGCCTGTGCCTGTGGCCTGTCCTGTGCCTGTGCCTGTGGGCCTGTGCATGTGCTGTGGCCTGTGTATCCAGCGCCGCGCATCTGCCGTGCCTTTGCCTGTTGCCTGCCTGTTGTCTGTAATCCGTGCTCGCGCTGTGCTTGTGCCCTGTATCTGTTGCCTGTTCCTGTGCCTGTGCCTGTGTCCTGTGCCTGTCCTGTGCCTGTGCCTGTATCTGTGCCTGTACCTGTGCCTGTGCCTGTGCCTGTATCCGTGCACGCGCCTGTGTCTGTATCCGTGCACGTGCCTGTGCCTGTGCCGCTGCCTGTGTCTGTATCCGTGCACGCGCCTGTGCTTGTGCTTGTTCCTGCATCCATGCACGCGCCTGCGCATCTGCCAGTGCATTTTTAGCGACCGAGGTCGTAGCGTGTGGTTTCTGCTGTAATTGAGCGATGGCGGCCTTGAAATTGGAGATGTCTCCCCTTGTCATACAAATCCCGTCAATGCAGACCTTGGCAGTGGCTCCAGTTACATTCAAAGTTCCTTTGGCCGACAGACCTGTTGAGAAATTAACTTTCGAGTCCAATGCCTTCTGGTTACGTTCCATTGCGACGATGTGGCAATTCATGTCGTTAGATCTTGTGTTTACCGTTGCTAAACCGTCTTTCAACATCGTATTAATCTTTACATCAAACTGCTTTCCCTTTTTCAAAGAACATGAATGCATGGTGTCCGCTTGTTGAGAGCGTTTGAACTCGGCATTCGACCGCAATACGAGATCTCCCAACTCGACTTCATGTGTGTTGATCTCTCTTCGCAGGGAATGGGGAGGCGATGAGAAAGCCGGCGAAGACCAGACCAGTAAAAAGATATAAATGCTACTAAGGATTCCATCTGTCAAATTTTATACAGATAACATTTATACTTTTTTGGGGTCGTCAAGGTCAAGTCAAGGATGCTTGTGTTACAATACCGAGTGTAAAATTCTGAGATTCAAAAAATCGAGTGGACGCCATTAACACTGTACGGCTTTTATTTGTATGTTATTCGGTGTAATTAAGACAATCGACGACATTCGCCATTTTCATTTCACTGTTCCGCGACTGTATTGGAACAACGGATAATATTTACTGTCTGCTAAGCTTAGATACCTGAAAACGAAGCTTGAGATCTTCCCGCTGGTCCAGTTGCATCGGTTCACGCTCGCCGCACATCATCGGACGCAATCACAGGCGTGAACACGAGTCTTTCAACCTCCCGTTCACGAAGCGTGTTCAGCCGCTCGCGCGCCTTGGCTACGTCGCCGTTCTTCGCATCAGCGATGTCGCTGAGAGCGCGGCGACCAGAGAGGGCCACGCGATAAGTGTACCCGGGGATCTGTTCGAGAGCGATGGCAAGCAGTTGCGTGCAAGGCTTCATCAACTGGTTCTCGATGTACATCTTCGCGTCGATGCGCACCTTCTCAGGGTTCGCCCGCACAAAGTCGACGTGCTCTATGCGCTCGCCCATGAGCGCGTTCTTCTTCGTCGTCTCGACGAAGACATAGGGAATCCGGTCATTAACCTGCGGCGCAGAGCCAGGGTCGCGCTCGTACATACGACGGGCAAGCACGGCATGCGCGATCTGGGCAGGGAACTTGTAGTGGCTCTTCAGCGTCTTACTAATAACAAGTTCCTCCAATGGAGTGCGACCAGCAGCGAGCTCACGAAGCCTGTCACGCAAGAAGCTCACGGCCGCAGGCACGTCCCTCCGCGTCAGCACAATATCGATCACGCCACCGTACACACGCTTCACAACCTGGGCATAGTCACGTCTCTTGAGAGCTATGCCCATGGACTTCTGCTTTGGTGCGGGCTCGTCAGGGTCGTTCTCGTAAAGAAGCCCGACATACCGCTTCTTGCTCAACAATATGAGGGGGAAGAGCGTCTTCTCGTACTCCAGGTTGTGCGGCTTCTTGAGGTGCTGATGGATCTCCCTCGAGACGTCCTGTCCAGCCCGGATGCTTGTCGCAAGGCGGTCGCGATGCGATGCATTGTCGGGTGAGGGAAAGACGACAAACAACGAGTCCGTGTCGCCGTACACGACATGCCCCTGGAACTCCCGCTCGATGAAATTCTTTGCAAGCATGATCATGGCGCGTCCAGTTGCAGTGGTGCAAGCCGCCACAACATCGCGAAGGTACAGAGGACTCGTGCGAGCACCCATCTGACCGTACAAGGAGTTTGCAGTGGTCTTGTACGCGAGCTGCAACCCATCCAAAACAGCGCGCTGGAAGTTCGTGTAAGCCGGCTCTATCTTGTAATTCTTCGCATCCTCAAGCTCGAGCTTCTTCTTCTCCCAGTCTTTTTCTTGTCCGACAAAAACAGTTTCGTTGGTAGCAGCGTCCGAAACACGCACATGCGTGGCGCGATAACGGGTTTGTTTGCGGCGTTGGAGGAGCGCCTCGAGGATGCAGGGAAGAACGCCCTTGCGCGATTGCGCGAACCGACAGACCTGGGTATCGGTGGTAGAAATCTCCACATAATCCACACCAGGAAGAGACCCGTATTTCTCCTTATCCAACACTATCGTGTCGTGCGAGATGTTCTCTGAGATCATTGACGAAGGGTACAACGAGTTGTAATCTAGAACGGACACCGGTGTGTCAAGGTACATACCGGTCTCTGGCTCGAGCACGATTGCACCCTCGTACCCATCCTCCTCATCCACCCCCTCCCCAAACGACTGGGGAGGGACGTAGCGTTTTGTGGGAATGACGAACCCGTCCTCGAGACACTGCTTGGACACCAACGAGAAGATCTTGACGCCCTGACCGCGCATGAAGATGTACGATAGAGGAACCCAGCAAACGTTGGCCATGCCAACGTTGTTAGCGAGGATCTCTAGTTTGGCGACCAACAGGTTGCACAGAGCGCAATCCTGGACGCAGTACCGAGCGATGATCGCGCGGTCCTCGGCACTTCCCTTCTGCAATCTGAAAATGTCCTTGGGGGAGACGTCGTCCTTTGCCTCGCCCGTGAAATGTCGAGCAACGGCGTCGAGCTTGTAAGAGTCCAGTCGGTGGTCGCGTTGCACTATCTTCATGAGGTCTATGAGCACGCGTCCAGGAGCATCAATGTACTTGAGGACGTTGTCACCCAAGGCAGAAGAAGACATCTCACGAACGACCAGCTTGCCTGGTGCGTGGGAGAGACGCGTGAGACTATCGCATATGCGTTCGTCCACGTCTAGTGCCGTGGCGCGCTCGTGCAGGTACGAGAAGTCGAAGCCGAAGATGTTGTATCCTGTCAGAATGTCAGGGTCCAGGTCCTTGCCAACGTAGTCGGCCCACGCGCAAATGAGATCCGCCTCAGACTCAAAGGTGTGCACAACTGTCTTGTTGGTATCGTCCTCGTCGCCCAGTTCCTCGGTGCAAGAGCCGAGGACAAATATCGCTCGCGAGGACGCATGTTGCTGACCGTAGACATGCGCGGTCACGCCGATCTGGATGATGGAGTCACCCTTGAGCGGATGCGCATGCATGAAGGCCTTGTTCAGAACGGACAAGAGCTTCTCCACGCGATTGGTAGAGCCGTTCAGCTTTTGACTTTGTTTAAGAATAGCGTACATGTCGTCTGCGACGTGATTGAAGGTAGGGAGCATGCGCACGCGGTCTCTGTTAGACGACGAGGTGTGTGAGAACGCGAGTGCGTGCGCAAGACCCTCAGAACCCTGATTGAAGAACGCGTCATCCATGGCAGCCATCAACACCTTCTTGACGTCGTACTCGCTACCGGACTGCTTCAGAGGCAACTTGCCGCCTACTTCCCACAGGTTGTCCACGTCGAGCGCGAGACGACGGTAGTCCTTGATAGGGACAGGAAAGTCGCCGTGCAAGGAGTCGCACTCGAGATCAAAGCTGGCGATCACCAACGGAGCCATGTCCTCGTTTGAGGTCGAAACAGATGGACGTATACCGATCTCCAGTGATGGACCTCGATGGCTTCTTTGAGGCAGCTGGATGTGCGCATGCAGTCGGGTGCTTAAGGGTTCACGCTTTTTGGATCCTCGTCTTGCAAGCTTTTCTGCGTCCACGTCCACCCACCCGGCGGGTTGGATTTGGTGTTCGTGGAAGAAGCGTAGGATGGGGTCCACGTTGGATTCGAAGAGCTCGAGTGGGCGCAAGCCATGCGGAACGTTCCCGGTATCTATCTTCTTTTGGATAGAGCTCGCAAGCACACGCATGCCTCGAAGTGATCTGAATGTGAGCATGGCGAACGGTTCCTTTTGATGGTTGTTAAACCCCCAGAAGTTCATGCGATGCACAATCTCCACATCTTCAATGCGCACGTACGAGCCTGCTATCTCGTAGAGCCATTGGCGGAGTGTTGAGAACGAGCCTGCTCTGCTCCTCAAGTAGAACCTTGGCTGCGCGCCATCGATCTCCGCGTGCACAGATCGACCACACTTGGACACACCGAACATGTGGATGCGGTACCGAGAAGTGTCACGACTTCTTTGGGGTCTCGAGCCGTCCTCGTCAGCAGAGTTGTCACTATCGTCGTCGTCAGAGCCATTGCAATCCTCGACGTCCTCTGCGTACCACGTGAGACACTGTGCGGAGATTGATGACGGTGTCGCCCCATCGCCATCCGAGACATTGCTGTCGATGGCAGATGCAATGAGACGGTCACGTGTATTCATGGAACTGATGTGTGAGATTAATAACTTAACCCATCAAGAGCTTTACATTCCTTTCTCGAGAATCCATTGTAAAAAAATTGTGGACAACATTGTAAAGTGATTGTAATGTATTTCGATTTTCCAGTGATACTTCCGCCCAACGAGATCGTAGACGGAGATGTTGTGGAGTACATCGCAGCGAACCCCGTTGACCGAAGGATGAGTTTTTCAGGGTCGGCACTCCCTTATGCGACGCGCGGCAGGCATTCTATGGCACACCAAATAGAGGGAAAGTCCACCTAAACTCCAAAAGCAACACGTACGAACTTCGTTTTGCAGCCCCCCCGTCTTCGTACTACGCAAACCTCAAAGGAGATCTCGTGCCCCCTACAGTGTACATATTGTGGCGATCACAAGGTAAGTTGAGACGGGGGTCATTGCGTTTAGGAGAACCTGTTCCGTTCCGCTCAATCTCTATGCCACGGAGGCCATCTGGTAACCACCGCACCGTCGCAACATACGACGTGCCCTATCCGTTTATGCGTTCCCAGGAAGAGATTCTGATCGCATCTGCGTACCCCTCATACAATGCCGAGAATATGGAAGCAAAGGAACCACCCAATTTCTGGGGAACGCGTCCACCGGTGTAGAAAGATCACAAGCTTGCTCTTTTACAATGAAATCTCCGACGTACAAAACATGGTGAATCAGAATTGAAATTCAACTTTTTGCAGGGATGCGTGTTGTTGATGGGCTACAAAAAAACATGGTGCAATGAGGGTTTCTACACCATAAGGTGTACCGTACACTCCAGAAAGCGGTTTCAATTTAGTATTCTGTCGAGTGTAAAAAATAAAATATATGCAATGAAAATGGAAACATCAGCTGTCTCGCAAGCTAAATTCCATGTTCTTGCACATTGCTCCGACATGGTCTGTCTTGTCACAGTTTTTCTTGCCAATCTTCTTCGCCACACACGCCCTCTCAACCGAACTCCTCCCGCACACATGCGTCCATAGTACAGACCGTGTCTGCTCGCTCCTGAACACCCGATGGATGGCCTGATTGTCATTATTCACATCGTTGTCCACCGTAAGCATGATGATGTTGTTCGCCGCCTGAAGGTTCAGGCCCTTGGCGTACGTCCGGCTGAGGATTAGAACTCGTTCCTGGGAATCGGGAACCCTGAATTTGTCCAATGTGTAATCCTTTTCGCTGTTGCTCGTCTTCCCATTCAAGCCCAGGGCAACAACGCACTGTCCGCTGTGTTTGTGCTTCATGCGCATGCTGTTGATGAGGAAGGTCAACAATTCGAGTTCCTGAGTAAACATCGTGAAGATGACCACCTTGGTGTCGGAACTCTCCATACACATCACATCATTCAACACATCGATGGCCCCGGCAATGTAGGGACCCACATAGACTCGTGTGCCGTCACAATCAATCTTGTGCGGAGATGACTTCGCAAGCTCGAAGAAATCAAACGAATCGGTAGCTTCGGTGGACATCTTCTCCTTCATCGAGGTCAGTGTCTTGCTTGGGTCGGAAGGAGGGTTCATGAAGACAAAGTCGTAGCCCTCCTTCCTGATGAAACGGTCCGCATGAGATATCCGACGCTTCTTGCTAGATGAAGACGACTCCTCCCCCTTCTGGTGCTCAAGCAACATCCATGGCATGAAGTATATGGAGCTGTACACCTTGTTCGCACCAACCTTGGTGCGTGAGATGGAGGAATCAACGCACTTGGCCATGAATGACTGGAACTGTTCAGTGACAGGGTCCATGTCCACTAGTACCAGACTCGAGAGCAGCGGCAAAGCATCGCCGTTTTCAGTAGCCAACTTCACCTTATCCACCGACGTCCTGTACATGTCCGAGCTCTCCTCGACATCAATGGTATCTTCAATGTGTATGTACCACACAATTTCCTCAAAGACACGTTTGCCAGCAGGGGGGGGGGTCGCCGTCATAGGGAAAACCGCATGACCGATGTTGTTGAACCACTGGCGGGGCGTATGAATCTTGTGGACCTCATCCACAAAGACGCAGTTGAAAGCCTTCCCATCACGCTTCTGCAAACATCGATAAAATGACAATCAGAATAATGGTACGTGTGCTCAAAGAAGTGTGAGTTTCATTGTAGCATTCCAGCATCTTTTTCTGTTAAACACATTTGTGGTTGATACACAAGGGAATAATGTTAAGCATGTTCCCCAAACAACACCATTAAATGTACAACACGTCCGCTTTGTGTACGGAACAATCAATGGGTACGTACCTCCAGGAACGTAGGCTTGTTCTTGTTTGAGAACAGTTTCAGATCCATGATAGCCACCATGGGGAAATGCTTGGGGAACATCCTCGCATTCGTAATATGAGCCACGATTCCGGACGACTTGAACAGAATGGCCGCATGGTGCATCCACACATCCGTGGCTACCAAAACATCAGGGACCACGACTACACTGCAGTTGTCTTTGTTCTCCAGATTGATGCTATCATTCCACCCCATCATGTAGGAAATTCCACAAATCGCGAGCAACGCCTTGATCGTCTTTCCAGTCCCTAGGTCGTCCAAAATCAAGCCGCCAGGAAAAACAGAAGCAGCGGAATTGTCTTGTATCTTGTAGAACCGCATCATAGTCCATGCCATTCCATACACCTGGCTCACGTACAGCTTCATGTTCAGGTTGACGTTATTCAACGCCTTCACAGCAGAATCAAACAGCTCCTCATTGATATCGACTTCTCCCCACACCAAGCCAACGTCTTCGCAAGCGTACTTAAACGCCTCACGCACCAAGACAGCGCCGTCACGAAGCAATTCTTCCATCGGGAGGGACTTGAAGTTCCTGTGTCGATCAGCCCATATATCAGTGTCCGTCATTGTGGTAGAGTAGAAAGTAGTAAATGGATTGGAATGCGCGAGGTGTGCGCGAGGTATTCCAGTGAATACGATATGTATTTCAAGAAGGAATGATAGTGAACGCACGACAAAGCTTTTTTGTATCCACAACAAAGCTGTACGCTGGTACCGCCACCAAGCGGTACGTAGGTTCTCTCCACAAATCGGTTATGCGGATGTTCCACCACAAAGAGGTACGTAGGTTCTCTCCACAAATCGGTTATGCGGATGTAATGGGCGTTCCTGCCTCCCGGCCGATTTTGACTGGTTGCGAAACATGGTATGGAGCGGATTTGTGATTCCTTGGTGCTGATGTCCTGATGAAATCCTGATTAGAAATTTAAAAAAATCGACCGGGAGGCAGGAACGCCCATTATGTTCCACCACAAAGCGGTATTAAGGAACACAACCAATAAAAATTGAAGCGAGTTTCAGTTCTCATATATCCACATACATTTGCAACATACTTGCATATTCACAACGCCATGGACCCCATCGCTGCTATCCTTGAGGCCCTGCCTCGTATTCGCACACGTGTTCTTGATGACACCACCATCCTCCGACGCACCCCAATTCTGACTGCGTCCATGGACACGAGCGCCATGGTGGACCCCCTCGCTGCTATCCTTGAGGCCCTGCCGCGTATTCGCACCAAGTGCGTCACTACTGTGATACCGCTATTGACGCCTGTGAAGCAAGACTGCACTTGAACACTCCGTTTACTTTTTTTTACACTCGACGGATTCACAAGATTCTCCCTGCAAAAGCAGTCGAAGCCAACAGAGCGGCGGTAGGCTCCACTGCGGGAAGACTTGGGACGTGAACGCTTCCAATAAAAGGGGGTATCGCGGGTCCCGCGGAGCGGGACAGTGGAATTGAGATGCTTACTCACTGACTGATCCCATGTGGCACCATCAGCCAAGCAACAACCCAGCTACGGCTTGGTGGTTCCGTATACAAATTCAAAAATTAAGTTTTGAGGATCGGGAGGGAGCCCCCCCCCTGATATTCCCCTTGGGTGCTAGACGACATTTTACGTACCTGCCCAACCTGCATGATGCCGCAAAGATGTCGCAGTTCCGCTTGGCAATGTCGTACGCTGGAGGCGGGTCCATGGTGTTGGTATACTCCATGATCATCACGCTGGCCAAACTTAACGTGTTTTCCCTGCTCAGTGCTCTGTCGTAGCAGATGATGGCTGCCCCGTCCGCCGACTTGAGAAATTGCCAGAGCAGGCGACGGGCGATGCCACTATCTGGCGTCATGTCAATGACATAGTTCGATCCGCCATCGATCCCGACAAATATGCCGTGATGCCAGTACCCCACCGTCTCATCCCAAACCGCAATGTGATCCCCCGGCTCGGCCTTTTGTGCCAGCGTATCGCAGTCGCATTCGTCACAAGTGGCAAAATAACTAGCAGCCAATTCGTTCTTTCCAAGGCCAATCACTTGGAGGGCTCGGGACAAAATTCGTTCAATGTCCATCTGCACTGCTATGCCACCGGACGGTACAACCTGCACTTATACCTATACATCTTTATAAGGATGTATTTGGGGACACAGACGGTTGACCGGTTTACCAAATAAGCGATATTTTAGAGAACCTCTCCAACCCCTGCTGCCCCTAAGTTGCCCAAAAGCAACGATCTGCAGTCTGGATGATTATAAGATGGCCACTTTATTTGAGAACAACTGTAAGAAAAACAATGAAACAGACATGTCAACTCCCCATCTCTGTCCTTACAGCATTATTGTGTTTCGACCTCATGCCAGTTGTGGTTATCATCTTCCCAATACATATCCCTAGCATCCATCTCCCCCTCCTCGTACATACTACCCATACCGATGCGACTTGACATCTCATTGAACATGTCTTCGTCCGCACCACCACCACCAGAACCACTCGGAGAGAAATCACGGATCACATCGTCCCAAGAGAACTTGTCACCGCGCATATTGCGATAATCTTTCAAAAAATCACGGTCCTCCCCATCGATATTCTCCAAGATAGCAATTTTACGGCGCTTGATAACCTCACGCTCCTCGTCCATGAGCTGCCGGTCGCCATCCACGTCGTCCATTCGACCGAACATGCTAATGTCCTCCCAAGCGCCCAGCAAAGTAACGGCGAGGTTGTAAGCACCGCCCTCAGCAAACCGCAAAGCAACCTCCATCATGATGTTGACACAAACGGTTATGATCACGCTCGCAACACGCCGCTGAAGAATTTCTGTATCAGAGTCTTTGTCCAAGCTAGAGTTCATGCTTGAACGTATGTTCGTATACAACGCCGAATTGCAAATAAGTGAGCACACGTTCCTCGTGGATACAATCAACGGTGCATCTCTGCCATCGGTAGTATCTCTTTGTTCCAAGGCATCGTCCATATCTGAGCGGTATCTCTGGAGATGCAGGTTCGGCTTGCCTGTACTCTTATTATTTGCATCATCATCATCATCTTTCTCATTTAAGAGGCGGAGGTGAAGACATGAAACCAGGGGTGCGACCTCCAATTGGACGAAACGCAAGATGTCAAGTGCGTTACCAACGATAACAACCACAGGCAATGAATGTGTACCATCAGGGAGGAAACGCCGACGACTTTCCGGGCCGATCGACTTCTTAGGAAAAACCCCGTCGAATGAACGCCACCGCTCACTACCCTCCTCAAATGCATCGGTCCACGCACGCAAAGATTCAGAGTCTGAAGTACCTGCATACACTCGTCTGAAATCTTCAACGAGAGGGAATTGGGGGGGTACCGAATCTTGGAGGTTCGTCAAACTGGATGCAACGAGAGTTGACATATGACGAACAACTGTTGCAAGATCCCCCGCCAGTAGAGAACCATTGGCGACACCCTTATCTGACAAACTGCCACCATCATTCACCGAATGACGAGGAAGGGATGTAGGAAAGGGTACGGAGACGACAACTCTAGGGTCGCCACCGATACCCCCCCCACCGACAGGGAGAACAGGATCCATGCCCTCGTCAGACACCAATGATAACAAAGCACTCAAAGAGGTATGCACCATCCGAAAATCGTCCATATGTTTCCACACCTTGTTGTGGAACGGTTCACATAGAACAAGTTCGTTAGCATTAGCATAGCATTAGCATTAGCATTAGCATTAGCATTAGCATTAGCATTAGCATTAGCATCATTAGGACCTTCTTCTTGCTCACCATTCGTATTGCTTAACAGGGGGTCAACAAGGAAGCGTCGGATAGTGTCACTGCGCACACCATTCCGAACGGACGCGTCACGCTCGATCGCGGACAACGAGGATTTAATGAGCTCATTGAATACAGAAGGGGTAGGAACAACCTCAACCGAAAGTTGAGACCGTATCACCCTCATAGAAGCAACAACAACACGATTCTCGACACCAGCAAAAACAACATCAGGAGAACGGTTGGACGCGGTGGACGCAGCGGCGATTATAAGTGCACCTAGCATCGCAATAAGTTGGGGAAAGAATTTACCACGCACTCCCGAAGCTAGTTTCAGCTCAAACTCCTCATACGTCATCACGGTGTCAAGGTTACGTCGTCGCATGCGTTCCCGAAACTCTGCTCTGCGGTCACGCAGACTCACAAGTGTCTTGTCGAGCGCCTTCAATGTATCAGACGCCAACATGTCGAAATGCAACAACACACGAGAAAGCCACATAGCGAACGTTGCGTCAGTCTTAAGGCTACGGAATGGAAGACGACCCTTGGGCGGACGCGAATCCTGCAATATACTTGAAATGAGTGATCCAGGGGACGATCCACTGACATCACCCAACAAACGGTCGCCAAAGAAACGACCGTCCTTCTGATGTCGAGCACCACCACCACGGACCTCGGAGGACCTAGGAGATTCTGTTAAAGAATAACGGTCCATTATGTCGTTAACGTCCACGGCATACAGAATGTCGTCTGAAGACGCGTCGTCCGAAGTATTCCGACTAACATCAACTAATGAAGACTGTTGTTGCGCTTTTTGAGGAGTCTTATTCTCGTTGTCATTCTCAACTTGTGCAAATGGATCTCCATTTTCCAACGTATTACGAGTGGCCATGTCCTCAATATCTGATCCAAAAGATGCAAGAGAGCGCTCGTTGGCATTTATCCAAGATACAGCACGCAAACGCGTATCAGGTGTAACATATATGAAACCGTGACCACTACCAAAGTACTGACGGTAACTGCGGCGAGCCTTCGCTGAGTCAGCAGTATACCCTACTCTAAGCAATCGATCTCCGATAGTAGTAGTACCAATGCTGTCTGCCCCAATCACAACGAACTTACCCCTCCCACGTTCGACTTTGTGCATCATCTTGGACTCCAAGAGAAACCCTTGAGATAAAAAAGACGGAGAGGCAGCCCCATCAGATATAGCATTAATAAATGATACGGTCGCATCATTATCGTCATTCGTAACACTGATATGATCAGGAAGCTGGAGATCATTATGTCTTATCGAAGTAGTAGAAGAAGACAATACTAGGAGGAGTTCTTGCAGGTGCGAAGTCCTTCGCGACGTCATTATCATGGAAGTCTTCCCCTTTGTTGACGACGACACCAAAGAGCCCCCGCCACGACGTCTTTTGTTCGCGTATTTATCTTTCTTCTCAATAAGAATGGATCTCAGTTCAATGTAGTCACTGACAACAAGAGGTATTCTTGTACGCGAGGATGCCATACGCGCGTCCAACACGCTATCCAATGATAAAACAACGTCACGTCTTAGCTGCTGTAGGATCGACGGCTGCCACCAATCGACGGCACCCCCCCCCCGCCGATAACCACAACAATGCGACACCACCACGTCGTCCACCACTACTACGTCGGAGGTCCCCTAAAATATCTGTTCCATCGCGGGACACAAGGAACCCATCCACCCAGGGTCGCTTAACGTCACGAACCAGTACAGCGCCGCCACGCACGGAGACCACAGAACCATCTGAATCAATCACACCATCTACATCATCGCCCCCACTATCTACGTTATTGTTGAAATTACTTGAGAAGAAACCACCAGAAGGAAGCTTACGCATACGAACACGGTCGCCAACAGACAACGTCGATATAAAGGACGCGTAGGCATCTGCGTCGAACGGGACTATCTTAAATCCGCGAATTGTTGCAATGCTATTGTGATCGTCTTCCCCGGATAGGGATAGAGGCACGAGGAGACCTTGCAAAGGAGCGATCGTGTTAGCAGCAACGCGGAATGATCCGTGGACGCGAAACGATGATCCTGGTGGTCCCCGTGGCGTGACAACCATAACCTCCGAGGGAGATGTGTAACGTACGTTCGCCTTCGTTGTCGATGAGTCAGTAAAGACCAATGGAGAAGTGGACGATGTGATTGAAGAAGATATATCCGAAGGAGTGGCAGCAGATTCTCGCAGTCGTTTCAGAATGTCAGTCCACATGTCTACAGTGTCCAAACCGTCAGTGTTTCCATCGCGAGTTTGAATAAAAGGGACTTCAAGACAGACTGCATAAGCACCACTACGCCCTACACAAGAAACTGGAGCAGAGCTTGCAAGGACAAAGGTAGAAACTTGACGGTCGACTGAAATACGAGAAGACGATGAATTAGATGAGACAGGAATGCGAGAAAGAAGAAGACTGTAAGCAATGTCCCTTATGCCAAACTTAGATCCCGACTCAGATACATAAGAGGTTGTTGTCATACTTGTCGTTCCTTACGATGGAAATTATTATTAAAAGAATAATAATTTCTTCACCACCACTCAACGCCACTACCCCGATCCAATGAGCGTTCCAGCCTCTCCGGTCGATTTTTACTGGTTACGAAACATGGTCTGGAGCGGAATTGTGATTTCTCTGTGTTGATATCTTACAGTCAACGAAATACTAAAATGAAACCGCTTCGTGTACGGCACACCTTACGGTGTAGAAATCCACGGGGAAGTGGAACACCAATACGATCCGCCGACCATTTACTTGAATTTGTGCATCCGACTGTAGCCCTGATTACATATCATCCCAAACAAGGGGCTTGACATCCTCCTCCAATGACCAAACGTATGCAACCAACAAAGCAAGACACGACAACTTGATCAACAAACCCATCGACACTAAACGGATAATACCACGACGCTCAGGTTCAAGTACGTCCTGATCATCACCGCAATCGGAGCCACTGTCTTCTTTAACTCCAGCATCAAAGTGAGTGTCACATTCGTTTACAGGCTCTACTCCTCCTCCCACAGGCTCTACTTCAGCAGACTCTCCTCCTCCCACAGGCTCTACTTCAGGAGACTCTCCTCCTCCCACAGGCTCTACTTCAGCAGACTCTCCTCCTCCCACAGGCTCTACTTCAGGAGACTCTCCTCCTCTCACAGTCTCTACTTCCGCAGTCTCTACTTCCGCAGGCTCTTCCACATCATCTTCTGTTTCTAGGTGGCGGAGAGCACGGTGGTCGCGGACCACGTTGGCGATATGCAACCACTGCCCCATCAAACAGACGAGACCCGTGCTAGTGGAACGAACACGTTGTCCTTTTTTCAGACGCCGGATCCTCAATGAGGATGAGTTGATCTCGTATAAATCTTTGTAGTACACATTGGAACCTAGAAGTGGAATCCAAGCATCCATGGTCTCTTCAACTGGAGGAACGTACTGAAATTTCATTTACACTCTATAAAAAGGCACGTTGATTTCTTCTGATACTATTGTATCATTGATAAACCTTTAAACGTAAACGCGCATTCAGGCTGAGCACATTTCGCAAACCTCGTCACCACAAACAGTGGGAACAGACTTCATATTGTCCTCATCGACATGCGTTTGGGGCAAAGGAGTATTGTTCGCGGCGCCGTCGAACTTGACGCGTGTGGCCTCTGCAGCCGCCTGAGTGCGCAAGTAGTACATGCCAGTCTTCAGACCCTTACGCCACGCGTACATCAGAGCGCTGCTCAGACGGCTGAAGGAGGGCTTCGTCATGAAAAGGTTCATGCTCTGCGACTGACACACAAAAGGCCCCCGTGCAACAGCGTGGTCGATGATGCAACGTTGAGGAATCTCCCAAACGGTCCTGTAAAGCTTGCGCACATCCTCAGGAATCTCGGAGAGGTCCTGCACAGAGCCGTCGTGAGCCATGAGACGATCGCGAAGCTCAGGCGTCCAAATGCCCCTGCTAATCAACGTGCGCATCAAGTGGCGGTTAACCACCAGAAACTCTCCAGCGAGAGTGCTCCTCTTGAAGATGTTGCTCTGGATGGGCTCGAAACACTCACTGTTGCCCAAAATCTGGGAAGTTGAGGCTGTAGGCATCAATGCCGTGAGCAAGCTGTTACGAACACCCGTGCGCATCACGCGGTCACGCATCTCATCCCAATCGTAGCGTCCTGAAAGGTCACTTGGCGAAGACATCCCCCACAGGTCAAACTGGAAATGACCATAAGCCAAAGGGGATGTCCCAAAGTGCTTGTAAGGGCCGAGCTCCTCAGCAAGCTCGGCGCTCGCCTCCATTGCACCATGGTAAATCGTCTCCATGATATCTCTGTCAAGACGGACTGCGCGCTCGTCATCGTAAGGAAGCGAAAGAATGCAGTACAGGTCACCCAAACCCTGAATGCCGATACCGATCGGACGCAGCGAGAAGTTAGACTCTCGAGTCTCAGGAACCGGGTACATGGAAGTGTCGATCAATACGTTCAGGTTGCGAGTCACGTTCTTGGCACACGCGTGCAAAGCTCGGTGATCCACACCCATCGCAACACCTTCAACGTCATGAACCACAAACGAAGACACCGCGATGGAGGCCAGATTGCAAACGGCGTAGCTCTTCGAGTCCGAGTACTCGGTGATCTCAGCGCAAAGGTTCGATGAACGGATCGTACCCATGTTGGACTGATTGCACTTCCGATTCACGTGGTCCTTGAACATCATATACGGTGTACCCGTCTCCAACTGGCAGGAAATGATGTGCTGCCAAAGAGTACGTGCAGGCATGCTGCGGATGTAGCGCTTATTACGCACGTGCTCGTTGTACAACTCCGAAAAACGTTCGCCGACAGCATCGATCAAGTCAGGGCACACGTCAGGAGACATAAGGTACCACTCCGAGTCGTTATCAACACGAAGCATGAACTCGTCAGGAACCCACAAAGCTACGAAAATGTCCCGAGCACGCTCCGTCTCAGAACCAGTGTTGCGACGCAACTCGACAAACTCCCACACGTCAGCATGCCATGGCTCAAGGTAAGCAGCCATGCTCCCCTTGCGGCGACCTGCCTGGTTGCAGTAGCGCACCATGTCGTTGTAGCACCTCATCATCGGGACGATGCCGTCCGACACGCCGTTCGTGCTAAAGATACGAGAGCCACGGGCGCGGACGTTCGATACATGAACACCAATGCCGCCAGCCCACTTGGATATCATAGCACTGTTCTTGAGTGTCGTCCAAATACCGTCCATCGAGTCCTCCGTACCCAGCAAGTAACAACTGCTGCACTGGGCGTTATTGGTACCCGCGTTGAACAAAGTAGGTGTCGCGTGCGTGTACAACCCCAACGACATGTCGTCGTAGCACCTCTGGATGCGTGGCAAAATCAGAGAGGCCGGCTTCGACGGGTCGTTCACGAAGATCGCAACACGCAACCACATGTCTTGAGGACTCTCGATCACCAGCTCATCCGGGAAGGACACAAGCAGGTAAGAACGCTCCATGGTTCGAAATGCAAAGTAGCCATGTCGACGAGCGTCGCGGTCAGGGACGATCATCGCGTTCAGGGCGTCTGCGTTATGGGACACGAACTCGAGGTACTGGGCATCAAAACGGACGCCACCGTGATTCGAAAGGAACGCCGTCTTCTGAGAAAAGGAGACCTCGCTATATCCGTGGGACGACATCGTGTACCGCACGCGCTTCGCCAGGTTCGACATCGCGATGCATGCAGCGACCGTGTCGTAGGCATAGTGCACGCTTTGCAGCGTCGCGCACAGCCGGGCGGACAGGTCGTCAAGCTCTACTGTGGTGATTCCGTCGTACATGCCGCCGATCGTCTGCATGACGATGCAGTCCACATCTACGTTGGCGACCAGGTCGGCGCATGAATCGGATATCAAACGAAGAATGCGCTCCTTGATGGCGTCGAACGAAACAGGACGGACCGAGCCGTCACGACCAATGACCTTCATCGCGAAACACCACAAATTTATATGAATAACAATTTAATTGTATAACAATTGTTATTGTTTATACCAAACACATTCGACCGCTCACCATCTGAAGCTCGACATAACTGGGTCCCGGAGATGCCCACATGATCCCATCCAAATGCTTAATGGCCACGTGCTGGGGGTAGGGTCGTACGATGGGCGGAGGGTGTTCAATCTCCTTGCGTACAATTGACGATGCATGTACGAGGCCTCTTCGAGGACCGTCTCAAAGATTTTTGGCAAAAAATGTACCGATGTCTTACTGAGTATCAGGTTGGAAGGCCGTAAATTTAAGTAACCTAAAACCTCAGACATTTTTTCAGGAGTGAAAAGAGCATTGATAGACATCAACATGTTGTTAGCATTGTATTCCACAAATGCGTCATAGAGATCTTCGATTGTAGTAGAAGATTTGGAGGTCACGCGCGTGCATGAAAGTAGAAAAACACATACAGCCTTGCCATCAAAGTCGGACACTGTAGTCTGCTCATTACGCAAGATGCGCAACGATAGCCTCACATCCAATATGCAGCGAAGAAGTTCAGCCTCGTCCAATCGAGCACTCGAAGAAACACGTGCAGTCCAAAAGTGACTTGGATAGAGGATCGTCAATAACCGGAAATACAAAGTTGTCATTCATCGATTCTTTAACGTCTTCTTCTTCTGGGGCATGCTCCAAGAACACCACCTTACCCCCCTTTTGCAAGGCCACAAATATCCGACATTCTTCTTTTCCGCGTTCTTCCTTGACGATCTCTCGTTTTCCAAACGGGTTGAAGAGTAGTGTCCAAGGAACCAGGACTAATCGCGATACGAGTTGCACCGTTGCTGCCATCCAAAATGAAGGTGGTTTGTTATTGCTTTCGGTTTCCAATACTTCAGCGGCCTTGTTGTCGTGCAACTCTTTGGGTTTCTCTTTATTGTGTGGAACTCTATCGTATGGTCCCATGGAATTCCAGGGGAAATCAACTTCGTTGACCGGAAGTGGAAAATCATTCATGACATCACCTGTTGGTAAGATTCCATCATTTGCGGGTACCACAAGATACGTATCGTCGTCAGAAGGCAACAAAGTGTTATCTTTCTTCATTTCAGTGAGGTTAGCTTTTCCGCATTCTTCCTTGACGATCGCTTGTTTTCCAGCCGGGTTGAAGAGCAGTGTCCAAGGCTTTAGGGACAATCGCAATACGAAGTACACCGTTGTTGCCATCCAAAATAACGGTGGTTTGTTGTTGCTGCAATGGTTTGTTGTTGCTGCCATGGTTTGTTGTTGCCATCCAAAATGACGGTGGTTTGTTGTTGCTTTTGTATCCGATACTACAGCTACCTTGTTCTCTTTCAACTCGGTGGTGGTACATATGTCATCCTTGGGCTCCTCTTCATTGAGTAAAACGCTATCGTATGGTCCCATGGAATTCCAGGGGAAATCAACTTCGTTGACCGGAAGTGGAAAATCATTCATGGCATCAAGGGTTGGTAAGGTTTCCTCATTTGCGGGTACCACATCATCACTGCTACTAGCGCTAGCATCGACGACATCATCTTGCAAATCATTCACATCATCACTGCTACTAGCGCTCGCATCGACGACCTCATCTTGCAAATCATTCACATCATCACTGCTACTAGCTCCCGAATCGACGACATCATCACTGCTACTAGCGCTCGCATCGACGACCTCATCTTGCAAATCATTCACATCATCACTGCTACTAGCTCCCGAATCGACGACATCATCCAAACCATCTTGCAAATCATTCACATCCGACAATCCTACCTGATCAGTCATTACAACTTATTATTATTCATTGGAAACATATATACGGCTTTCGAAACGCACACATTTAGCGGGGTGTTGAGAGAACTTTGTTGGACGGACCATCCACTCATATTTCAAATTTATTTGTGAAAAAAAAATTGACGACTTTTTAATTCATTTAAGATGACAACAACCAACTATTGAAAACTATTGAAAATATTGAAAACACCCATCATGTCTTCTTCAACTTCTACACAGATCATCAATGAATTCGTCAATGAGACGGGTATCATTGGTTTCCTCCAGATTAACAGAAAGAAGATCGTTTCGAAGGCAACAGTCTCTGAACTAGAGAATGTTTGCAACAAATTGGTTTCTATTGAAATCATTCCGGATTGCCTCACCGACTCTGTCGGTGCACTGAAGGTGGCGTACGAGAAGTTCCTTCAAACTCCCCCCAGTGGGGGGAGAAAAGGACCTCTACAAGCTATGCTTCTCCCGGTTGCCGTCGCTACGGCTGCTGCCAAGGATGCTGCTCTAAATGCAGCTTCTAACACTGCAGTCGGTCTCAAAGAAACTGCTGAAGTCGACCTCCCAGAGGACTACGAAAGCATTGAAGCTTTCTCTGCTTACAAAGCATATCTTGACAAGGCATTCGTTGCCGAAGTATCTGCTTACAAGGCATCTGCCAACAAGGCATCCGCTGAAAAAGAAGCTGCTCGCATTGCACAAATCGATCAAGTATCTGCTGTTTACCAACAGGTAATCGAAGCTGCTACGCATCAGTCGCCTTCCCCCTCGAGTGGGACCACCTCCACTTATTGTGGAGGGTCCTACACTCATACACGCCTAGACTCCGACACTATCGAGGAGTTCGTCAATAAGACGAATATCTTCGGTGTAGTGCAGAAGAAGGACAAGGGTAAGATCGCACAAGGCGCAACAGTCACAATTCTTCAGACTGTTTGCAAGGCAGTCATTTCATTGGAAAACGTGCCTGAGTGCATGGCCGACTCTGTCGGCGCACTCAAGGTGGCGTACGAGAAGTTCCTTCAAACTCCCCCCAGTGGGGGGAGAAAAGGACCTCTCCAAGCTATGATTCTCCCGGTTGCAGTCGCTGCGGCTTCTGCCATCACCAAAATGTAGTGCCCAACGCACCGCATACTTTTTTTTTGATCACGTTCTTGGATTTCATGGAGATCCGTGATCTAAAAAAGAACCACGATATCAAGCAAATCATTCACATCCGACAATCTTACCTGATCAGTCATTACAAATTATTATTTTTCATTGGATTATTTGTGGAAAAAAATTGACGACTTTTTAATTCATTTAAGATGACAACAACCAACTATTGAAAAATATTGAAAACACCCATCATGTCTTCTTCAACTTCTACACAGATCATCAATGAATTCGTCAATGAGACGGGTATCATTGGTTTCCTCCAGATTAACAGAAAGAAGATCGTTTCGAAGGCAACAGTCTCTGAACTAGAGAATGTTTGCAACAAATTGGTTTCTATTGAAATCATTCCGGATTGCCTCACCGACTCTGTCGGTGCACTGAAGGTGGCGTACGAGAAGTTCCTTCAAACTCCCCCCAGTGGGAGAAAAGGACCTCTACAAGCTATGCTTCTCCCGGTTGCCGTCGCTACGGCTGCTGCCAAGGATGCTGCTCTCAATGCAGCTTCTGACACTGCAGTCGGTCTCAAAGAAACTGCTGAAGTCGACCTCCCAGAGGACTACGAAAGCATTGAAGCTTTCTCTGCTTACAAAGCATATCTTGACAAGGCATTCGTTGCCGAAGTATCTGCTTACAAGGCATCTGCCAACAAGGCATCCGCTGAAAAAGAAGCTGCTCGCATTGCACAAATCGATCAAGTATCTGCTGTTTACCAACAGGTAATCGAAGCTGCTACGCATCAGTCGCCTTCCCCCTCGAGTGGGACCACCTCCACTTATTGTGGAGGGTCCTACACTCATACACGCCTAGACTCCGACACTATCGAGGAGTTCGTCAATAAGACGAATATCTTCGGTGTAGTGCAGAAGAAGGACAAGGGTAAGATCGCACAAGGCGCAACAGGTCACAATTCTTCAGACTGTTTGCAAGGCAGTCATTTCATTGGAAAACGTGCCTGAGTGCATGGCCGACTCTGTCGGCGCACTCAAGGTGGCGTACGAGAAGTTCCTTCAAACTCCCCCCAGTGGGGGAGAAAAGGACCTCTCCAAGCTATGATTCTCCCGGTTGCAGTCGCTGCGGCTTCTGCCATCACCAAAATGTAGTGCCCAACGCACTGCATACTTTTTTTTTGATCACGTTCTTGGATTTCATGGAGATCCGTGATCTAAAAAAGAACCACGATATCAAGCAAATCATTCACATCCGACAATCTTACCTGATCAGTCATTACAAATTATTATTTTTCATTGGATTATTTGTGGAAAAAAATTGACGACTTTTTAATTCATTTAAGATGACAACAACCAACTATTGAAAAATATTGAAAACACCCATCATGTCTTCTTCAACTTCTACACAGATCATCAATGAATTCGTCAATGAGACGGGTATCATTGGTTTCCTCCAGATTAACAGAAAGAAGATCGTTTCGAAGGCAACAGTCTCTGAACTAGAGAATGTTTGCGACAAATTGGTTTCTATTGAAATCATTCCGGATTGCCTCACCGACTCTGTCGGTGCACTGAAGGTGGCGTACGAGAAGTTCCTTCAAACTCCCCCCAGGGGTAAAAAGGAACCTCTCCAAGCTATGCTTCTCCCGGTTGCCGTCGCTACGGCTGCTGCCAAGGATGCTGCTCTAAATGCAGCTTCTAACACTGCAGTCGGTCTCAAAGAAACTGCTGAAGTCGACCTCCCAGAGGACTACGAAAGCATTGAAGCTTTCTCTGCTTACAAAGCATATCTTGACAAGGCATTCGTTGCCGAAGTATCTGCTTACAAGGCATCTGCCAACAAGGCATCCGCTGAAAAAGAAGCTGCTCGCATTGCACAAATCGATCAAGTATCTGCTGTTTACCAACAGGTAATCGAAGCTGCTACGCATCAGTCGCCTTCCCCCTCGAGTGGGATCACCTCCACTTATTGTGGAGGGTCCTACACTCATACACGCCTAGACTCCGACACTATCGAGGAGTTCGTCAATAAGACGAATATCTTCGGTGTAGTGCAGAAGAAGGACAAGGGTAAGATCGCACAAGGCGCAACAGTCACAATTCTTCAGACTGTTTGCAAGGCAGTCATTTCATTGGAAAACGTGCCTGAGTGCATGGCCGACTCTGTCGGCGCACTCAAGGTGGCGTACGAGAAGTTCCTTCAAACTCCCCCCAGTGGGGGGAGAAAAGGACCTCTCCAAGCTATGATTCTCCCGGTTGCAGTCGCTGCGGCTTCTGTCATCACCAAAATGTAGTGCCCAACGCACCGCATACTTTTTTTTTGATCACGTTCTTGGATTTCATGGAGATCCGTGATCTAAAAAAGAACCACGATATCAAGCAAATCATTCACATCCGACAATCTTACCTGATCAGTCATTACAAATTATTATTTTTCATTGGATTATTTGTGGAAAAAAATTGACGACTTTTTAATTCATTTAAGATGACAACATCCAACTATTGAAAAATATTGAAAACACCCATCATGTCTTCTTCAACTTCTACACAGATCATCAATGAATTCGTCAATGAGACGGGTATCATTGGTTTCCTCCAGATTAACAGAAAGAAGATCGTTTCGAAGGCAACAGTCTCTGAACTAGAGAATGTTTGCAACAAATTGGTTTCTATTGAAATCATTCCGGATTGCCTCACCGACTCTGTCGGTGCACTGAAGGTGGCGTACGAGAAGTTCCTTCAAACTCCCCCCAGGGGTAAAAAGGAACCTCTCCAAGCTATGCTTCTCCCGGTTGCCGTCGCTACGGCTGCTGCCAAGGATGCTGCTCTCAATGCAGCTTCTGACACTGCAGTCGGTCTCAAAGAAACTGCTGAAGTCGACCTCCCAGAGGACTACGAAAGCATTGAAGCTTTCTCTGCTTACAAAGCATATCTTGACAAGGCATTCGTTGCCGAAGTATCTGCTTACAAGGCATCTGCCAACAAGGCATCCGCTGAAAAAGAAGCTGCTCGCATTGCACAAATCGATCAAGTATCTGCTGTTTACCAACAGGTAATCGAAGCTGCTACGCATCAGTCGCCTTCCCCCTCGAGTGGGACCACCTCCACTTATTGTGGAGGGTCCTACACTCATACACGCCTAGACTCCGACACTATCGAGGAGTTCGTCAATAAGACGAATATCTTCGGTGTAGTGCAGAAGAAGGACAAGGGTAAGATCGCACAAGGCGCAACAGTCACAATTCTTCAGACTGTTTGCAAGGCAGTCATTTCATTGGAAAACGTGCCTGAGTGCATGGCCGACTCTGTCGGCGCACTCAAGGTGGCGTACGAGAAGTTCCTTCAAACTCCCCCCAGTGGGGGGAGAAAAGGACCTCTCCAAGCTATGATTCTCCCGGTTGCAGTCGCTGCGGCTTCTGCCATCACCAAAATGTAGTGCCCAACGCACTGCATACTTTTTTTTTGATCACGTTCTTGGATTTCATGGAGATCCGTGATCTAAAAAAGAACCACGATATCAAGCAAATCATTCACATCCGACAATCTTACCTGATCAGTCATTACAAATTATTATTTTTCATTGGATTATTTGTGGAAAAAAATTGACGACTTTTTAATTCATTTAAGATGACAACAACCAACTATTGAAAAATATTGAAAACACCCATCATGTCTTCTTCAACTTCTACACAGATCATCAATGAATTCGTCAATGAGACGGGTATCATTGGTTTCCTCCAGATTAACAGAAAGAAGATCGTTTCGAAGGCAACAGTCTCTGAACTAGAGAATGTTTGCAACAAATTGGTTTCTATTGAAATCATTCCGGATTGCCTCACCGACTCTGTCGGTGCACTGAAGGTGGCGTACGAGAAGTTCCTTCAAACTCCCCCCAGTGGGGGGAGAAAAGGACCTCTACAAGCTATGCTTCTCCCGGTTGCCGTCGCTACGGCTGCTGCCAAGGATGCTGCTCTAAATGCAGCTTCTAACACTGCAGTCGGTCTCAAAGAAACTGCTGAAGTCGACCTCCCAGAGGACTACGAAAGCATTGAAGCTTTCTCTGCTTACAAAGCATATCTTGACAAGGCATTCGTTGCCGAAGTATCTGCTTACAAGGCATCTGCCAACAAGGCATCCGCTGAAAAAGAAGCTGCTCGCATTGCACAAATCGATCAAGTATCTGCTGTTTACCAACAGGTAATCGAAGCTGCTACGCATCAGTCGCCTTCCCCCTCGAGTGGGACCACCTCCACTTATTGTGGAGGGTCCTACACTCATACACGCCTAGACTCCGACACTATCGAGGAGTTCGTCAATAAGACGAATATCTTCGGTGTAGTGCAGAAGAAGGACAAGGGTAAGATCGCACAAGGCGCAACAGTCACAATTCTTCAGACTGTTTGCAAGGCAGTCATTTCATTGGAAAACGTGCCTGAGTGCATGGCCGACTCTGTCGGCGCACTCAAGGTGGCGTACGAGAAGTTCCTTCAAACTCCCCCCAGTGGGGGAGAAAAGGACCTCTCCAAGCTATGATTCTCCCGGTTGCAGTCGCTGCGGCTTCTGCCATCACCAAAATGTAGTGCCCAACGCACCGCATACTTTTTTTTTGATCACGTTCTTGGATTTCATGGAGATCCGTGATCTAAAAAGAACCACGATATCAAGCAAATCATTCACATCCGACAATCTTACCTGATCAGTCATTACAAATTATTATTTTTCATTGGATTATTTGTGGAAAAAAATTGACGACTTTTTAATTCATTTAAGATGACAACAACCAACTATTGAAAAATATTGAAAACACCCATCATGTCTTCTTCAACTTCTACACAGATCATCAATGAATTCGTCAATGAGACGGGTATCATTGGTTTCCTCCAGATTAACAGAAAGAAGATCGTTTCGAAGGCAACAGTCTCTGAACTAGAGAATGTTTGCAACAAATTGGTTTCTATTGAAATCATTCCGGATTGCCTCACCGACTCTGTCGGTGCACTGAAGGTGGCGTACGAGAAGTTCCTTCAAACTCCCCCCAGTGGGGGGAGAAAAGGACCTCTACAAGCTATGCTTCTCCCGGTTGCCGTCGCTACGGCTGCTGCCAAGGATGCTGCTCTAAATGCAGCTTCTAACACTGCAGTCGGTCTCAAAGAAACTGCTGAAGTCGACCTCCCAGAGGACTACGAAAGCATTGAAGCTTTCTCTGCTTACAAAGCATATCTTGACAAGGCATTCGTTGCCGAAGTATCTGCTTACAAGGCATCTGCCAACAAGGCATCCGCTGAAAAAGAAGCTGCTCGCATTGCACAAATCGATCAAGTATCTGCTGTTTACCAACAGGTAATCGAAGCTGCTACGCATCAGTCGCCTTCCCCCTCGAGTGGGACCACCTCCACTTATTGTGGAGGGTCCTACACTCATACACGCCTAGACTCCGACACTATCGAGGAGTTCGTCAATAAGACGAATATCTTCGGTGTAGTGCAGGAGAAGGACAAGGGTAAGATCGCACAAGGCGCAACAGTCACAATTCTTCAGACTGTTTGCAAGGCAGTCATTTCATTGGAAAACGTGCCTGAGTGCATGGCCGACTCTGTCGGCGCACTCAAGGTGGCGTACGAGAAGTTCCTTCAAACTCCCCCCAGTGGGGGGAGAAAAGGACCTCTCCAAGCTATGATTCTCCCGGTTGCAGTCGCTGCGGCTTCTGCCATCACCAAAATGTAGTGCCCAACGCACTGCATACTTTTTTTTTGATCACGTTCTTGGATTTCATGGAGATTTCGGTTTCATTTATATGTTCCGTCGAGTGTAGTCCCATCAATTCCATGCAGTTCATGCAACCTTGCGATTGTGAGAGCGATCTCGAATTCGGAAGATAGACATGTGACGCCCAACCGTGTGCTGCCACAGCCTTGTTGTACATGAACCGGTTGCACCCCGCAAACTCTGCCAGCATCGATTTCCGAGCCTTGGTTGGGTTCAGCTTCATTTGGCATTTAATGGGCGTTCAAGGTCTAAACACGTGAAAAAAAATACCATTTACAGTACACATAAAAAACATGGGAGGATCTCAACCAATCGAAAGTCCATCGTCCGCCGACAAGTGGCGGTACTCTCTGTACACAGCAATCGTGTTCATCGTCATCTCTCTGCCACTGACATACCATGCCACCTCATTGGTGTACAAGGGAATCAGGAACGCATCTGGTGGACCAAGCTACATTGGCGTGTTCCTGCACTCGATCGTGTTCCTGATAATTGTGCGTGCAATGATGGGTGTAAAGAGGCTCTGATACCCAACCAATGATATATCAATTCACGGCCGTCACGCCATGAATAGCTCTCCCGAAGACTCGGGAAATGAGTCATCGTCATCCGCTTGGAGGAACGAGATCAACGTAGCGTGCGACGTCATCAGAGGCTCGCAGACGCATATCCTGCAAAAGGCGAACGAGATGCTGGATCTGCTCCGACCACTGAATCACTATTCAGGAGGAGGAGACAACGACTCCGATACCGGGGAAAACGATAGTAATAGTGTAATAGACCGGTGCTGCGAAGCAGCGCACGGGGCTGTCTTTGACAAGAAAGCGTCGGCGTCCGAAAAACGCATGGTGCAAAAACTGCTCGAGTTCCTCTACTACGCACGGCACACCACGGAAAGTCTCAGGGCCAGTATTACCAGTCTTCGAAACGTCGATAGGGTACAACAACGTGAGAGCGACAATGACGAATTGGTAGACGACTGAACAAACAAAAAGGTTGAACGAGGACATCATGTCCAGCGTCGCTCGCTTCTCACCACAGAGCATCGAAAACGCCAACAAGGTCCAGCAACTGCTCATGTACATCCTGAATAGCCTACACCAAATGGGATACCGACGCTACAACGGGGGGGAGTGCTACGCCGTGAGGTACACCGATGACAACTTGTGCACGTACGCGTGGCGCCGGGTGTGCACCATCAAGGAGTTCGTCTACCAGAATACGCAGAAGGAACTCAATTTCGACATGTGGCTCAACCTGACGAGCGTGAGGACCAACATCAACGCCGTTGTGGATCACCTCACGTGTTGCAGGGACGTGCAGTTCCCCGACCTAGTGCGCGACCGCCATGTCTTCTCGTTCAAGGGTGGTGTGTACTTTGCCCCCACTGATACTTACGTGCCCTATGAAAAAATGAGCGAGCGGGGAGATGACGTCGTGGCGGCGAAGTACTTCGACCTCGACTTTCCATGCGCCGAGGAAGAAACCGAAGAGGATTGGCAGCCACCGACACCCTACCTACAGAGCATTCTCGATTTCCAGAAGATGAGTCCCGATGTCAGCTGGTGGATGTACGTCTTCATTGGACGGCTTATCTACGAGGTGGGTGAACTTGATGAGTGGCAGGTCCTCCCATACCTGAAGGGAGCCGCGAGCACCGGCAAGAGCACCATTCTCACACGCGTGTGCAGGGAGATCTACGAAGCACATGACGTTGGTGTGTTATCGAACAACATCGAGAAGAAGTTCGGGTTGTCCGCGCTTGACGAAAAACTCATCTTCATCGGACCGGAGATCAAATCGGACATCGCTCTAGAACAGGCCGAATTCCAGAGCGTGGTGTCTGGAGAGACCGTACAGGTCGCCGTGAAGTACTCGACCGCGCGCACCATCCAGTGGAAGGTGCCCGGTATTCTAGCTGGCAATGAGGTTCCAGGTTGGGTGGACAACTCCGGTAGCATCAATCGGCGCATCGTGCTCTTCGAATTCGACCACTGTGTGACCAGAGGAGACATGCTCCTGGGGCAGAAGCTCTCTCGGGAGATGGGGTGCATCCTAAGACGCACCAACAGGTCGTACCTCAAGGCTGTCCGATTGTACGCGCGTGATAACGTTTGGCTCCACTTGCCTTCAGAATTCCACCGCGCCAAGGATGAGCTCAGTGAGAGCGTCAACTCGATGATATCCTTCCTCCGTAGCGGCAGACTCACCTTTGACCCCGAGCTGTACATGCCGTACGTGGACTTCATGGAGACGTACAAGGAATACTGCCGACAGACGGGACACCGCGCCTATCGCCAAAGGAGACTTCAAGAACCACCTGAAATCGATGTCGTGCGTGATTATTAACAAGACCACGCTCAGGTACCCCAGAGGCGCAACCGGGACGTTCGTCGCCAACGCCAAGTTTGTGATGGGAGTGGACCTCTCGGTCTACTGCGAAAACAACAACAACAACGACGTCCAGGATACACCATCGCCACTTGAGTGAACTACAAAAAAGTTCGGTGTACGATATATGTATGAATTTCTAACACTACAAAAACATAATGGCACCATCCTTAACATCCCATCAAGACATCGCCCTTTTGGGGTTGAAGATGTCGCAGCCAGCAGTAGTAGCCCTAGTAGGCTACATAGCACTGATCATCATTGTGTTGCTACCCTTTGATATGTACACCTACAATGTAAATGAGAAGAAGTACATCAGAGTCCCCTACAACTTTGCCTACAGACTGCTCATCGCCCTTCTCCTAATGCTTCCATTCTTCCTAGGCGTCTATTCGATCAACTGCATGATACACGGTCACTGCCACGCATGGTCGTGGATCGTGGCGATCCTGACCATCGTGTGGGCATTCACCATCGCGATAGTGACCATCTCCATGGGATCCTTCACGATCGACCAACTTGTTTGAACATCATTCATTCTCGCGTTCGGTCAGAAGCATAAAAAAAAAACACAATATCCAGATACTTGTTGTGTAGACAAAACAAAACAAACATGGATGTTTTTTCAGGAATTGACCTGCTTTCCAACTCTAAACTCGATCAAACCAGTATGCACCCCCCGCCATTGCATATCAGTCTGGTGCACAACTCGAACACAACCGATACCGCGTACAACGCACCCAGACCACCACAACAGTATCAGCCAACTATCGTATCCCGTACATCGTCCGTGTGCTCCATGTCCGTTCGAGATATCGGAGGAGATGCAGACAGTGTAGACGAACTTATCGACATGACACACACGAACACTAATAATAAGCCAGTCCCGATAAACACAGGTGGCTTTATGAACCACAATATTCCTAGCATCATCGCTGATAAAATCAGCAGCAGTGACGACGATTGTAGCATTATGTCGGAATCTGATGCGTCCTCATCTCGATCAAAAGCTTCGCGTAGTAGGAGCCACGACCGAACACAGATGGGTAGTGGGCGGGGTCGTGCCAACTCTAATGATAGCGGAGGAGGAGGCTACAACAAACCTACGAGAGAGGATGAGACAAAAAAGAAGCAGCTCATTTACCGATTGGACCGTATGGAACAGAAAGGTGCACACCTTCCCCGGCGCTACACCATGAACGACCCGCTAGAGAATATCGAGGCAGAGTACGAGCGTCTGAAGCAGAACCGCGACATAGACGTGAGCGTTCGTTTCCAGAGGCGCATGCTCGTGGCCTGTGTCACCGGATTAGAATTTATGAACACCAAGTTCGACCCTTTCGACGTTAAGCTGAACGGATGGTCTGATTCAATCAACGAGAACCTGGACGACTACGACGACGTGTTCGAGGAGCTCTTTTTGAAGTACCGTGGCAAGGCCAAGATGGCCCCGGAGATTAACCTGATGATGATGGTAGGAGGCAGCGGGCTCATGTTCCACTTGACAAACTCGATGTTCCGCTCTAGCAACATGCCCGATCTTGGGGATGTCATGAAGCGCAACCCTGACCTCATGCGACAGTTCACAAAGGCGACGCTCGACACCATGAACAACAACCCTAATGATAGTCAAGGGAGTCACCGACATCCTCCTCCCCCACCACGTACGGGAGGGGGGGGTATCATGGGAGCGATCGGATCCATGTTCGGACTAGGAGGGGGAGGAGGAGGAGGAGACATCCGAATTAAGCCACATCATCCTCCCGCACCTCCCCAGAACTTCATGCGCGGACCCAAGAACGTGGACGAAATCCTGCGCGAGCTACAGAGCGATGTCTTTGAAAGCAAGAGTGATGTTGCTGTAAAAAGCGATAATGTAAGAAGTAATGATCGAGATCGACTCATCATTCCGCCTACAACAACCACATTCTCATTGTCTCCTGTGCATAGCATGGACATTGGCTCAATAGACGATCTTGTCAAAGAAACAATCAAGGCTCCCGCATCCAATGCAAAGAATGCAACAAAAACCAAGACCAAGGCGACTGGGGGAAAGCGTGCCGCTGCAGGCACACGCACCGCATCGAACAAAAAGGCCATCGACATTTAATGGGAATAATTTTCAGGGCAAGGCCAGCGAGACCCACCCCCACCTCCTGATGACCCCCCAAGACAACTGACTGGGTACTTGTGTGTCCACAAGATCCGACGACATATCTTTCCAAAGCATGATGCATACAGCTAGGGACATTTGATTGTGGGACACCTTTTATTTTCGGGATTTGACCAATTCAAGCTTTGTAACCGATCTTGTCAATACAGATACTGTCTTCAGGAGATTGATACAAAACATTCAAGGCCTGTACAGACACAGAAGTTACATGATCAAAGTAGCCTGACAAGTCAACGTGTTGGCTTACATCGTGCGCATCAATAATCATTTTCAAAGCGTTCCTGTAATCAAATAATTCTGCTACATCTGGAATTATTGGGCACGCGCAGCGATATTTTCGCTTGAGCAAACTGAACACATTCTCAATAGCGTTGAACTCTGGACTGTAAGGAGGTACAAAGAGCGGGCGTATTCCTACAGAATCGAACGCAGAGATCGTCTCCTTTGAATGATGGAACTGGATATTGTCAAGGACAGCGACAGTACCCTGCTTTTTTTAGATCACGTCTCTCCATCCTGCAGACTCCGTATCGTTCTTTTGTCGGTACTTTCGAGAGTGTCCATTGAAGGGACCAGCCGCACTTAAGCGATCGCCTCTTCCCCGGTACCGTAGCCCAAAAGAACACGGGGTCTTTGTTGATGTGCAATGCTTCATGAAAGGAGGTTTCTTTGCTGGACGGGACATTTTGTAGGACCATCCACTCGTACACTATAACGTCTGTCGACGCCTCATACCGTTTATTGGGATGTTTCATTTACTGTTCCGCCGACTGTAGTGAACCACAGACCCTGTATCTGGTTTCAGGGGATATCATTCAAATTATACAAACAACCTCTAAAACATATGTCTGCATATGCGGACTCTTCAAATTGCCTTTCAAATAGAGAGAATCATTTCACACACAAACAACCTCTAAAACATATGTCTGCATATGCAGACTCTTCAAATTGCCTTTCAAATAGAGAGAATCATTTCACATACATACAAACAACCTCTAAAACATATGTCTGCATATGCAGACTCTTCAAATTGCCTTTCAAATAGAGAGAATCATTTCACATACATACAAACAACCTCTAAAACATATGTCTGCATATGCGGACTCTTCAAATTGCCTTTCAAATAGAGAGAATCATTTCACATACATACAAACAACCTCTAAAACATATGTCTGCATATGCGGACTCTTCAAATTGCCTTTCAAATAGAGAGAATCATTTCACATACTTATTTGAGAACAACTATACAGTTGTTCTCAAATAATTTTGGGACACTCAGTATAATTTGAATGATATCCCCTGAAACCAGGTCCGTGGTTCACTACAAATATTTTTTGAGGAGTCTCAGGAAGGTTTGTAATATATACAACGTGTCCAAGAGCTCACTACATAGATGGGTAAAAGTAAGCGTTTAAAACGAAAAAGGAAAGAATTGTCCATGCTTTTACGTTCCACGATATCCAATAATATTGCAGAGAACCCCTTCATAACATGCAAGGATTTGGTCGGTATAATTTGCAAGAGTTGTAATGTGAGATTATCGATCAGTACTGCATCGAGACACATAAAACAATGTGGATTTTCTAGGAAGAAGGCGTTTCCCACAGTTCTCTACGGACATTCAAAAGAAAATGTAGAAATGTTTTGTGACAAGTACAGAGAAAGCTCTAACGTTGTTTGTATCGACGAAGCAGGATTTTACGCTGGAGAACACAGCAAATATGGATACAGCAAGATCGGTTCTCGATTAACTACGAAGACAATGAGTAACCTCCGTCGTGTGAAGTTCACTTTATTACTCGCTATTTCATCTCAGGGAATAATAGATTATCAGTTATTGGAGCACAATTGTAAAAAAGAAGATTTCATTAAATTCTTTAAAACTTTGGTCATCCCAAAGAAAACCACGATCGTCATGGATAATATTCGGTTTCACCATTCTTCAGAAATCAAGGATATATCCGAATGCAAAGGGTGGAAGCTTTTGTACACCCCTCCTTATTGCCCCAGAGCTAATGCGATTGAACAAATATTTGGAAGCATGAAGAGAGACTACAGGGCATCATGTCCATTGACGTCAACCTGTAATTTCGATTACTTAATGCAAATATGTTGTGTTATAGAAATGTGGAGGTATAAAGACTTGTCAAAATATATGATTAATACGAGAGATTGGGTTAGGAATGTTCGAGAGAGCCTGTCTGCAGATCCAGATTACATCAAAACGTTTTCGGGGTACAATTTGTGATGGAGAATGGGATCGGCGAGTCATCATCGTTGGTACATGAGGCTGACCAACATGATGACGTTGCAGAACTTGTCGATTATGAAGGGGAGGAAGACGGGGAGTGTGCACCTGGGCGAGCGATTTGTGTGGTCAAGATGAAATTGAGTACCTTTATTCCCCATGATTGGCTTCGTAACAAGATAGACACACTGGTACTGGACATGAACAAGTTGCTTGGAGAGGGTTATATTTTCGCAAATTTCCACATTGCTCGTCTTTTTGAGAATGGTATCGCTGTCCCTCCTGTAAATCGCAACTTCTTCTACCGGTGCCTTATTGCAGTCAGTACCAACAAATGTAAGGGGTCGACTCTTGGCGAAGACTTCGAGAGTAGTCGGCTTCTGTTCGACTTGTTAAGAGAGCCGGGGCAATCCAAAGTTGACATTCGGGGGAACGTGAAGAACCAGATCATTGCAGACCTGTCTATTCTCATGGCCACAATGGCCTCTAACCATCTTTGGACCAACCTTGAGCGACGCATAACGACTTACTTGAAGTGGAAGTACCCACAGATTGCAAAGCGCCTGCGGTCGGACATCGTGGCTGCATTGATCAAGTGCCCTACAAAGAATCTCGACGTCATCTTCAAGATGAGCCCTCATACAACAAAGCTGCCAACCAAACTTCCAACATCTAGACTTCGATCGGCAAAAAGTGCAGTTGCTCTTGCGAAGAAGAGGGTCGGTAGGAAGGAACCAGAAGGATCCCCTTTGCGTGTTAGGTTGACTAAACTTCAAGAGAGGCTTGAAAAGTTGAGCGAAGCTTGGCTCTCCTCGAAGAACCTTAGGGTGGACGCAGATAACGCGAAACGCTTCTTTGCACGCGAAGTGGCATTCTGTCTCAGGGGGGTTCTACCTTTACCATCCGGAAACACTTTTGCGTCTCGGGCTCACATGACCCTGCCTCTGTACCACAAGATATTGTCGGAGACCATCGAAGAAAAACGAAAAACTAAAAACGAAAAACATCGCACATTCTCGTTGTTGCCTTACAAATCTGGATTCACTCTGTCGCACATTCCGATTTCGAAAATGGCCTTTTTCTATATGGTCAACGAGTGCCACTTTGATTCATGCAAGGCAGACGTTGCTTCCAAAAACCATCAAGGAATATGGGAGCGCTTCGCAAACCTCAAGAAAGTGGAGACAGTTTCTCGGAAGTTCGGCTACCGCATTGTGACAGACGGCTTTGCAGTCAGCATCTTGATGAATAAGCCTACGTGTCTGACATGTTCGATGCCTGCAGACGCGTTCTCTACGCGGGCGCATGAGTACGTGACAACAGACGAGGGTGGCATTGTATCCTTCCTTGACAATGTGGTCGTGGCTGCGGTAGACCCGGGTGTTACTGATATCGTGACTGTAACAGGACTCAACGGAGGTACAAGATCGTACAGCTCGGCGCAATATTATCGCAAGGGTCTGATCTTCAAGTCTCAGCGTCAAACTGACGTTTGGAACCTCGAGACGGCTGATATCGTCGGTGGTATCATTCCGGAAAGAGACTCTTCGAGTTCTGAACAGATTGGTGCGTACGCCAGATTCTACATGGGTGCCTCCCCAATCCTTCTTGCCCATCGTGCTTCCAGGGGGTACAGAAACCTCCGCTTTCGAAGGTACTGCAAGAAACAGAAACTTATTGTTGAGATTGCTGACTTCGTAGCTCCGAGAGAGAAGAGCGCTAAGGTACTCGTCGGGTTTGGTGATTGGAAAGGTCTGGGGGCGACGCCAATCTCTAGGCGGACTTGTGGCCCTCTCCAAGCTATTCGTTTCGAGCTTCGTAGCCGAGAAAACGTCATCATGGAGGACATCGATGAGTTCAGAACATCTCAACGATGCAGCTGCTGTGAGAACCACCTTTGCAACATGGTGGCACTCACTCATCGTAAGAAGCAAGACGGTACAGGTTGGGAATGTACAGAAGGACGCAAGCGGATTCATAAGATTCTCCACTGCAAAAGCAGTCAAAGCGGAGCGCCACGCCAACAGAGCGGTGGTATGCTTCACTGCGGGAAGACTTGGGACCGCGATGTGAACGCTTCCAGAAACATCCTGATGCTTACACTTCACCAAGTCTTTGGGAGAGAGCGTCCTCTCGCGTTTCGCCGAGACGCACCGAGAAGTTCCTCGACAACCCCACCCCCCCCCCCTGATACTGATATGGGGACACAGACGGTTGAACGGTTTACCAAAGAGGCTACTCGGAATATCTTCGAGAACCTCTTCAACCTTCTGCACCCCCCAACGTTGCCCAAAAGCAACGATCTGCAGTCTGGATGATTATAAAGTGTCCCACTTTATTTGAGAACAACTGTACAGTCTGGATGATTGATTATAAGGATGTGTCCCACTTTATTTGAGAACTACCACAACAACCATTTATAAATTGTGTACATCAAAATAGATATGCCATCTTTTCACGTTTTGTCCGATCTTCACCTCGAGCACTTTCCCGGGTTTCGCCTCGACCCTGCGAAAATCGAGGCGCCGCTCCTGGTTCTGGCCGGAGATGTGGGCAGTCCGTCTGACAGAGAGTACGTCGCATTTCTAGAGCACTGCTCTCAGCTATTCGAGGAGGTGTTCGTCGTCATGGGTAACCACGAGGCGTACGGAATGGGCACTCTCGAAGACGGTATTGCCGCAGTGACACTGCTGATCGACCGCGACCTTCCCGCCAACGTCCACTTTCTTAATCGTTCAGCGCACGATTTGCAAATCCAAAATACCAATAATACCAAAGTAAGGATTTTGGGAACCACGCTGTGGTCTCACGTCCCCGATAAGGACGCAATACGCGTGCAGTGCTTCTTGACCGACTACCGCATGATTTCCGGCTTCACAGTGCCGAAGAACAACGCCGTCCACATCGAGGACGTTCGCTGGCTCGAGGGCGAAATCTCTCGCGCGGAAACCGATGGCGTCGATCTTGTCGTCGTTACTCACCACGCGCCGAGCTTTCAAGGAACCAGTCACCCCAAGACGAGAGGGAGCTTGCTGAACAGCGCCTTCGCAACGGACCTGCACCATCTCCTCAAGAGGACCCCGGTGAAGCTGTGGGTGCACGGACACACGCACTACTCAAACGACCAGAAAATAGGTCAATGCAACCTTGTCTCCAACCAACGAGGCTATTTGAGCAATCCGGACGAAGGACACAGATTCGATCCTTACAAGGTGTTTGAAACATACAGCTAGGGAAGTGCTTAAGTGCGGCTGGTCCTTCAATGGACACTCTCGAACGTACCGACAAAATAACGATACGGAGTCTGCAGGATGGATAGCCGTTATCTAAAAAGAACCACGATATTCGCGTTAACACTGCAACACCGTAAGTAACCCTACAACAATTCCGATCAGCGAATACAAAAGATACATTGTGATGTGATTTGGTACAGTTGTTCAGATATATCCGGAGACACAAATTTTGGGAGCCCCCCCGATTGTTCTCAAATAAAGTGGGACACACCAAAGTCAGCGACCATTATTAACGCCAAATTTATAAATTAGGTTACACCGTAAGGTGTGCCGTACACGAAGCAGTTTCATTTTAGTATTCCGTTGACTGTAGATAATTTGATCCTCCACGAATCCTCATGACTCTGCATTGCGCGAATCCTACACATGCGCAAACAGTACAGTCTCTGCACCTTCAAGGGTGGATTGGAGGGCTGCGAGGGACTCTGCGTCTCGAGTGCGTCGTTGGATCTTTTCGAACTCCTTCTCCAGATAATCGAGGGCACGGAAAGGAATTTGAGGCTGTCGAGCACGCCACGCTTTCTTTGCGGCGGCAACGATACACTCCGACTTCAGACAAAATACAGTTTCGCGCAGGCTTTCAGGCATGTCAGGGACCTCGTCAGGGTCGTGTATCTCGACCCACCGCTTGATGGCGTCCGATTTGGCAGACTCACACATCTTATTAGGATCGATGTAGTCGTCTTTATCGTCTTCATCATCATCTTCATCTTCATCCCTGGAGTCTATCTCTAAGAGGGCGTCTCTCCACTTGTTGTCCAGAATAAGCTTGTACTCGGTGTGGTCGAATAAAAACCGCATCTCGTGCATCGAATTGGCGATGTCCACCGGGTTTCCCACGGCCAGGTCAATGAAGGAGCAGCACAAACGCGAATCCGTACGAAGATTGCACCCACGCTCTTTCAAGGCGCGCTCGAGAGTGAGCATGCGTTTGCTCGCCCCAATGATGGTCGCGGTAGCCCTCGCGACCCCCCCACCTCTCCCGGAATTCACGTAAGCGTCACGGGCCATGCTCGCCGCAAAATAAAATTCTGAAAACACGCGCGAGTCCAAAATGGACAACTCTGCCAATGTACTCGACAACAATACCTCGCGATTCTCTCTTCGATCATTCGAAGTTAGTGGGGATGTCTCCTGCTTCTCGAGCGCAACACGAGCCACGTCGCGGACACTGTAAAGAAGCTTGGGTGTCGTTGATTTGTACACGAGTTCGCAACGCAGCGTCGAGAGGTCCCTCTCGGTTACGCGATACTCAGACTTGGCCTTCGACACACAGATGCGAGCGTAGCGCATAGCCCTCATTTCGGAACGGAATTTGGCAGACAAGATGCATCCGCGAGGGGGTCGAGAGACATCTTCAGCCTCTTTCAACCTCCTCCACAATGCGGCTTTGACACCGGAAACCCTCAGGCCACGATCGCGACACGCCTTCTTGAGCACGTTCACCTTGCTTGTCTCTGTAAGACCCTCATCGGTAATACGCATCCTCTCGAACGCTGCATCGTTCACGAGGAGTCCATCGGGCTCCAACTTCTCTTGCAAAGCAAGACTAAGCCCAGCGAACGCTAAGTTGCCCACCAACATGAGGCTCGCGGCGTCCTTTGAGACATCGCATAAGCGACGGTACTTAGCATCGCTCTTTGAGATATGAGACGCGATGATGTAGAGGGGGCCTTCAGGGAGCAGTTCCATGTTTTGTTAACATGGAATCAAAACGTGTTCTATGTGTATAACGTGTTCAACTACACTTTATACTTAAGACTTGGACATGTTGTGTGACATTTTTATCAAAATTGTATACCACAAAATGCCATTCACGTTCACAGCGACGTTTCCCTTGGTCGTCAAAGACGAGTTCAAGAAGGTTGAAACAGTTGCCTCGTTTGCGCGTTTCAGACACCTGTCCCTGCGGAGCTCAAGGCCCACCTGACCGAGATGATCACAATACCGATACATGATTGATGAAGAGATAAGACACCGCGCGGTTGTTCACTACAAATGTTAGCCATCAGTTTGACTTTTCAGGGTACTTTGAACATGTAAATTCAGTGTCTTTACAGTCAACGGAATACTAAAATGAAACCGCTTCGTGTACGGCACACCTTACGGTGTAACCAAATGGTGTAGCAACCCACGGGGCAGTGGAACACCAATACGATTTTGAATCAACAAATTGCAGTATGTTAACGAGAATATCGTGGTTATTTTTTAGATCACGGCTCCCCATCCTGCAGACTCCGTATCGTTCTTTTGTCGGTACTTTCGAGAGTGTCCATTGAAGGACCAGCCGCACTTAAGCGATCGACTCTTCCCCGGTACCGTGGCCCAAAAGAACACGGGGTCTTTGTTGATGTGCAATGCGTCATGAAAGGAGGTTTCTTTGCTGGACGGGCCATTTTGTAGGACCATCCACTCGTACACTATAACTTCTGTCGACGCCTTATACCGTTTATTGGGATGTTTCATTTTACTGTTCCGCCGACTGTAGATGCTTTGAATTTTTTGTGTCAATCACCTGAAGACAGTATCTGTATTGACAAGATCGGTTACAAATATTGAATTGGTCAACTTTTCAGAATCCCCAAATATAAGGTGTCCCAATATCAAATGTCCCTATCTGTATGAGTGCACGATGAGCGAAGCGCAGAGGAATGTTTTCATTAAGGTTTACTTCGACCTCCAGAAGTTCATTTTCAGCAACAAGATCATCGTCGCTGCCGCCGGATTCTCTATCGCCGTGGCTACCAACGACGCAGTAAAGAAACTGCTCAACTCCATTATCATCCCATTGTTCGATTTCATAAACAATATTTCCCTCGTGAGAAAAGCCCTCGGTGTGAAGATCATCTCGATCATATTCGGTATCCTGGGGACGTTGATCATGTGGATGCTCACTATACTGCTTTGCTTTGTCCTGCTTGAATACTTTTTGAACAAGTCTATATTCGGTATGGTCACGACGATATCCGAAGACCACAAGACAGAATTCGTCAAAGCCAAGGTGGAGGCCAAGAGAAACGATACCATTTCAAAGAAAGTAGAAAACATCAAAAATGAGGAAAATAAGGTTGACGAAATCCTTGAAATGTCAAAGAAAGATGACAAACCGGTCGAAGATATTATACGACAAGAAATGCACGATGACCTCAGCAAGAAGACACAACAAAAACAAAAACAGAAGAACAACGTAAACAGTCTCAATATTGGGATGATGGGTCGTACATGCTTGTTTAAAAACCATCTATATAATGGGCGTTCCTGCCTACCGGCAGTTTTTTTGAAATTTCTACTCATAATTTTGAGCCTCCGGGACGACTCGCTAGCCTTAGATATCAGCACAGAGGAATCACAAATCCGCTCAAGACCATGTTTCGCAACCAGTCAAAATCCTACGGGAGGCTGAAAAGGCCATTCTGTCCTGGTGGCGGCAACGATACAGCACTCCGCCTTCATACAAAATACAGTTGAACGCAAGACTCGTACATGTAAAATTCAAAAATTCAAAATTTTCATTGCAGAAGATAGAGTGTAAAGCCTGATTTTGCAATCTGGATTGTATCTCTTTGTTCATTCTCCCTGTGTTGTATCGTCGTGTGTTGTTTATTTTTTTGTTTGTATCTTGGATGAAAAAATATGTTAGCACGCTTATTAGTCGTCTTATTCACTCCGCTCACTCGATTGCATCGACTGTCATCATCGCTATGGTCATGTACTTTGCGCACCGCTTGTTACAGCTTCAGTACTACCGGTACTGTCGGAGCGACTTGATTCGGATCATTTTCTTCAATCAATCTCCTATTTGCATGCACGTGACGAGCATCCTCTCGATCGTGGAGACGGCTGGCAACCATGTCGTGAAGCATGTCATGGACAGCGTTCTCCATTGCGGGTTTGCCATATCCACTGGTGATAACGCTGGGGCAACCTCTTCCTTCTTGGGCGCGCAACAACATTCGTACGGTGGTGTTCCACACCAGAACACGCCGCTGAGCATTGGAATGCGTACAATAGCAGACATAGTGTGGAAGGCGTTGTTCCCATCTCGCTATGGTCACGTCGACCAGGTGACTTCTTAATCAGAACAATGTGGGCGATGCGCGTATGTCGTGACATGATGCGAGTCGCGGGTGCTGGGAGAATCCGTCCCTCTCTAGATGATCGCCCATTGTGCGCACAAGTGTAAACACGTTGTTGTACAGCGTTGGATCCTTTTTCAACGCTTGTAGCAAGTATGTCGTCATAGCTCCTGAGTACTCCTTGCTCGTGCTACATATATCCATGGGGTCCTGCAAGAGGGCATCTGCGGACGTATTGTCGTCTCGACATCCGCTTATGGCGAGGATCCTTCGCCCTCTTCCATGTTCATTATTGTTCTTGTTCTCCACAAGCGGCGCACTCCTCTCGTTGATCAAGTCTGTCCACGTGAACGGGAGGTCGGAGATGGTTCCTGAGTGACAGCAGTCGGCCACGAAAACGATACTCGTACGTGGATTGAAGTAGTAAAGGACTTTTGAGATGTAGTCGTCTGGAATCAGGCGGAAATCGCTTGGGACGAGACACTCGTCGAATCCGTCGAGCTCGTTGTCTGAGAACCCGGCGATGTTTGTGCCGTGACCGGAGTAATGGATCCAGACGGTGTCAAGAGCCTCGTCGTATGAGTCTGTTGCAAGGTCGACTAGCGCGTCCAGTATGGCAGATGCGGTAGTCGCGGCTGCACCGATCCGGACGTCGCACTTGAACTTGTGTTGACGCATGAGGAACTCCGCCATGTTGTGCGCATCGTTCTCGCATCCTTTCAGGGATGCGGTCGTTCCTTCGTAGTTCAATCCAAACAGTAAAGCTCTTCGATTCATTGTGTTGTGTTGTGTGTCCGTGTTCGTACATTAACATGAGAACAAAATCGTTATGTGTCTTCACTCAAATCATCTTGTTGACAACACATGTGTATGTTGTTGAGAATACAGTGTAAAGAGAAACGAGGGAAAACCCATTGGTTCGCAAATTTGTCTAACAAATCTGGAAATATAATGAAGAAGCCGGAACAACAATCCGTGATATCTTCGTCTGAGATCGAGACTATCGTGAGCATGCACGTTCCTCCTGGTGTTGTGCGCAAGAACGTACAAGATATGTCTGTGTTCGTTGCCGCATTCACACCCCCGTTGGGTGAACCGCCACACTTGCTATGAGCGTCTAGAGTTTCTCGGAGATTCGGTGCTTAGTGCAGTTATCACGTCTTACTTGTACATTCGCTACCCATCGGAGGACGAGGGGTTCCTGACGAGCGTCCGCTCCAAGTTGGTTAGCGGCGCGATGCTTTCGCGACTCGCGGCGAATCACACTCCATTCGGTGAATTCGTTCGTAGGATCGTGGCCAGGTTCAAACCGCCCTCTGAACACATTATTGCTGACAAAGAGACGACTACTGACAAGAAGGTCCTGGAGGACGTGTTCGAGGCATTTCTTGGCGCGATGTTTTTGGATATGGGGTTCGACGTCGTGAGTGCGTGGCTCGTAGGCTTCATTGAGAAGTACGTGGATTTCGCAGAGGTTATCATCAACAACCGCAGCGCGAAGCACGACCTTAACACCCTTTTACCGCCAAAGTATGGTTACATTCCGACATTCCAGACCGTTTCTGAGAATAGCAACGCAAACAACGCGCGTCACTACTACGACCATCCGGGACATCTACGGTGTCATCCTCGGTACGGGGTCTGGTAACAACAAAGTGGAAGCAGAGGCAGACGCTGCTGCAGCTGTGCTCTCAGCGTCGTGACCAATGGAGGGGTAAAAAAAAAAAAAAAATGAAAATTGAAAATTTGACTTCCAAGTAAGTCACACTGCGGGGAACAGTTGACCCTACTAAGGACGTGATATTATCGACACCGGTTCGTACGCACGAAGCTAGAACCAGTCACGTTTCATACGGTCAACGACTACCGTGAGAGCCGAAACGCCCCTGCCAGGATTCGAGCTCCCGCGTTTTCCTTCGACCAAGGCCGGATACTCTACCATTGAGCCACTCCGAGCCCGGATCGGGATGGAGGGGTCAATAATGTTACAGTTTCTTCTCATATAATTTTGGACACTCTATCTGGATAATTTGAATGATATCCCCTGAAACCAGATACATGTCCGTGGTTCACTACAAATATTTTTTGAGGAGAGTCTGAGGAACGCCCATTGTTTGTAATACAGTTGTTCTCAAATAATGTTGGTACACCTCTGCGAAAACGGCGGGACACTGTCTCACTCCAAGGCCCCCCAAAATGCAGAACGAACGCGAGAAGCATCATCATCGTGACACACGCCTTTCACAGACATCTCTGAGATCAAAAACGTAGTTAAGAGTTTTAGTTGGACACCAGAGTGTACCGCCAGAAATACACATGCTTGGTACAGTCAGAGACAGAATTTGTGGGACACCCTTACCGGTGACCCTTGAACCCAATTGATTGGGTAGGTCAGCTAAAGGTTTTGTATCAAGGTCCCAATCCTTCGTGTCCTTCATCCCGTATTTCAGCATTTAAGCTGGCCCAGAGGATAACAATTGTAAGCTGCTAACTGACCCAGGTGGGGTATCATAGGGGTCATTGCGCAGCTGAGTAATAGCAGCATTCAATTGCGCTTCGGTCACAACACCGGACATTCTGCAATTGGTTGTAGTAAACACAAAAATGAAATATCTTTAAACGCCCAACGTTGCCCAAAAGCAACGATCTGCATTCTGGATGAGTATAAGGTGTGTCCCACTTTATTTGAGAACAACTGTATTTCTTGATGGTTCATTACGACTTGGAACACCTCATTCAACCGATCTCGGAGAAGGTGTGTGGGCCGGTGCAAGACACCGAAGCCCTCTTTCTATACGCCACTGTTCGCGGAATGCGCATGAAGCGCATCCTGGAAATCGTGTGGTTTATCAGGGTACTCTGCAACAAATTTCATCAAGGCGTTCGCCAAACCGGAAGAGAGCGTGATGTACACAGTGGACATTCAACCCGTTCATAAAATCGCTCCAAACCACGTCGTTCTACGCAAAGATGCTCGTCACATTGAGTCGTATGACGTGGGAGACTCACCACTCGACCTCGTGTTCTTCGATTGCCATGATTATGACGTCCAGATGGCAGTGTACGATAGGCTGGTGGCTAAAGGTTTGATCACGGATGCTACAGTCCTGGCTTTGCACGACACCAACACACACCCTGCCAAATTCTTTTCCTTTGGGTACGCTTTGAACGGCAATCCCGGCGAATGGGTGCACCAGGACGTCGAACGGATAATGGTCAACAAATTTGTCGAATCGGACGGGTACCACGCTTTCTCACTGCACACACCACTGTCATCCCATGATGCAGAGATGCCTTATCGACATGGCCTTACTTTGTTGCAAAAATTCAAGCGCCTCGAGACATAATTTCACATTCGCTCGTGAAACAGAGTCACTTTCGAGCATCGGAAAATGGATACATTTTGGGGCTGTACAGTAGTTCTCAAAAGCCCCCCCTCGAGTTTCGCCGAGACGCGTCGAGAAGCCGCTCATCGACCTCAAGCACCACCCGATACTGATTTGGGACACAGACAGGTTGATTACCGACGAGGTCTGTGCGTGAAACTCACAAGTGAGGTGTGTGTGTGTGCGGCGTTGTTCACACTCGTTTTTAGAGAACACGCAGCATCATGGTGTCCAATGTGATGGATAGAAGCACATTCCACGTTTGTATGCATCCCGCATTCTTCACATTTATGCCACCACCAATTTGCCGTCCTTCACAGCGAGAGACGAATTTTTATGGTCGACGTCTGAATTACATCCTCTACACTCGAGGGATTTGTGGATGGACCACGAGGCGTTGCATTGTAGGCATGTACTCCGGTCTTGTGTAATATTGTGCGTGACGAGGGTTTAGTTGCATTTGGGACATGCCATCTTTACATCTTCATTCATTCATTGTGAATTTCCTTATACGGCACGTCCCACAAATGTTACAGTCAGACCGGTCAATATGTTACAGTATATTGAATCAATTACAATTCTATCTCTATGTACAACTTGGACAGACGGTCCGATTGTTGTACACATGTACACAATTCCGCTGCAGACTATGGTCTGCAACCAGTCAAATCCGCCGGGAAGCAGGAACACACGGCAGGAACATTCAATAATGCCCTGCCCTGAAATGTCCCCACGATCAAATGACACATATTCTCATGTTTTAGATCGGGACTTTACGAGCACATAATCAGATCTGGGCAGCACAACACAATCAGTTCGTGCACATCTACTGCACACATCTCTTCATCTTCGGTTGCACACATCTCTTTCATCTTCGGTTGCACCAATTCCCATGGGGGGCTCAGTGGGCGGTCAGGGACCTGCTAGCATGATACGTTGGCAAGGGCGGGAACTCTTCGTACAAAGGCTTCTGTTGTTCTACAACAGGATACACATGGAGTTGCTTTGAGAATCCACGCTTGCTCATCGTCCTTTGCGGCTTGATGGAGATGAAGTCCATGATGGAGACTTCGGTGACCTTTGGTGGCGAGTAGGCCTCTATGACAGTATTGGAAACGCTGATGGGATTGGCTGGGCATAAGGGAAAGTGGGGGAATCTACTTTCATCTTCTTCCATCATCTTCTTCTTCTGGTTGCGAGGCAGGTACCTGTGAGTGTTCTTGATGCGTCCTACACATGGCGCTTCATTGGGTAATACCCCCTTCCCGTTTCCTCTGGGGCATTGGAACCCTGAAAACTGCCCGGGGTGTGCTTGATCCTGCGCAGATGGGTGTCGACGCAGCTCTGCACGATCGAGAAAAAAACATGTCTGTACATACAGTCAAAATTACTGGACATTTTTTATTGCAAAGGGGGGCGCGTCCTATTCAAAAACGTTCGATGCTTGCAACAAGGGAATATTGCAGACGCGACGGTACATGACATCGCTACGTATTATATATTTGCACCCCGAAATAACTTCTAGTCCGGCATGTGGTAGCATGTGGTAAAATACAAGTGCGAGACCCGGTTCTGGAGTGATGGTGATCTTTTCGTTCCATTCCCAATTCGGAAGTATGACTGTCTCACCCCCTTGCATACAGCTAGGGACATTTGATTGTGGGACACCTTTTATTTTGAAAAGTTGATTATGGGTATAAGGAAATGTGCGTGCAATATTGTATCACCATGAGAAGAAGAAGTAGTGTCAGACAAAGGAGAAGGGGCTAAAACGTTTGAGAAGCAGAAGATGGTGGTAAATAACGTCAAGGTCCACTAAGTACTGCACTGTCACAACAGTGTCAAAAGCGCATCCAATGTGGCTATAGTGCAACCTGGAACCTAGACGTGAACTCTGCTGAACCTTCTTCTGCTTCTGATAACGTGGAGCGACCGGATGTATTCTGTGTTCCCTCGCCCCCCCCCCCTAAAACCCCAGCTTCCGGAGAGGCAAATGTGGGCGCTCAACCAACCGACCCACCTGGGTCAGTTAGCAGCTTACAATTGTTATCCTCTGGGCCAGCTTAAATGCTGAAATACGGGATGAAGGACACGAAGGATTGGGACCTTGATACAAAACCTTTAGCTGACCTACCCAATCAATTGGGTTCAAGGGTCACCGGTAAGGGTGTCCCACAAATTCTGTCTCTGACTGTATTATCGTTCAGGTACAACAAGATGGTGCAAAGCCCAGTCTCACATTCATCACGTGCATAACACGTGTCGGTGTGGATGGAAAATTCATCTCCCGGCTCATACTTTGAGAAACGGAAAAACGGGTTAACATGTGTTGGAAAATAACCACCACTACGTATGTTATTTGCAGGTCCAGAAAAGGAGAATGATGAGTATTCTTTCTCGTCATGAACCCTTGCGGGAATGAATGTGCTAATTTTAATCCCATACTCGTGCTGATAGTTCTTTCGCTGTTAATGTAACACGTTTCCTTTTGCCTGCAAACATATCTCCTCCAATGTATGGCCTTTGGAACCCTTTTTGTTCTGCAAGTTTTATCCATTCAGAGCATTCGTTTGGTGTTAAGACATCTCTGACCACAAATGCGTCAACATTTGAAAGCGATTCGTTTTCTCTGGATGTAATGCGATCAGACATGTTGTTACGTGTTAGGAAGTTTTAAATGTTTTACGACCAACCGGACTGAGGGGCTACATTCGACGGAATACACCGGAAGTCCCATGTCTTTACTTGTTGCGCAAGAAATCGAATTTTTAGGACCATCCACTCGTACACTTTATTTGGATGTTTCATTTAATTGTTCCGCCGACTGTAATAATGGCATTTCTAAGGCCCGCATGCAAATGTAATCATTTCGTCTCGAACTTACCTTGTGGTATGTCATTCCTCCACATTCAATTGTATGTGCAAGAGAGAGCTCAGAGACGTAATCGACGTTAGGGTCGATATCGACGTTGCAGTACACGCAATAGTGCACATGGACGTAGAGGTCATGTTTGTTATTCGGTGTGTCGAGAAAGTGGATGTGTACACAAGCGAGCCGATCTACAGTGAAGGTATACAAGCGAGTCGATCTATATAGACGCAAACGTGTACCGCATGTACCGCTGACCTCATGAACGCATGTCATACATGAACGCATGAACCGCATGTACCTCATGACCGCCATGAACCGCATGTACCTCATAACCGCATGAACGCATGTACGCATGTACGAATGTGGTACGGGGCTTCGCCACCTCTCTTGGATGTCAACCAACAAGCGATACTCAGAGGTTCTACAGTCGGAGGAACAGTATATATCAGATTGAAATAAATGTACGACATGGAGGACGTCGATGAGTTCAGAACATCTCAACGATGCAGCTGCTGTGAGACCCGCATTTGGTTTCACTCAGTCATCGTAAGAAGCAAGACTTTATTACTGGTTGATGATTATGTGCGGTTTCTTAAACAAGTGTGGAGAGACATACACCTGCAAGAACTGTCAATTCACCTGCGACAGAGACATTGTGGGCATCTTCCTGAAGGCAGTTCGAACAGAAAATCCCTGTGTGTAAAAGGACAGATCCCCGGACCCCGATGTGTAAGAAATTCATAGGTTCTAGGATATACGGGTAGCTTAAATTAAACGGTAAATGTATCCGCTTTTTTGAGAACAACGTAAAGGTAATCTGATTCCCGGCATGGTATCCGAAATGACCCAAGATGATTCCTTGCTCTTGTCGTAACAAGGGATCGTGTTGGCATCAAAGGAATAGTCTTAGAGGAGCTAATCGAAAAGTCTTAGTCAAAAACGACTCCAACGTGACAAACCATACAAACATACAAATATTTACAAACGCGAACATCACATGCGATTACTCTCTTCACAAGCTACTTCCACTCATTCATCCTCACAATACCCCCCAGTACTCGTGTTTGACGCTTCAGAAGATCCAGGGAGATTAAACCAACAAAAAAAACAAAGGAATGCTCGTCAAGATCTTGGAACGGGAGATGGTCGATACAGCGTCTCTTTTCCCAATCTCAGAAAAACACCAACCGGATGGCGGGACCAGCGGCACCAATCACCGTTGCAGGTTCGAAAAACGCGTAGTATTCTTAATATCGAATGCGCGCCCAGACGTTCCAAAAAAGCAATCCCCGAAGGGGTTCTCGTCGATAGATAATGGACCTGGTGCGATCCATTCACCACATCCTCTCTATCGGAGTGGACGGCCGGTCTGAAGAGCAGACCCATGACGTCCCCCAAGATGACATTGCGGCGGCATCACATTTACAAACCCCGAAAACAATCCCACAACAAGATACCGGCGCATCTTGCTCGTCAAACTAACTTCGCTGCAGAACTCCAAAGAGAGAGAAGACGGTAGGGATAGAATCTACAATTATCAACCCCATAGGAATGTTGTCCTCCGACACGCGAGATCCGATGGAGCATCAGCACGAACTGCGGAGGTCATCGAGAGGGTCGGTACATAGAACACTGTGCGTACCGTCCACGTACGAAAACAGAACGGACGGAACGCAGGTCATCGAAGAGCGCAGCGCTCTTCGTCGGCGTAATACACAAATACACTCGTGCAGGAAATTGAGTCAATAACACACAAAACATGTTTACGATGCAAGATCTTTGACTTTTTGGCAATGTGCGACATTTGGGGATGTTCTTGGAGGCTTTTCACATCGCGATCCGCAAGTCCTTCCCAAAGTTTTTTTGATTCGTTAAACGAAAATCATTTCAGAGTGTCCCCAACAATATTTTAGAACAAAATGGAATGGAATTGAAATGGGACCCTTGCAAGTGAAGAAGGAAGACGGTCACGAGGACCAATTGAGAGCGAGCCAAAGTGTCGTAACCGACCACATCTCTTGCACTTGCAGCTCGAATTATTCTAGTCTTTCTTCGCACTAAAGACGCTCGTAGAAATGCTCATCAACCTGAGTCCCTTCGCGACCAACCGCAACACCTCGAAACAGTACTCTCTGTCCGCTACGTAGAACCCGTCGAACTGCCTGGTATTCGGTCACAGGGTTCCAATGCGGACGAATCATGATCACGTTGTTGGAAGAATGGCTGCATGTTCACCACAATTCGCGTTCTATCGACCTAATACTAGCATGTGCACGCTCGGGTGTATCTCAACGATCCGTCCTTGCACCGGTACAATGTCGAATCCGCTCATCAATGGAGGCACGCTCCGTCCAGGCGGTCACGCCAAACCTCATCCTCCCTAAATCGAGTCCCCATGAAACGCCTCAAGCACTCCATCTCCCATGATCTCAGTTGCAAAAACACCACCCCAAACCCCACTCCCGCTGATCCGAATCATGTTAGGCATCGATGCTCTGAAACAGCTTCCTTGACGTTCGAGGAGCGCCCGCCTACACTCTCCAAGCAACCGCATCGAACTTGCGGAACTCGATGAAAATACCAAACCTTGCGAAGATGACCAATGAGAGGGCTGTGTGGCGGCACTGGCGTAGACGCAAACACTGCGCATAAACGCCATACTCGATGCGCACCTCGTCGCACGATATCCAATTCTTCGATGTAACGAAACGCTGAATCAGTCCCCTTACAGCTTATCGTAATGAGCGCGCGAAATGATCATCCACTATCAAGTCGTACCTCTATGTCAGAATTGACATCTGCAACCCGGCATCTTCTTCTTTTGCAAGGTTGCTTCCACCACCTAGAGGGACAACGACATGTGGTGCTGCGTGCGCGTCCCGGAGTATCCAACGTCTTGGATGCCTTCACGTCCCAACGAAGCGAGCGAGACAAAGTCACGTCTTGTCCCGGTTGTGAACCGAGTGGCCGTCGACTGCCCAACGGATCGAACTCTGAGAGGCCCATGAACACAGGCGGATTACAAAGAGCTGCCTTGCTCGCATGACGGCGCCTCGTCACCAGACGATCGCCCCCATGTCACGTCACCAAACTTAAGATAGTGGTTCCAAGCACACCTGTGTGGTGATCACGACCCTTGCGATCACAGAAAGAAAGCTAGTCGGGTTCGAATACGAAGAAGCCCGCCGTCTACATGAGTGGTGGAAATACACCGTAACCGCAGGAACCGTAGGAGGCCACTCTACAAGACAATCCTCGGCACTGCCGATGAGGAACATGTCCTTTCGGACGAGCCCATCAACTCGCACATCATCGCGTCTTTTCCGATCGAACCTGCAATCCTCTGCAAGGATTCCCACCGAGGGACCCAGGAAAAATAGAAGACGTGATAACAAGCACATCTTCACGGCCATCATCATTCCAGTTACTTGCTCCTGCTACAGGCGTCAATTGCGGCAAACCGCACACAATCGAATAAAAACAGAGCATATTCGCCTATCCCCAACCAATATATTTACCTCGAATACGAAAAAATAAATCATTCAACCATGCAGCTACACTCGACGGGAAACACGGGACCTGTATACTGAGTGTCCCAAATATTTCGATAATCTCACATTACTCTTGCAAATGATTACCTACCAAATCTTGCATGAAGGGGTTCTTGCTAATTAATTGGATATCGGGAAACGTAAAAAGGCATGGACAATTCTTTCCTTTTTCGTTTAAACGCTTACTTTACACCATGATCTGCATTGACCCATCTAGGTAGTGAAGATCTTGGAACACGGTATATATTACAAAAATTCCTACAGATCCTCAAAAAATATTTTTGGAATGTTATACACACACTTACTTACGATGGATAGAAAACTTAACAAGTACAATGAAAAAATCAAATACCCGACTCGCACCTCAAAAACCGCGAACTCGAAGACATCTGGAACATCCAGGCCCTCCTCTGGAAAACTAGGACCCTCCTCTGAACAACTAGGGCCCTACTCTGGAACAACTAGCTAGGCCCTCCTCTGGAACAACTAGCCCTCCTCTGGAACAAACTAGGCCCTCCTCGGGAACAACTAGGCCTCCCTATGGAACAAACTAGGCCCTCATCTGGAAACACACAGGCCCTCTCTGGAACAACTAGGCCATCATCTTGGAACAACTAGGCTCTCTGGAACAGCAAGGGCCTCGTCATCAGCATCTTACAAAACACGATCAACATCTAGAACCGGTACATTGATCGGTTCCGCGATCGACGGGCTGTGTTAAGAAATGAACAGAAAAAATTGGACGATAGTAAGAAGTAGAGGTGAGCATGTCAACTACGATGATGCCAAGCTTGCACAAATCACAATGCAGAGTAGATCATTAAATGGGCACTAGACAAGTGGAAAAACAAAGGGGGATGTAGAGTTTCAACTTAAAGACGTACCAAAGGATGAAGAATCTCGAGAAGAATCCTGTGCCGTTCTTGCGACCATCCGAACTCATGCAGGCTCATGACATGACTGAGACAGTCAAGTGTAATTCGCGCGAGGAGGTCACTGTTTGTGCATATCAAACCAACGATTTAGGCTGAAGATAGAGATAGTCGGGCACTTGGGAAGATCACGCGTACGCGCTGACTAAGAAGTTTGACTACGTAAGTTGTGGTACCACTCTGAGGGCAATAAGTCGTCATGTACGCGGTTGAACATGGATACAAGGGGGTGAAGGAAAAGGGGCAAAATCGACCGAGCCATCAAGCTCCAGAAGTAAAGGCTTCGTCAACCCCGGACAAAAGCATCTATGGAAGATGAAACACAGCCTGTCCAAACCAGGGTCAGCTGCAGGACAAAACATCTCAAAAACCTTACATGAGCATTGCACATTAAACAAAGACGTCCTGTTTGTGTTGTTATTTTGGACCACATGGGAAGAAGAGGCGATGTTAAGTGGGACGTACACAATATGCAGCTATGTTCCGTCGGAGTGTAAGTGTAAAGTATCAACAATAACTTCTTCCCCCACAAGATGAGCATTCAATGGCATGCAAAGCAAGTGTAATGATTAAACGCCGTATACTCCCATTTCAATCCGACAATGGAATGCGAATCATTCTGTGCATTGTGCAACTTTCGATGAAAGCGACCAAAAAAGCGTACAACTCGCATGCTGCAAGCCGACTGGCACGATAAATGGCATGAACACGGCCACATACAGACGCCGGGACAATTGCCCAAAGTGCGATGAACCCTTCTCATCAGCGGATGCTATTGCGAGTGATGATGATCTGCCACACAGGCCAATACCGATGGAAAAGATGATAATGCGCATGAAGCGCGATCTTGTGCCTCAGAAGAAGACATACGTCGAGTACTCGTCGGTACAAAAAAGAGTATATCAAACATCATTGCACGGTGTCGGCAGCTATGAACGCGGGACCTCTCCGTGGCATGTCGGCAAGCTATGAACTCGAAAATCTTCCCGTGTGTCGCCAGCTATGAACTCGAAATTTCCCGTTGTGTCGTCAGCTATGAACTCAAATCTCCCGTTGTGTCGCCAGATATGAACTCGAATCTCCCGTTGTGGCCAGCTATGAACTCGAAATCTCCCGTTGTTGTCGCCAGATATGAACGCGAAAATCTTCCGTGGGGGCAGGCGGCCAGCGGTTTCTTCAAGTTTAAGGCGAGAGGATGAGGGAATACGGAAAGGGACAGAGGATATGTTCAAAAAATCAAGGACGACATCATCACTACAAGGATGAAGAAACCTCTTCGATGAAGGGTGATAGTGGGATAAGGGATGACATCACACACTTCACACTCATGAATTGATCGTGGTATGTTGCGCAATGTCATTGTGCTAGTGGTTATTTTTCTCGAAGCATCTAATAAAATGTTCGGTCTTCAAGGAATGCGTCCCCGGCCAATCGAGGAGAAACCACACCACCTTTTCCCAGAGGAGGGACGCTTCCACGCTTGCCACAGTGCAGAGGAAAGAAGATGCGATCTGCGCATAGGAGCGAGATCCAACATACGTTGATCATACATTCTTGTCGAAAGGAGACCACGTGACATCATTCCAAACACCCTCGAGGGATTTTATCGATCATGAGGGCGGAGAAAAGAAATCAGATCAGCATGCACCTTGCGGTGTCTGCTTTCGAACCTTACCACCATATGCTATTCACACGGTACCGAGTCTCAGTTGAGGACGGACCCGGATCCACGAATTCCGCGAAGATGATCGAGCAAACGATGGGGTGATGAATCGATTTCCACCAACCACAAATGATTGCTCTGCCGAAAACAGGAGTGGATACACGTAGGCCGGGAGGTCATTGATACATGCTTTTCTTCTCTACAAATACTCCACGGAAAGCGGGATTTCATAAATGGACTCGTACGCGATATTTCTGCGAACTCAGCCTCTATCTCTTCCTCTGAGTGAAGGATGTCGAACTCGACCTCAAAGTAATCGCACCGAGAAACCGGACACCGCCAACTGACCCTGAATCTGGAGGTAGGACTGCATCGGTACGGTTACCGTCGATCTTTCGACGCCATGGACACTGATCTTCGAGCATACGCCCTCCTAGGTCACGCCGTCAGGAGAGGCGCCTAGGAATGACTTTCGATGGCATGGCAGCAGAGGAGACGAACTGTGCAATGAGAACGTTCGTGTCAAGGTAATAGACAAGGAACATGCGACAGGCTCGAAACATGATTCCCCACGGAGGGAGGAATAGAACAATCGCATGGTGTTTGGCGCACGTGCCAACACTCTTCTCAAGAAAAGTGCGATGTGTACCAAATTTACCAAGGCCCAAAAAGCTTGACCAAAAGTCACTCGCATGGTTATCATCGTTATAAGCGAATATTAAGTACAACGGGAGGAGGATAGGGAGTAGTTGAGGAAATCCGGGCGACTAATCACAAGCACGGCAGGTCTGGCGCGCAACTTTGAACATACCGAGTACGCTCTATTATATATGACTCATGACCTCACGCCCCATGGGAGAAGCAATCAAATGCAAAGCAGCACCGCTGCCCTACACAACAACCCATCGCACGCATCAAGCGATCGATGCATGCCGATTTTATCATCCGAGCCACGGATTTGCAATGGGACGAGATCTATCAAGGCAACCTGATCCTCTGGAATGAGAGGGGGATCGGGCCAAGCCATGTATATAAATTATCAGCAGGAAAGGGTTGAAGTATTGTTTTTTTGATTGAATAAAAATTCCGCTTAAGAATTTCCAGTTGTTCTAAAATAATTTTGGGGACACAGACGGTTTAAGGTTTACCAAAGAGGCGCTCTGAATATTTTCGAGAACCTCTTCAAATTGCTACGTGCCAAATGATAATGTGGGAGTGTGTTCCCACTTTTAAAAAAAAAACTTTTAGACAACTGTAATTAAAGCTCACTTTCGTTTTGAACTTTTCTAAATCTGAAAGTTCTCGAGCAACAGTTTAGAGCATCGTCATCTGTCATGAGTCGCGCAAAGGTTATGAAACACGAGGGTAGGGGTAGTAGTGATGCAGTTGATGATAAAAAGAAAATTGCTATATAGTCCGCAACTCGCTGTCTCCGTACTGCGTCTGGATCGTGTTCCAACCTATGGGGACGTCTGTGCCGGAGACAAAAACGCTTCATGGAATTGCAAAATAGGAGAAGGTGGCTATTGCCAAGGAACATAGTAATACAACCCCGTAGCGATGGGGGTAGATCGGGCGATGCAACCGTGACATGGCAGCCCGTGAGAACCTCCCATCCACGACGGGTCCATGTTTACAACAACACCAAAGTCGGTTTGCACACAGTTGTATCTGAAAAGTCTTCGCATGAATATTTGCAAAAGCTCAGAACCCACGGGAAATGCAACCGCCATCTGCATATAAGGTCTCCCGGGGGGGCGGGAGGAGTCATCAAAACAAAAAACGTGTCGTCGATTTCAGTGATCCTGACAGTGTTAGAGGATGCGACACCTAAAAACGAAAGTGAGGATGAATTGTCCTCGTTAATGATCCAACCGTTCCAAATATCGAGGTGTCCAGCAATGATGAGGATCTCCATCGATCCACGTAGGACGAAAATGGCGGAAGAGAGTTTTTTTCTTTGAATGAACGAGGGATATGGGGATTTTCTGCAACCACTCAACTCATGACCGAGAGACGTGCCGAATGTTGTGCAAACAGGCTGAAAATAAATACAGGTTGATTCCCGAAGAAGAACTGTCCCACCAATAGACCACATTCAACCGGACACGTTTGGCAATTGTTTCCAATTGTTTAGGGGAGAAAACAGTATCGTAATTCGAGACGTACTTTGAAATGCGAAGATGACAAACGACTCATAGGTTGAGAGTTACTACATGGGTCTCAAATATTTTTGGTTACAATGGCAGCCAAACAAAAACATGTTGCTTTCGACACTGACATTTACAAAATAAGAAGGAAGACATACAGCAGCGCGATTTATACAAAAGACTTGGAAACATGTTCAATCAGACCCACAAAACACCCAAAGTTTAAAAGGAGACTATTGTACGAATACACGACTAGTGTGACTGGAACACTGAATATATTTGACGGAATACCAGTTCCCGGGGAAGATGTTTTTGAAATTTTTACTCAGAATTTAGAGTCTCCGGAACGCCTTTGCTAATCCTGGGATATCAACACCGAGAAATCCCAATTGCTTCCATGTCCGCAACAGTAAGTAAAAATCCGCCGTGATGCAGGAACCCAATTACTCCCGAAAAGCGTTTCTCGATTTTAGCTTCAATCGAGTATTGAGATCACTTAAAACCGCGCAAGCTCTGTCTTCGGTAACCTCTCTGAAAGTATATAGCAGTTCCATATCGTCTGCAAATTGCGGTCATTCGCACCCAATGCGGAACTGCGGTCCCTGATCTGCGTCTTAGACACTTGAGGGAGCACGGTTATTTTCGTTGTATAACGAATGCGACCACCTTTGTGTTCAGGTCCCCTATGTAGTGGTGATCCATGAAGCCAATAAAAGCGGGGTCCAATTTCTGACTTCTCCGTCTACGGTCCCGAATCGCATGCTGCAAGGTCTTTAAGCTATCATAAGCTCACTCATTACAGCACATCGGACTTGAAATCATCTAACAAAAGGGACCCCGCATATAATTGAGAAGAGACGCATACAGAATCGCCTTTGGTATCTAAATTGCCTTCGGCAATCTCATTCGGCATCCCTTCTGCCATTTCTCCTTCGGCCCATGAATCTTATTTCGCATCTCCTTCGCCCTCAGAATCTTCTCCTTCGGCATCCCTTCGCCCAAGAATCTTCTCCTCGGCATCTCCTTCGCCCACAGAATCTTCTCTTCGGCATTCTCCTTCCCCTAGATCTTTCTCCTTCGCTCTCCTTCACACTCATGTTTACGTTGTTGTACAGTTCACGTGTAAAGAATTTGTCCCTCCGTTCTTTATTGCGTGTTGAATCAGTGTTGTATGTGTGTTACAAACGTGTTACTCCTTACAACCAAGTTTTTTTTAATGACACAATTAATGGGGCGGCCTCCTCCCGGCGGATTTTTGAAATTTTTACTCATAATTTAGAGCATCGGAACGACTCGCTAGCTTGAGATATCCAGCACGAGGATATCACAAATCCGGCTCAGGACCATGTTTCGCAACCATAAAAATCCGGCGGAATGCAGGAATGCAGGAATCGCCCATTATAAGTGACTCTATCGAATTTCTGACGTCCTTGAAAACATAATATTGTTATTGTTATCACACCATCAAATCACATGCAACGGACGCCGTGCCACGACGAATCCGTTTTAGGGTTCATCAGAGAGAAAAAAGAATAATGTATGCTAGCCCCAATAACGTCATCATACGAAAGTTACGTTTCGGAGTTCTAACGATTCCGTAAATCATCGCAACCACGTCTTTTCGAGCAAGAGGAAACGTTTTCTCACTGCGGACGCGAAGCAGTCGATCGACATGGACTGACAATGAACAATAACTGCAAATCTGAGCGTATGGCCATAGAACGTCACGCCGCAACACATCTAGCACATGTCGCAGGGGAACGCAAAATCGCGCTCACATGGGACATGAAACTTGCGTGCAACGTGATGTTGGAATTCGTCAACATAAACGAACGAACCACCACGCTAACAGGACTTCGAATAAGGTAAAAATGTATCTCGACGATTTAGGAGACAACATCTTAACTAGAAAGCGTTGTTACCATTACCTACAAAAGGACTCTGCAATCAAATGGATACGAAGGGGACTAATCTTAAATGCTGTGTGTAAACAGGAGGGATGTACGGCCTTCTGCAATTAGCAAGAGATTGTCGAACGCGGTCACAATAAGCGGGGGGGGTACATTGAATTATCATTCAAGAGGAAGAAATGCTAAGATTGAAGCACGCTGCTCCCCACGAATAACAAACGTTCAACAACGGAACGTCGCCAACAAATGTTCAAGTAGAATGCAAAAACGGGCTCGCACGTTCGAGGAGAGTGTGGCAGAGAAGGCAAGTGGATGGGTTCTTATGCGTTGCTTGGTGAGTGATCATTACCACTACTACGACGACGGAGATACACAGCCGCCTCCTAAGGATAAGGAGACCGTCAACCGCCGTTATGGTGCCCATCACTCGGCGATGCATCGACATCGGGGCGAGAGAGGCGAAGGTTGTTTCTCCTCCAACGCGACAAGGAAAAGTGGAGAACGCTCGAAAAATGTAGAGCTCAGTATTAAGGCAGTCCAAGGTGCGTCCACAGCCTTGAGTCGTACTCTAAGGAGCTGCGGACAAGATACCTTCCCAACCAAGGAATGGAATACGTCCAATCGAATATGGGTAGCGTACGACCCCCGGGATCGGCATACTCAAGGAAAGCTTCGAATATAGAGGGGGGGACAGAGATTCCCGCGGTTCTCCTCCCGCATGAACGCGAGGAGCACACATAACCATCCCCCATGGCAACGAAGATCCCGGGAGGAGATTTAAAACAACAAATAGTGCACCGAAAGGAGAAGAAATACCGACGTCGCATGACGATACACATCAGCAAAGCTTAAGAAGAAAATTTCGTATTAGCGGGGTACCAGAAGATCCAATACGAACAATTCTAGAAGTGGGTCCTCGTCGTCTTGGTGACGAAGAAAAAGGACCGAATGCAAGGCACCCGGACGCCCTTGACAGGAAGAGGAACGATACACTTGCATGACATACCGAGAAAATGATGTCATATTTCTAATACCGGAGACGCTACTATGAAACAGTTTCGGTCCGTCCTATTTTTAGTCTTCGGTTGGTGCTACCAGTAATATTGTGGACTTGTCTTACCAGAACCCTCCTCCTGCGTCCTTGGCTTCGCAATGGTCGACGAGTGTCCCAGGTGTGTTGAACGCCGGTAGACCCACAACCCAGAGGCTGTTTGGATGGTCCAGGGAAACGAGATGCCGATGATCTTGTTTTTGCCTCCTTGAAG
>JACBWV010000860.1:0-24517 GCA_013435795.1 Chlamydomonas sp. ICE-L
TGGGGTTGGGCTGTAGGCGGGGCTGGAGTTGGTTCGGTGGTGGGGAGGTGGCATGTGGTGGGTGGGTGTTGTGGATAGGTGGGTTCTCCGATGGGTTGTTTTATTCTTTTTCGTTGTATAGATATCGTGTTGTATTTTTTGTATTAGCGTTTGTTTTTGCTAAAAATTATCCTTTTTGTGATGTTTCCTGCTTTGGCCTTTTTGGACTAGACTGCATCTTTTTACGTTTTGGCATAATTTGGCTACCCATATGTTAACCTGGACCACAAAGCGGGTTATTCTGGTCGCCATTCTTTGTTTTGATAATTCGCGCACTGATTAATTCCTACTTTGTTAGATAAATTTTCCTCCTCCTGTTTTTTTACACAAAATTCCTCTCCTCGATGACATAGAACAAATTTCCCCTTCCCATCGAAGTTCATTGTTTGTTGTTTGTGTGTTTTGTTGGTTTTTGTGTGTGTTTGTACCGCCCCTTTCGATTTTTTAACATATAAACTTTTAATATATTGCAAAATATTTTTGGGAGCCTTCGCGTACTTTATGTATTGTTGGTTTCCTGGCTGTAATCCCGCATTTGTGATCGAGTGGTAATACTCCCCTGATGCATTATATATATATCGCCCCCGCAAGCAAATATAAATATACCTCTACGACTGCGTCTTCAAAATGCCCTTTGGTGACCAGAAGCAATTCTGATGCAATTTTTTTTCAATGTGTATGGATCCATCCACCCCCCGCCTCACAAACAAAAATCTGAATGATGTATGAAAATGTCCCTTAGCTGCAGCTAAGGCAACCCCCCAGAAACCATGTTTTGTACTTCACATCCTGGCCCCAATCCGGATGAGTTTCTTACTCCTACACAATCTGCGCAGGCTTGGAATGCGTGTTGTATATACTAATAATATATTGCCAATGTTGATTTGCTTTCGTTGTCTGCGGTCATATGTAATTGCGTCCATTTACACATCCCCTTTTTTTTTCTTTTAGAATGGGTTATTACCTATGTAATATTCCTGTGAACCCCGGCCGTGAATGCCCTATAACAAAATGACTTGTTTATAAGTTATCCATGTAAATCCAATTTTATATTCCAGGGATACATAAATAAAATATCAGTCGATGATTTTTTTTGTGAACAGAATGGCGATTTATTTGGTGGTGAAGGTATTTTATGCGAAATAATTTGGTCGTAGTCTGTTTTTTGGTTTCATATGTAACTGGTTTTTTTCCTGGTAAGTCTGATCTTTTTGACTCTAAAATTGAGTTTATGTCTTTGTTTTGTCCCCTCATATTTTTAAGAATTGTTTGGATAAATTGCATCAAATTCATTTTTTAAATAACAATTGCATAACGCGTACATATCTTCATCTCTAGGATTCCTTCCTACCGTTGACCCTCGTAATTTTCCCCTCGTCTATCGTTGTAGTTCTTTTTGAATTGTTGTGCTTATGATATTCAGATTTTTTCGTAATTCTGGAAAGGGAACGCCCAGGGCATATTTGTGCATACTGAAAGATTTCCGAATGAGATCCAGTTTTTTCTAAAAGTTCTGATGGAAGTTTTGTCTGGGTGGTCTTTTCAGACATTGTTTAGATACATATAAATATAATAATTTGGGTTGTAAAAAAAAATTCGGCGAGTATTTTAAAAACACATATCCATATGACTTTTTGTTTGGGGACCTCGTAATATTATGTAACCATAAATCCCCTAGTCGTAAGAAGTCGTTGAATCTCAAAAATCCTGTATGTGGTCTAAAGAAAGTGAACGCGCCTGATTTGGTATGATTTTTTGGGTAAAAAAAATGATATACTTTTTGGGAGTATTTTATGTGTATGTAATGTTTGTGTATTAGATGAACGGGGCCATATAACAAAGTGTCGTCGAGAACAAAGTCCCTGTTATGGTCTTAAAACTGTGAAACGGCAAAAGTTCCTTCTAAGGGATAATGATATGCAAAATTTGTTTTCCTTCCCAGGAACTTGCCCTACCTATTAGAAGTCTGTGGGTAAAAGGAAGTGTGGCCTTGTTTGTTCAAGGGCTTGAGTTGTCTTTTTTTCCTGTATGGGACGGTAATAATACAAATTAGAACTCTCCGTGGGACCACAACCCTTTTGGTGTGTGTTCTGGACTTCACATTCTTGACTTTCACCAAATCTTTAGCAAATACCAATATCTACTTTGTCCTCCTAGTCAACATCCCTGTTATAAAAAGGCTATACCAATGGAACGGAAGGAGTTGTGGCTTGCATCCGGGATTCCTTTGGTGGTAAATTTGAAGTGCATCCGATCCTGGATTCTTTTTTGGATTAATAGTCATTGATCCCTGGTATCTATCATAGAATGGAGTACAAAAGAGTTGTACGTGTAGGAAGGATGATATATATACATGAGACCCGGATGTTTTGTTAATACAAATTGGATTTTTCGTGCAGACCATGTTCTTCATCAATGTATCAAGAAGATAGTTCCGATAAACCCGTGGGGGTTAATCTTATGAGAGATCCGCCCAAAACCCGTATGAGTACCTGTCCTCTGTCTAATTTTAACCGTGAAGTGTAGTCAGACATTTTAAAGCCATTAAATAGGTTTGGCCACAGCAGATAGTGTGTGTCAACATGTCCCTGAATGGTTGTGATAAAGTAAACGCCTCCCTTTGTTACGATACTATGAGTTCAGGGCAATCTTGTTATCCAGTTGTCCCCTTTGTTTGGTCGAAAAGGTTGTAATTGATGGTAAGAAATCTTTTGCCCGATGCGCCAATTAAGTTTTAGTGGGTTTTCTCGTGATGACATCATGAATGAGTTGAATGGCAATGATTCTTTACTATATGATATGATGGGAAGAACCAATGTTTCAAAAAATGGCCCTGTATCATGTAGAAAGTGTATTGCTGTTTCGTGTGAATGAAGATTTTTTAAAATCTTAATAATGACATGAACCCCGATATATTTCTTTTTTTCTGTTTCGACTCTAGTATATGTCTTTCGAAGTCTTGAGAATATTCTTTAACCTCTGGAACAAGAACGAAGATGCCCTGTGCGCGGTTCTGTGTTTGGATTCAACAAAAATCCGGTAATCTTTTTGTGTGACTGGTCCCCCTTCCTGGAACTGAAAACTTCTCTGTGGGCAATGCATAGAGTATATAGCAAAAAGAGATGATATCCCCTTATGAGAAATTTTGGCCGCGCCTACGGCAAGAGTGCTATAAGATGGGTAGGACGCCAAAACAATCCACGTGCTCGTTGGTGTCTCAGTTTCGATGGCAAACGGTTTCAAATTAATTGCGTGGGGAGAATAATCCTAATTGAAAGCCTTTCTCTAATCATATTGGAACGAGTGTCTAAATGGTTAATATAGATTTTTGTTCAATAGTTTTTTCATCCAGACAAGCGTGTCCCTTGAGTGTAAATATTTGTGTTGATAGGTGATAATAAACCATTACCTAGTGGTGAGCCTAGGGTGATTTGGTTGGGATCTCTTGTTCGATCCTGGTTTTCTATATTCCGCACGGGTTTCCACCTGAAACTCTTTGTATCGCCCAGGAACCTGGTGTTTTATTTTATAAAAATAAATAATATCCATTATCCCCCGTTAATTACTAAAGACAAGTTGTTATGTGTTTTATTTTTAACTGCCACTGGTGGGTTCCCGGATTTGAAATAAATGATTCTGTCAAATTCATCCACTCGAACTATGATGAAGCGGTATAATCCGTCCTCACGTAGTTTGGGTATTTTTTAACCCGTGCTAAGTAAAGATAAGTTGTAATACTAGATTAAATGGCTCTAATAACAGTGTTGTTGATATGTGATGGCCGGATATCCTTGGGTAGTATATAACTAGTTATCCTGTGGTTGAAAGCCGTGAGGAATCATGTTTGGTGTTTCAAATATGTATCATAAGAATTACGTCTGGTGTGGTGGAATTTATTGACAATCATGTTGAATGGGGCCGATTTGTTTGGTCGTTTTTGTGTTATAGAGATGATAGGTTTTGTGGAGATAAGAAATTGGATACGTTTCCTAATAATAAGATCCTTCTTCGCTTTCTGAACAAATATAAATACGGATATTGTATAACCATCCATATCCCCCAGGGTATGAGTACGATATGGTGTGCCTGTGCTTTCCTTGTGTTGTATAAGTCCTACTTATATAATGTTTTGAATAAGAAACTTATTGTATACCGCACCTATAAAATCGAGCAAAGACCCATTGACAATAATAGGTACTCCTGTTGTATCTAAAAAAGTGTGTAGAATGTTGTTTTTCTAAGAAGTGTTTTTCGTTTTGTCGCGTTAATGGACATTTTTGGAATCACTAGAAACCGTTGGAAATGTCCCATTAGTTATTGGATATGTAGGTGATATATAATCTGTTAATTGTTTGACAAAAAAGATTTTGATATCATAAATATATTGAAGATCTATTAATGTTACTCCAAGTATAGTGAAGAATCGTCATGGAAGAACAAAAAAAAAAAAACAAAAAAAACAGTTTTTTTTATTATTATTAACGAATTATACACACATCTCAAAGACCAAAAGCAAAGGAGGTATGGAGGATAGTTTTTGGGTACGCGTCAAACACAATCGCTTTGGAAAGGGGAAATAAAGAGGAAAAAATATAGTTAATCGAAAAAAAAATGATAAAACGCAATAAATCTCAACATAATTAATCAATCATTATTATAGTCATACTAATAATGTATCTTTGAAATAGCCCAATGTTTTTTGTGGCCCTACCCAGTGTTATTACATATTTGTGAACGTCCTTTTTTGCGTTTTTTTTTTTTTTATAAGTCTGAATTGTTATTTAAATAAAATAGGTTCGGCATAGTAATCCAAAGTCCTTGACCCGAGTTCATACTCTGGTACCCCCCCCCCCCACCAGCTTCACCTTTCAAGACCATAAGTGAAGTGGTTGTCTAGAAGCTTACTGTATATTAACAGAACTTACTACATAAACCCTTAGAACACCCTATTTTTAAAAGTGTCAAAGTTATACCCGATCATAACTCTGTCCACATTCAGCTTTCAAATACATAATGAGTTTTGTCCCTAGAGCTACTGTATGTAACATAGAAGCTACTACAATATAACCTAGAGAACCAGCCGATTTTAGTGGTCAAAAAGTTGTTTAAACCAACCCGAGTTCATAACCTCTTTGGGCACATTTCAGCTGTCAAAGACAATAATGAGTTGTCTAGAACGTACTGTATGGAACCTAGACAGCCTATTTTTTAGTTTCAAAGTCCAAAGTCCTTTTACCCGAGTCCATAACTCCCGGTCACATTTTTTTCCAGCCCTCAAAGAAAACATAATAATTTTGCCTAAAGCTACTGCAATGTAAGCCTAAAAGCTACTCATGTGACCTAAAAGCTACGACATATAAACCTAGAACCCTTATTTTGTGTCAGGGTATGGTACCCGAGTCATAAATAAAATCTGTTCACATTCATCAGCTTCAAAAGGCACAATTAAAGTTGCCTAAAAGCCTAACTCCATGTAACCTAGAAGCTACTGTATTAACCTAGAGCTAAATGCATGTGACCGTAGGACATCCTATTTTTAGTGGTCAGGAACCATCCTATTTTTAGGTCAGGACATCCCTAATTTTAGAAGTTCAAAGACATCCTATTTTAATACCCGAGTCAAAATCTGTTTCACATTCCACAAGAACCGAGTTTCACATACCCGATTCACTACCCCGAGTCATAAAATCTGTTTCACAGTCACATTAAAATACCCAGTTCAACATTCACATACCCGAGCTTTCCACATTCACATATACCCGATTTCAACATTTTCACATAAACAGAGTTTCCACATTTACATACAGAAGTTCACATTCACATAAAGACCGAGTTCATAGACCCCACCGAGTTCACATTCACAATAACCCGGTTTCAACATTCACATACCATAACCCATACCATACTATACCCGAGTTTTCATATACCCGAGTTCACATTCACATATTAACCCGAGTTCACAATGCACATCCCCGAGTGCACATTCACATTACCCGAGGTCATATACCCGAAGATCAACATCCACATACCTACCCGAGTTTCACATAACCCGATTTCACATACATAACCCGATTTCCACATTTCACATACCCGAGTTCAACATACCCGAGTTTACATAAACCCAGTTTCCACATAAACCCGAGTTCAAGTCAACATACCGAAGTTTTCACTACCCATTTCATAAATCGTTCACATTCAGCTTCCTTTTCCCCGATATAAATCTGTTTCACATTTTCAAAAGCCGTTCCCGAGTCATAAAAATCTGGCGCACAATTCAGCTTTTTTTCAAAGAAAGCAACAAAGTGCGACTGGGGCGATGGTTTGAAGGCATCCTTGATCTCCCCATGTTGGAAAAAGATAGAAATGTTTTGTCAGTGAATAAATTTTTTTTGTAATGAACTTAAACAGTATTTTTTTTGTTTGTGATTATAGTGTCATGTTTATGTCTGTTGTTGATACTAACATTGCATTGCATTTGTATTGCATACTAAACATTGCATACTAACATTGCCCATACTAAACATTGGCATATTTAACATTGCATAACAGTTTCATTGCATACTTTTGTCATAACTAACATGTGCATGCCCATACGTTGCATACTAACATGGCATTGCATAAATCTTTGGCATCTAACATTGCATACTAACATAACATTTGCAATTGCCAACTTTTTGTTTTGCAATACTTACCATTGCATTACTACTAACATTACATACTAACATTGCATTGCATTGCCAAAAATATTTTTTTGCACATAACTTTTAACCAAATTGCAATACTAAACATTGCATAACTAACATTACATTGCATTGCATACTTTTTGCCATACTAACCATTGCCATACTAACATTGCATACTAACATTACATTGCATTGCAATAATTTGTGCAACTTAACATTGCATACAAACATTTTATCCTACGTAAGACATGTGCATACTAACCAAGTGCATTGCATTGCATACTTTTCATACCTAACATATTGCATACTACATTTGACATACTAACATTACAATGCATTGCTTAACATACTTTTGCATACTAACGTGCATAACTAACATTGCATACTAAAATTAAATGGCATTGCATAACTTTGCATATAACTTGGCATACTAAACATTGCATACTTTGCATACCTAACATTGCATACTAACATTGCAATACTAAACTAACATTTGCTACTAAACATTGCATAACTAACATTGCATTGCATTGCATTGCAAATAACTACTTGCCAGTGCATACTAACATTGCATACTAACATTGCAATAACTAACATGCAATACTAACATTTTGGCATACTAACGATTGCATACTAACATTGCAATACATTGCATTGCATACTTTTGCCATACTAACATTGCATACTTAACATTGGCATACATTGCATCGAACATTGCATATAACATTGCATTGCATTCAAGTGCTACTAACATTGCATATAACATGGCCATCACTAACATTGCATCTTGCAATACAAACAGGCATACTAACATTGCATTGCACCATTTGCAATTTGCAGACTAAACATTGCATACTAACATTGCATCTAAACATTGCAAATAACTAAACATTGCATTGCATTCAATACTAACATTGCATACTAAACATTGCATTGCAATTGCATTGCATACTACATTGGAAAGTGTGGTGTAGGTTGTTGTGTTATAATGCCGTCACATTCAAATGGCACCATTCAGGCCTGCCCCACCCCATAGACCCCACCCCCCCCCCCAACGAAAACATTTTCCCGAGGCCATCATTTACGAGCTCGCCTTTAGTAGAATGAAGAGGAGCTCCCGCTTTTAGGAAAATGAAAGAGGAGCTCTCTTAGGAAAGAAGAGGAGGAACTTTTTCTATGCTTGGGAGAGGAGGGGCTGCTTGGGGAGGAGGAGGGAGCTTGCTTGGAGGGAGGAGAGGAGCCTTGGCTTTGGGAGGAGGAGAGGAGCTTGCTTGGAGAGGGAGGAGGCTTCTTGGGGAGGAGGAGGACTTATTTGGGGAGGAAGGAGCTTGCTTGGGAGGTAGGAGGAAGCTTGCTTGGAGGAGGAGGGGCTTGCTTGGGAGGAGGAGGACTTTTTGTTGGGAAGAGAGGAGCTGTGGGCCTTTGAAGGAGGAGGAGCTTGCTTGGAGGAGGAGGGGCTAAAGCTTGGGGAGAGGAGGAGCCTTTCTTTGCTTTTGGGAGGAGGAAGAGGAAGGAGTATATGATTAGTGAAGGAGCTAACTAGCCTTTTGTAGAGGGGAAGCTTTTGCTTGGGAGAGAGGAGGCCCTTTGCGTGTAGGAGGAGGAGCCTTCTGGAGCTTGCTTTGGGAGGAAGTGAGGAGGGTTGCTTGGAGGAGGAAGGAAGCTTGCTTGGGGGGATGAAGGAGGAGCTTGCTTTTAAAGAGAGGAAGAGTAAAAAGGAGATAAAGATGAGGTAGGGGAGCAATCAGCTCCCCAGATCAGAAAGGTCCGCCAAGGACAAGGGTCCCACCCGCCATCAATTATTCAGCACCCGTTTTTTTTGTTTTGGCCAAATACTACCCATGTTTCTAAAGATTGACTGCTTGCCCTGCAGTCCCTCATCCGCTGAAGAATAGCTGCCCTTTCCCAAAACCAGCTTCCTATAACACTTTAACCTCTGCCTAAGAAACCTAGTAGCCACCGCGTCCCCTCCCGCCTCAACAATGTCATCATTTAGAACAAAGTAGGGGGTAACGCATCTAATGGTAGCACCCAGCTACTTATAGCCCATGAAGTGCTGGTCCAAGGTATGGCTTCCACACAAGCTTATTCTACCCTCATCCTAGTTCGGTCCTCTTCTTTGTTCGGATTGTCGCATCGTCCCACCGTCCAGTGAACTCGGGATGCTAACTTTTCCTCCTTCTCTCTCTTTGGAAAATGTTTCGCGATGGCCACTCGAGGCAAAAGTAACCAGAAACAAAACAAAAAAACACCGCATCCATGATCGTCCGGTGAGGGCTGGAATGTGTCCGTGTCTGATTGATGATCCACTGTGTAGGCATCAATGGTTTGCTACAGCAACAAACCATCTGGATTCGAGTCCTCCCCCGCGATCAAGGAAAACGGGTGTCCTGCAGTAATCGACTGCTGGAATGCCTCCAGGCACGGAAATATCACCCCTTGAGGGTGCCGATGGAATATCCCCTGCTTCGTGGCATTGGCCTTAAACAATCCGCCTGTTGCCAGCCCCGTTGAATCCCGGGCTGCCCCCCCCCGAGAAAAACAATTTCGCTGGTAGGAGTCGCGCCAGAGTTTTTCATGAACATTCCCCAATATTCCTTCCTCAGGCCTGGAAGAAGCGTAACATAGTTCATGTTCTAATCGTCAAAATAAAAATTTTGGGTCGAACAGCACCAGTGATCCTCATTTGTGAATAGAATAAATAAGAGAAGAGAGAGAGAATAGAGAATGGAATAGGAGAAACCCCTTGTTTTGGAAAGATAAGGAGAAGAAGAGAACGATATTCGAAGAGTGGGAGAATTTGAAAGAAAGTGCGAAGAAATTTGAAAGAAGAATGCGAGATTTTTTTGATAAAAAATGCGCGAATTCAAGTTGTTGTCCTGTTGTGAGTTGGGCCCCGAAGAATGGCCAGGAAATTATTTCAGAAATGTCTTACTCCGGAAAGTGTGTCCCCTCCCCTGCGAAGTTTGTGGTCCTGCCGCGGAGTTGGCCGAGGAAAATGCCCAGTGGAAATTTTCAAATGTCCTTCCTGTAAATGTATCCCTGGCGAAAAAGTGTGTCCCTGCGAACTGTGTTCCTGCGGGAAGATTATCAGTTGCTACCAACAGTGATTGTGGCAGTGCGAAGCCAATTCCGGCCCTCGAGTTCAATTGGTTGTCCCTGCAAGCATTTGGGTTCTGCCCATGTTTTGTAAAATCGATTGCTACAAAAAAAGTGATTTGCAAGTGGCGACATTCCCCGGCCCTCGAGTCAATTGGTTGTTCACTGCGAACTTGGTCTGCGGGAAGATTATCGATTATCGATTGTGCCTACACATGCTTACACATACAAGTGATTTGGCAGTTGCGAAGCATTCCCCTCGAGTCCAATGGTGTGGTCCCCCCTTCCCCTTGCCGAAGTTTTTGTGGGTCTGCCCATGTTTGTATCGATTTGCCTACAGTGATTTTGCAGTGCGAAGCTGCCGGGCCCCCTTGTTCATCAAATTGGGTGTCCCTGCAAAGGTTGTGGGTCTTATGGGTTTGAAACCGATAGCTACATGATTTGCAGTGCGAAGCATTCATCCGTGCCCGTCGAGTCATTGTGTGTTCACCCGCGAAATTTGGTGGGTCTGTATGTTTGTAACGATAGCTAAGTGATTTTTGCCAGTGCGAAGCATTCATTCTTCCCGTGCTTTCTAGTCAATTTGGTGGTGTCCCTCCTCGAAGTTTGTGGGTCTGCAGGGGTTTTTTTGTTGACGATAGGCTACATGATTTTTCAGTTGCGAAAGCCATTCCGGGTTCGATCATTTGTGTGTTCCCCCTGCGAAGTGGTGGGGTCCCTGCATGGGTTTTGGTTGACATGCGAACAGTGATTTGCAGTCGAAAGACATTTTCCCCCTCCCGGCCCTTCGAGTCAATTGTGTGTTCCCTTAGTTGGGGTCTGCATGGTTTGTAAAAACATAAGTACAGTACTTTCAGTGCAACATTGTGGTCCGGCAATTCAGTTTCCATATGGGTGTCCCCCGTCCCCCTGCGAATTTGTGGGTGCTGCATATTGATTTTGTATTTGTAACGTTTTTTTTTTTTTTTTTTTTTTGCCGCTTGCCTGTGATTGGTGTTTGGGCATCCAGTCAGAACCAAAGCGATAATCCGATAAGTTGTTACACGCACTACTGCAAAACCTTTTTTTGTTTGGACAGCAATGTTTTTTCAGGTATAATTGTTTATAGTCGACGATGTAGCAAACTCAAGTGTCTCCAATCTTCGCCCCACTGCCGTCTTACTGCTAATATTATGTTTTTTTTTGCTAACTTATGTAGAGGGTGTTTAGGCCCATGGGTAACCAAAATTGAGTTTTTGATGTGAATTCTCCTCCCAGGACTTTTTTGCCCCAGCCCTGTGACCCAAAACCGAATATCGACTTGACATTGAATGGTCCTTTATAGGCAGTATGGCATAAGACAGATAGTCGTGAACTAGAGAAATGTGTTACTTCACTGTATTGGTTTGGCACTCCAGAGTTAATGACCCTTGGTGAACATTAATGGAAAGCGAATAATTCGTTTGCAAGGTTCCCTTTTGGGTTCGACCAGTAATGTGGGCCGTTCAAATGGGGTTCCGCCTGTGATCTGGTGTTGGAACAGAAACAACCACCTCTTCTGAATGCAACTGCCTGAATCCTCTAATTAAATCATACGTATCCCTGTTTGATCTGTAATGAAATATCCCCCACCATAATGAATTTGTCGCATGTAACCATCAAAGAATTCCCTTGTATAAAACACCCCTAGTAACACCTTTGTAAACCCCTAGTAACACCCCTTTGTAACAACCCTAGGTAAACAACCCTTTGGTAACACCCTTGTAACACCCGAGTTGTCGTGTATTGATATAAAAATGGAATCAGTTTAAGATTTGAATATAAGAATACAAATCAATTAAAAAGGCCCGTTTATAAGTATAAATTCCAACAAATGCCAAACCTAAAAATGGGCCCAACCTAAAGGCAACTAAATGCCAACCGAAAATTCCCAACTAAAATCCCAACTTGAAATTCCCCCTAGAACCCTTGTAACACCTAGTAACAAACACCCTTGTACACAACCCTAGTTAATGGTCCTGGTAGTGTCCGGGGGTATGTCCTGGTATTTGTCCTAGTGTCTTGGTCCGTAGCAGTTTATTAATGAATAAAAAAAATGTGAATTCATCCTAAAGGCCACTGCTAAAGTTGTTCTTATTTGAAATCCATAAAGCTTTAAGTATGTCACTTGGCATCTATGGTCCCTGTCGTATCCCCCGGTTTTGTTTGCCAAGAATGCAATAAGTGAGAGTCAAACTTTTTTTGCGATACTCTTCGACGCCATGTTGTTTTATTCATAAAACTGGCCGAATTTATAACCCTGGTCTTTGGGGGATGAGTCCCTGCAAGAAAGTTTTACACAGAAAGTTTTTCGTTTGACTGTCCACAGTTGTCATCCTTGCAAGCATTGTTGCAATTGAGAATATTCCAGACTGTGCCCCAGACTTGAAGGGTCATCTGTAAAACATGTGACCCCCCTTGAGTGTCAAACAACATGTCCACAAGTGTTTTTGCTTTCCCCTTTTTTGCTTCACCGAAGTGGTTTGTTTTTGAAAATCATAGAAACCGACACCTAGAATATAAACCGTATCCCTGGGAACAAGTCCCGGAGAGTTTCGTCACTAATGCCCGATTTTGAAAACACCATATGGTTTACCAGATACCCCCCCTGTCCCTCATGTGTGTCGATGAGTGGCCGGTAATGTCCCCTTCATTCACGTTGGCAGTTGGTTATGTCATAAAGACGAAGAGACCCTGTGTCTGGGCCCCCCTACAACCAGGTTTCCATGTCAGTATTGGTTCACCCTCTCCAAAAGCCATCCGACGTTAAAAATGGATAATCAGAATTTACAAATATCGACAAGGACAAGTCATGCAATCACAATGTAAGCCCTTTAAAAAAAAAGCACAAACCCCTGTTTAATGGCTATCCCCTTTGTGTGTGCCCCGTCAATTGTGAATTGTGTGTTATATTGCAACTATATTGTCCTTTTTTATAGGAACCTACAAAAAAAAAACCGATACAAAGTATCTTCATGTAAAACCCATGTGTCGCAATATGTCCCCATAGACCTCCCTTAACTACTCCCTGGTAATCCTGCCTGATAACCCTCCCTTGGGTAACTTCAGGTATACTGCCTTTATTCATCTACTTTCTACTTTTACTTTACTTCCCCTTTTTAATGTTCCCCGTGGTACCCCTACTATATCTCTGCCACCGTAAAACCCCACTGTATCTTGTTGGTATCTAACGGAGTGCACACGGTTACGTTAATGAAGATGAATGAGCCTGTGAATAACTCGGCCTCCATCGAAATGAAGGAAGGGTGTAATGATTATTGTTTTTGAATATATACCGAATATACGTAAGATAACTAAGTGGAGATCAGATAGTTATGTATTTGTAATTCTCCACGAATTACAAAACGATGATGATAATTACATTCCCTAGTTATCCGATGGATAACGCCCTATAAAAGTACTAACTACTATTCTATCTACGCATTCCCCCTCCCGGTAAATCGACCGGTGCCCAGGATGACAATGACAATTAAGTTTTCTTACCATCGAAAAAACCCTGCGACTTAGAATTGAGCACCAGGCGGTTTCATTCATCATTTCCCTCCCCAAGAGACAGTTCAGATTTGAATTGGTGTATCCTGTGCATGCAACACCAGTCTGGTATACCAACCATGCGGGAAGCACTTGAATCCCACCATGCTACGACATGCTCGCGGGGGCTTGAAAGCGGCAAAATACAAAAACGGCCGAAACCGCGTGGTATAGATTAAAAAAAAAGTCCTTCTACAGGACCTGGCTCGGGTATTAGAGAAAGATGAAGTGTAGCGCAGTAAGTTGGCGACGTGAATTATCCAAATAGCCCAGTGTGGAAGGCGACAGGTACGGAAAAGCTTGTTAGCCCTTAGCTTATTAGTTTATTTTCGTCAGCATCGGGACTTTTGAACAAGCCTATTCTCTGGGTTTGGCTTGGCTCCGTTTATTGACAGCTGCAGCGGAGCCAAGCCGGTCGCCTTTCGTACCGCTGGGCGGTACAACTGTCAGATTTATCCTCGTGGGGAAGCCAGTAGACCTCTACTTCATTCTACCTCGCTCACCCCTCGCAGTTCGCTGTGCCTACCGCATCGCATGCAACCTTCGCGCTTTGGAAGCTGATACCCTTTCTTTCCCTGTGACTCTGCGATCCTTCCTCCCCCTCCTCCGTCTTCAACCACTTCCTTCCGCCCCATTTGCCTGTACGTTGTTGTCCGAGGAGCGCATGAAATTCAAATGACCGATCCCATCTCGAATCGGTCATCAAGATTCTGCGGACACTTTGATCCCTGGATGGCATGGATGACCGATGCCTTTCTTGGAAGGTTACAAAGCCCCTCAGGCTCGAAGGCCCAGCCCCCCCCCCCCCCCCCCCCCCCCCCCCCCCGCCCTGGTGTCCTCTTGGGATTCATGACATCTGTTAAAGATGCAGCCAGGGTGGAAGCATCTGATTTGAAGTGCAGTACTGTTCAACAAATCCATGAGGCAACTGGAGTTGTCCACAGACTGTTTTTAAAGGAATTAAACCCAGATAGTAGGCTGCCACACTGTCAACAGAACTCCCAGCCCGTGATCTTCCCCTGCCCTGTTAAGTTTTTTGTTGAGTGTTTACTGCATGTTGGGGTTGTAAAAAAGTGCGTGGTTGGAAGGGTGTGGTGGACAAAAAGAGGGGTGGGTAAAGGGGAAGTGTGGTGTTGGTTAGTTGTGTTGTTTTGTTAAGGAGGGGGGTGGGGGGTGTGGGGGGGTGGGTGTTGGTTTTCTTGTTTTGGGGGGCAGGAGCTGTGGATGTGGTGGGGTCGGCGGGGTGGGGTGGATGAATTTGTGTGTGTTTAATATGGGGGGAGGGGGGGGGGGGGGGGGGGGGGGGGGGAATGTGGGTCTGCGTGTGTGAGTGGTAAGTAGGTGTGTGTGTGTGTGTGCATGTGTGTGGTGTGTATGTGTGCTTTGTTGTGTGCGTGTGTGTGTTTTTGTAGTGTGGGGTGGCGTGTTATTTTTTTCTTATATTTTGTATTTGTCTGTTTGTTGTTTACTCGTTTGTTTTTCCTTTTTTTTTTTTTGGTTCCTTTTGTTTTTGCTTGCCTTTTTGTTTTTTTGTGGTCAGTGTGATTGTGTGTGTGTGTGTTTTTCTGTGTGTGTGAGTGGTAAGTAGGTGTGTGTGTGCATGTGTGTGTGTGCGGATGTGTGTGCGTGCGTGTATGAGTGTATGAGTGTGTGTATGTGGTTGGGGGGGGGGGGGGGGGGGGGGGGTTGTGTGTGTGTGGTTGGGGGGGGGGCAGGGGGGGGGGATGTGTTTCGTGTGGGTATTTCTGTTGGGTGGTGGGTTTGTATTGCATGTGTGTGTCCTTGCGGTGTGTGGTGGGTGGTAGGTGGGTGGGTGAGTTGAGTGAATGTGTGGTTTGTGTTGTGTTGTCTGAGTGGTAAGTAGGTGTGTGTGCGTGTATGAGTTGTATGCGTTTGTATGTAGGGGGTTGTGTGTGGGGGGGGGGGGGGGGGGGGGGGGGCGGGGGGGGGGGGGGGCATGTGTGTGGGGAGTGGTAAGTAGGTGTGGGTGAGTGTGTGGTGCATGAATGTGTGTGTTCCTGGGGGGGGGGGGGGGTATGTGTTTTGTGTGTGATTTCTGTTGTGGATTTTGTGTGGGTGTGTATGCTGTGGGTGTATGTGGGGCTGTTGTGGTGGGTAGGTGGGTGAGTGAGGTGTGGTTGGGTTTGTGTGGGTGTGTGTTTTATGCGTGTTGTGAGTGGGAAGAGGTGTGTGTGTGAGGATGTGTGGGTGTGTGCGGAGTGGGGGTGTGCGGTGTATGAGTGTATGTTGTGTTGGGTGGGAGGGGGGGGGGGGGGTGGGTGTTGTGGGGGGGTGAGTGGTAAAGTAGGTGTTGTGGGGGTGGGGGGGAATGTGGGTGTTCGTGGTGGGGGTGAGTGGTAAGTAGGGGGGGTTTGCGGTGTGTGTGGTGTGCATGTGTGTGTGTTGGGCGGGGGGGGCATGAATTTGTGGGTGTGGGGTTGTGTGGGGGGGAGTGGTAAGTGGTGCGGGTGTGTGTGGGGGGGGGGGGGGGGGGGGGGGGGGGCATGTGGGTGGGGGGGGCAGGTGGGTGTGGGGGTGAGTGGTAAGTAGGCTGTGTGTGTGGTGGGTGGTGTGCATGTGGGTGTTGGGCGGTGGGGGGGGGGGGTCGGGGGGGGGGGGGCATGTGGGGGGGGGGTTGTGTGGGGGGGAGTGGGGTAAGTAGGTGTGTGTGCGTCTGTGTGTGGTGTGAATGTGTGTGTGTTGGGGGGGGGGGGGGGGGGGGGGGGGGGGGGCAGGGGGGGCGGGGCATGTGGGTGTGGGGTGTTAGTGGGGGGAGTGTGAGTGGTAAGTAGGTGTGTGTGCGTGTGTGTGGTGTGCATGTGTGTGTGTGTGTTGGGGAGGGGGGGCGTGTATATGTGTTTCGTGTGTGTATTTCTGTTGGGTGTGTGTGTATGCATGTGTGTGTGTGTGTATGGGTGGGCATGTGTGTTTGTGGGTGTGTGGTGGGTAGGTGGGCGGTTTTGAGGGGAATGTGTGTGATGGGAGTATGTGTGTGTGGGGTGAGTGGTAATAGGTGTGTGGGGGGGGGGGAAGGGGGTGTTCGGGTGGGGGGGAGTGGTAAGTAGGGTGGGGGTTTGCGTCTTGTGTGGGGTGGGCATGGGTGGGTGTTGGGGGGGGGGGCATGTGGGTGTGGGTTGGTGTCGGGGGTGAGTGGGTAAGTAGGTGCGTGTGTGTGTGGGGGGGGGGGGGGGGGGGGGGGGGGGGGGGCATGGTGGGTTGGGGGATGAGTGGTAAGTAGGTGTGTGTTGTGTGTGTTGTGGTGTGCATGTGTGTGTGTTGGGGGGGGGGGGGGGGGGGGGGGGGGGGGGCAGTGTGGGGGGGGGGGGTTGTGTGGGGGGGGTGAGTGGTGGTAAGTAGCGTGTGGGTGCGTGTGTGTGGTGGGAAATGTGTGTGTGTTTGGGGGGGGGGGGGGGGGGGGGGGGGGGGGGAATGTGGGTGGGGGTAGGGTGGGGGGGTGGGTGAGTGGTAAGTAGGTGTGTGTGCGGTGTGTGGATGTGCATGTTGGGTGGTGTGTTGGGGAGGGGGGGCGGGGGGCGTGGATAGTGTTTGTGTGTGTATTGCTGGGGGTGTGGTTGTATGATGTGTGTGTGTTGGTATGGGTGGGCTGTGTGTTGTGTGGGTGTGTGGTGGGAGGTGGGCGGGGCGGTTGAGTGAATGGGTGTGAATGTGATTTTGCCTGTGTGTTGGTGTGTTTTCTGTGTGTGAGTGGTAAGTAGGTGGTGTGTGCATGTGTGTGTGTGCGGAGGTGCATGTGTGGCGTGTATGAGTGTGTGTGTGTATGTGTTGTAAGGGGGGGGGGGGGGGGGGAGGGGGAACATGTGGGTGGGGGTGTTGGGGTGGGGGTGAGTGGTAAGTAGGTTGTGGAGGTGGGTGGGTTGGGGGGGGGGGGGGGGGGGGGGGGGAGTGGGGGGGGGGCGTGTTGTAATGGTGCGTGTAGTGTATTCTGTTGGGGTGTGTGGGGTGTGTATGATGTGGGTGTTTAGGGGTGGGCATGTGTGGGTTCGGGGGTGTGTGTGTGGGTAGGTGGGGGATGAGTGAATGTGTGGTGTGGTTGTGTGCATGTGATTGGTGTGTGTGTGTGCATGTTGTAGTCGCGGATGTGTGTGGCATATATGAATGTGTGGTGTGGGGGGGGGGGGGGGATGGTATGTAGGTATGGATTTGTGAGTGGGGGTGCAGGATGGTGGGATTTGTGGGGTTGGGGGGGGGCGTGTGGTGTTGTTTGTGGGGTGGGTGGGGGGGAGAGGAGAGATGGAGGGGTGGGGGGCAGGAGGTGGGGTTGGGGCATGGGTTTGTGTGTGTGTGGATGAAAGGGTGGGGTGGGGGGGGGGGGGGGGGGGGGCGTATAGAAAGACAGGCCAACTACAAAACAGTGTTTAACCGCATAGGGTTCAACTTACCATGCAGTCCTCTTTCCTCCCAATGCGATTGCTTCTTCAATTTCAATATTTTACACCATGAATGTGCGTATGTGTGTGTGTGCCTGCGCATCTAGTTTGTGTGTGCGTTCATTCTAGTTATAATGTGTGGTTGGTGTACCTATCCACCCAGCAGTCCAACCCATGCATCCACTCCCAGGCTGAAAGGCATGGAGTATGGAGTGCCCGGGGCATGCCATGGGTGGAACCTGCAATGCAGAGAGAGTTGCCAACGACATCCGAACTAACTGACAATATGTAGAGCTGATTGCTAACAAGTGGTGCTCGGACCGTTCCATGTTATCTGGGTTTGGCTTGGCTCCGTTATTTGACAGCTGCAGTGGAGCCAAGCTAGTCGCCTTTCGTACCGCTGGGCGGTACAACTGGTCTATACTCGTGGGGAAGGCAGTAAACCTCTACTTTATTCTACCTCGCCCACCCCTCTCAGTTCGCTGTGCCTACCGCATCGCATGCAACCTTCGTTCATCAAGATTCTGCGGACACTTCGATCCCTGGATGGCATGGATGGCCGATGCCTTGCTTGGAAGGTTAGGGTACAAAGCCCATCGGCTCGCACGAAGGCTCCCCCCCCCCCCCCCCCCCGCCCTGGTGTCTCTTGGGATTCATGACATCTGTTAAAGATGCAGCCAGGCTAGAAGCATCTGATCTGAAGTGCTTTACTGTTCAACAAATCCATGAGGCAACTGGAGTTGTCCAGGTACTGTTTTTAAAGGACTTGTACCCAGATAGTAGGCTGCCACACTGTCAACAAAACTCAGCAGTGATCGTTCCTGCCTGTAGTGTTGTTGAGTGTTTACTGCATGTGGGTTGTAAGTGTGTGGGTGGGAGGGTGTGGGTGGGGGTGTGACGAAGAGGGATGGGGGAGGGGGAGGGGGGTGGTGTGGGCCAGGGTCATTCAATCGGACTTAAGGGTTTGCGTCCTGGGACACAACCTAATTCGGTATGTTGCGTCCTGGGACGCATTCAATTCGGTAGGTTGCGTCTTGAGATGCATTCAAGTAATTAGGCTGCATCAACCTATCAACATAACCCTTAGCCCACGGCTATGGAGTGGTGGTGGGCCAATCAACTGTTGGGTGAGACGCAACCAATAGGGCGTACCAGGATTACCCGTATGGTTCCGCTTGTAACCAACCCCATCGACGTTTCTGGCGAATTTCATTTCCAACCGAAACAATTTATAAACCGAGGCTGAGCGGGTCCTCTCCCTCTCAGTTTTCTTCATGTCTAAGGCCAGGCTAGGTGGTCGCGTGAGATCGGCACTCGGGCCGGCCCCGCTTGGTGATCTATAACCGGGATGCGGCGTTTAAATGGTGAAGTCATCGGACCAAGTTGAAAGGTTGGTTTGGGTAGCCACATGGCATACTTGGGGGGGTGCATTGAGTACACACAAATGTGGGCGGGGAGGTCTGGATATGCCTCATGGGCACCATGTGTGATTATAATCTTGGTATGCCCAAATAGGGCTGCTTAGGTAGGGTATCTGGCACATACTAGCAAGTGTGTGGCCCAGGGCACACATCTGGCAGCTCTACCTATCATGTATGTGTACTCCATGCATGCCCCAAACATGCCATGTGGCTACCCCCAAACAAGCTTGCAACTTGGTCCGTTCACTTTCATTGTTGTAAGCTATAGTCTAGTGGCGTGTGTGCAATGTCAATAGCCTATTTACATTCCATTTGGGGCATGGGGAGAGAAGGCTCAGCTTACAGAAGGATGGACATGCAAACACGACATTTAAATTACTTGTAAAAGGTCCTAACGAAAACCATATCCAAGGGGATGTATCCTTCTTCACACAGGATATACAAAATTAAATAGAAATACGGGTAATCCTGGTCCAGCCTACAACATCTTCAACCTGCGTCTGCGACACAACCAACATCCTGAACCTGCGCCTGGGACTCAACGGACCCTCCCAGCGTTGGGTCCTGCGCTACCCTGGTGTGGGTGTGAGTGTGGGTGGGTGGGGGTGGGGTGGGGGGGAGGGGGCTGGGTAAACGAACGTGTTAACATTACATTTCGTTACACATACTTTATTTCAAGTACGCAACTAGTACACACATTTGCATTTCCTAACTCATTGCATTTTTGAAGAGACTGATAATGGCAAATTTGTTCCCCACGACAAATGGAGATCAAATGTGTAGGGTTGCGACCATTTTTTCCATTGTATTTATAGGCAGTCCTTTACAGGGCGGCAAGGCATAGGGCGTTGCCCACTGTTTTTCTTTTCTGCTATGAGCAGCAGCTTCTAGGCAACTCCCTAAGCCAGCCACTAGGTAAAGGCCCAAGATCTCGATAGTTCTAGACAGTGGATTCTGTCAACTTTCAGACGCACTAGGTTGCGTTAGCTTTGACTGAATAGCCATTCAGAGGAGCTGCCTAGAAACTGCTGCTGACCGTGGGTACGAAATTATTTAGTGGTTTTATGTGCAGGAAAGTAATTTGGTATAACCCTTAGTACTGCCAAAGACGAGGGGAGAGCTACAACGATGACACCGTTTTAGGGGCGATATCTGTAGTATTATGTAGAGTAGACTGCAGACACTTAATCGGCATTTACATTGAGTAAAGATTTAGAAAGTCGCACTGATGTGATAATATAGCAGAGCAGACTACAGTACACAGTACTGCGAGGCGGCAGGTAACTTAGGACAAGGTAGTAACCGGCTCAGACTACCCCAAACTACTCAGACTACCCCAAAACACTCAGACTTCCCGGAACTACTCAGACTACCCCAAACTACTCAGACAACCCCAAACTACTCAGACTACCCCAAACTACCCCTAACTACTCAGACTACCCCTAACTACTGAGACTACCCCAACTACTGAGACTACCCCAACTACTGAGACTACCCCAAAGTACTCAGACTACCCCAAACTTCTCAGACTACCTCAAATTACTCAGACTACCCCAAACTACTCAGACTACCCCAAAGTACTCAGACTACCCCAAACTACTCGGACTACCCCAAACTACTCGAACTAACGCAAACTACTCAGACTTCCCCCAACTACTGAGACTTCCCCAAACTACTCAGACTACCCGGAACTGCTCAGACTACCCCAAACTACTCAGACTTCCCTGAACTACTCAGACTACCCCAAACTACCCAGACAACCCCAAACTACTCAGACTACCCCTAACTACTGAGACTACCCCAACTACTGAGACTACCCCAAACTACTCAGACCACCCCAAACTACTCTGAATTCCTCAAACTACTCAGATTGTCATAATCTATACAAACTATGCCCGAGTAGTCAAACTACTCAGTCTGACCCAATCTATCTAGACTACCCCAAACTGCTAGTAGGTGTAGCTTGGGATAGTCTGGGTTGTTTTGGGTAGTTTCGGGGTAGTTTGGGGTAGTCCAGGGTAGTCTGAGTAGTTTAGGGTAGTTCTGGGTACTCATACATACCAAGATTTAAAACTATAGTAAAAAGATAGGGTGTTGTCCTCAACTAAACATCATCATCGTGCAATAAAGAGCTCTAGACTACTAAGTGAACTAAGATAAAAACTATTTGGAAACTATAGTAGAAACTACAGGGTGTAATCCTCAACTAGACCCCCATCATCATGTAATAAACTTCTCAAAACTACTCGGTAAACTGATATGAAAACTATTCGGAAATTATAGTAAAACTATAGGATGTATGTAGTCCTAAACTTGACCCCATTGTCTCCCTCTTTATAGGGCGCAGATTATCCAATGAAGTGGATCCACCTTTCGACTCAGGGTATATTGTGACCCGTCTCGAAATCTAAGGGACTCAATACGTTGTCGCACCAAGACACTTGGCGCATCGAGTTAAATACTTCTCCGCAGTTGTTTATCCATACAGCGTTTCGCAGCGCCATTGGAATGGTTGCCTTTGGAACATTTGGAATGGACGTCTCTTTGGAAGCTGGCTTTGTAGTTTACACAATTGAAGTATTTAGTATTTATACCATTGCAATCGGAAACATACCAGCAATGAGCTATGAGCAATAAACCAGTACATCATTCAGAGGATGATGAAGGCCAACAGCACAGACCATGAGATGAAGGGTAGGCCATCCAACTTAGGCCATGCCGATGATGATGAAGGCCATTAGCACAGACCTACCTATATTGTATAATTAAATTACCACTAACAGCCCCTGTCGGTTAAACGATTGTTTGAGGTTCAGTTCGTCAGTGCTTTTTCTTGTTAAGCCCTTCCTATGCGGTTGGGCAAGTCCCTTTAGCCTATTTGGCCTACCCCTGGACTGTAACAATGGTAAAATACATACAGACAGACCGACCTGCTTACTGCAGGAAAATAAAGTTGGATGCATCAACATTCCATCTCAGTCATGAACAAACGGAAATTGTGCTTAATCCGCTCAATCATAAACTTTTGTAATCTATGATTCACATTCCCATCATCGCATCTGTTATCTTCGCATCTCCTTGAGACGGTACATGTCGGACGCCGCACCATGCGCGTATGGTTCCTAAAGCATCGCATTCATGATCCGTCCAGCCTGGAGGACGATCGCTCTGTAATTTCATGGTCTTCATCGCATTTAGCAGAGCCCCTTTGTCCGTCGTATTGACAATCCACCTGCAAGATACAGCGGATGATGTGTAAAGCCCCTACCATAGCATTTGCAACACGAACCAATCTATCCGATGCGCTTACGGACTTTTTGGACAGCAATGCTGCAGCGACCTTCACGACGACCTCAAACTGAAGGGTGCACTGTTCTGCTATCTTGGCGCGCTCTTCTGCGATTCGGAGTAACTCTACCACTTCCTCCTTGGTCATGTTCGCATAGAGGTCAGCCATGCAGCCGAAGAGCAGAGTTGGAAAGATGTGATGAGAATAATCGGAGATGGAAAGCAACGGTTTGTATGGATTCTTGGGGGATGAAAACTTGAGGCCAGGTGGTGGCCTTAGTGCCCAGTGCCAGCAAGCGCCAGCACAACAATATTGCTCGGGGTTTGTTATCAGACATCAAGAGGAGTACTACCTCCCTCTAGTTCAATCACCCCTGACCTGCCATCCATGTCATCAACAAAAGGAGTTGCTCTTTGCAGTTACGTCTCGGTTCCATGTTGTACCATCGACTCGATGAACTTATACATGACATGCATGGCCCTGGGTGGAATTCTACCCCCTTCGAGTTGACAGCACCACTCCTTCGAGTTCCCAGCACCCCTTGAGATTCGAACACCCTTAGACTTTCCAGCACCCCCTTGAGCGCTACTGAAAAAGAGCACTGAATCGAGGTGAGATTTGTGATCGCGGACTTGAGCTTTATGAACAACCAGTCGATGATGTATGGGGGACTTGTGATTGAGATGCTATGTGATACGATGATATGTGGGGGCATGTGTATTGCATTTGAAATTTCCGAAATTTCTGGATTAGTCTGATATAATTCAGATTGTAGATCAAACATCGTGTATTACAAAATGTAGTTTGTTGTATGCCAATGGGAAAACATGTTGGGCAAATGCTGGGTAAGTGAAGTAGGATCACATGATTGACAAGCTAACCAACAAATCTTTCCACCATACTTGAAAGTGCACATCTGAAAACGCAACTAGACAGTAGGAGTAGTATAACACACCTGACTGATACGTGGCAACAACATATGTTGCCACGCTGTGGCCTGTATCTGGGTTGGTCACTACAACAGCATGGATACGTCCCGACTTAGCAGGAGCTTGGCAAGTGATGGAGAGAGCTCAGACGACGTTGTCGGAGATACAGGCGTCGCCTCCAAAGCTGTCAGTAGGGGTGGCAATAAATTGGTGCCCGTAATGGTAATGGTGGTGCTTGAGAACATGCCCCCCACCCTCTCCCACCCACACAACCCTCACAACCCACACACACCCTGGCTAGACTCCCGGTCGCTATCCTGCACTGTGATGGAGAACCTGCCCCCCACCCTCTCCCCAACACACACACCACCACCACCACCACCCTAACGACCCACAGACACACTGGCTAGACTCCCTGCCTCTATCGTTGTACTGTGATGGAGAACCTGCCCCCCACCCTCTCCCACCCACCCACCCCCCACCACCACCACCACCATCCTTACAACCCCCCACACACTGGCTAGACTCCTCGTCATTATTCTGCACTGAGATGGAGAACCTGCCCCCCACCCTCTTCCCCCCCAAACACACCACCACCACCACCACCTTCACAACCCACACACACTCTGGCTAGACCCCCGTCGTTATCCTACACTGTGATGGAGAACCTGCCCTCCACCCTCTCCCCCCCCACACACACCACCACCACCACCACCATCCTCACTACCCCCCCACAAACTGGCTAGACCCCTTTGTTATCACTGCACTGTGTGGAGAACCTGCCCCCCACCCTGTCCCTGTTCCCCCCCCCACACCACCACCACCATCCTCTACAACCCCACACACCAACCCACCACCGACCCCCGCCACCACCCTCGCCACCCCCCCCCACACCACCACCACCACCGACCCTCTCAACCAACACACACACCACTCACCATCGCACCCTCCCCTCCAACCACACCAACACCAACCACCACCACCACACCCTTGCAACCCACACACACACCTCCACCACCGACACCCCTCGCCCCCACAATCCACACCACCACCCACCTCTCGCAACCCCAACACACCCCCAACACCACACCTTACCCTC
>JACBWV010000873.1:0-25000 GCA_013435795.1 Chlamydomonas sp. ICE-L
CATCCCTAACTCCGCCCCCAACCCCTTCCCTCCCCCTCACCAGCTCCTTAGCCCGCCACTGCCTCATGATGCGCGGGTTGATGCCTGTGTTGGCCTCCACCACCACCCCACCACCTAACCCCTTCCCTTCCCCACACAAACCCCAACCCTCCTTCCCTCCTCCCTCCTCCCTCCTCCCTCCTCCATCCAAACCCCATCCCAAACCCCCTCCCCAATCCACCCTAACTTCTCCCCTCCCCCCCCACCCCCTTCCCCCTCCATCAGCTCCTTTGCCCGCCACTGCCTCATGACGCGCGGGTTGATGCCTGTGTTGCCTCCACCACCACACAACCCCACCCGAACCCCTCTCTTCCCCCGCACACCCCCACCCCCCTCCCCCCCTCCCCCCACTCCCTCCCCCACCTACCCCAGTACTCCTCCCCACCACCCCCCTTCCCCCTCCACCAGCTCCTTGTGCCCGCCACTTGCTCATGATGCGCGGGTTGATGCCTGTGTTGGCCTCCACCACCACCACCACCCTAACCCCCCCTTCCCCACACACACCTAACCCTCCTTCCCTCCTCCCTCCCTCCTACGCCACCCCCAACCCCACCTCCCACCTCCCCACCGCCCGCCCCATCCACCCCTAACTTCTCTTCTCCCCCCACCCCCTTCCACTCCATCAGCTCCTTTCCCGCCATCGTGCCACTGCCTCATACGCCGCGGTTTGAGCTGTTTTTGCCGTCCACCGCAACACCACCACAACCTAATCCCGTCCCTTCCCCACACAACCCCCACCCCCCTCCCCCCCTCCGCCCCCACCCACCCCTAACTCCTCCCCAACCACCCTTGCTACACCCACCAGCCTTTGCCCGCCACTGCTCATGACTCGCGGTTGATGCCATGTTGGCCGCCACCCCACCACCCACCACCTAACCCCTCTCGGTCCCTCTCCCCGCCACCCCACCCCCATCCCCCCCTCCCTCCCCCAATCCACACCCGTACTCCTCCCCCCCCACCCCCCCTTCCCCTCCACCAGCGCCTTTGCCCCGCCACTGCCCATGATGCGCGGTTGAGGGCCTGGTGTTGGCCTCCACCACCACCACCACCAAACCCTCTCCCTTCCCCCAACACACCCCTAACCCTCCGTCCCTCCTCCCTCCTCCCTCCTCCCTCCGTCCTCCTCCACCACCACCCCACCCTTCCCCACCTCATCCCTCCCCCCATCCACCCCTACTTCTCCCCCCACCCCCTTCCCCCCTCCCTCAGCTACTTGACCCGCCACTGCCTCATGACGCGCGGGTGTGATGCCTGGTTGCCCTCCACACCACCACACCACCACCCTAACCCCTCCCTTCCCCACACACCCCCACCCCCCTCCCCCCTCCCTCCCCCACACACCCCTAACTCCCCCCCCCCAACCCACCCTTTCTACACCAGCGCCTTTGCCCGCCACTGCCTCATAACGCGCGGGTTGATGCCAGTGTTGGCCTCCACCACCACCACCACCACCCTAACCCCTCTCTTCCCCGCACACCCCCACCCCCCTCCCCCCCCTCCCTCCCCCACCCACCCCTTACTCCTCCCCCCCACCCCCTCCCCCCTCCACCAGCTCCTTGCCCGCCACTGCCTCATGATGCGCGGGTTGATGCCTGTGTTGGCCTCCACCACCACCACCAACCCTCCTTCCCTCCTCCCTCCTCCCTCCCCCACCCCCACCCCCCTCCCCCCCTCCCTCCCCTTCCACCCCTAACTCCTCCCCCCCCCCCCTTCCCCCTCCATCAGCTCCTTTGCCCGCCACTGCCTCATGACGCGCGGGTTGATGCCTGTGTTGGCCTCCACCACCACCACCACCACCACCAACACCCCAACCCCCTCCCTTCCCCACACACCCCTAACCCTCCTTCCCTCCTCCCTCCCCCAACACACCCCCCTCCACCCCTCCCTCCCCCATCCACCCCTAACTCCTCCCCCCACCCCCTTCCCCCTCCACCAGCTCCTTAGCCCGCCACTGCCTCATGACGCGCGGGTTGATGCCAGTGTTGGCCTTCACCACCACCACCACCACCCTAACCCCTCCCTTCCCCACACACCCCCACCCCCCTCCCCCCCTCCCTCCCCCACACACCCCTAACTCCTCCCCCCATCCACCCTTTCTACCCCAGCGCATTTGCCCGCCACTGCCTCATGACGCGCAGGTTGATGCCAGTGTTGGCCTCCACCACCACCACCCTAACCCCTCCCTTCCCCACACACACCCACCCCCCTCCCCCCCCTCCCTCCCCCATCCACCCCTAACTCCTCCCCCCACTCACCCTTTCTACCTCAGCGCCTTTGCCCGCCACTGCCTCATGACGCGCGGGTTGATGCCTGTGTTGGCCTCACCTAGCTACACAGGGGAAGCCCTGTTGGCTCATTCCATTGCTTCCGCAGCTGCCAAGGGCATTGTGAAGCCTGGATCTCACGTGGTGGTGGTGCAGAGGCTCCAGGAGGACTTCTGCCTTAAGGTGGTCACTGTTGACGCTGCAGGAACGGTACGTCCACGTGGTGGTTGTGGTGTGGCGCTCTGGTGGTGGTGTGGTGGTGGTGGTATGGTGTGTGGTGCGTGATGGTGCTCTGGTGGTGTGGTGATCTCATGTGGTGGTGGTGCAGAGGCTCCAGGAGGACTTCTGCCTCAAGGTGGTCACTGTTGACGCTGCAGGGACGGTACGTCCACGTGGTGGTTGTGGTGTGGCGCTCTGGTGGTGGTGTGGTGGTGGTGGTATGGTGTGTGGTGCGTGATGGTGCTCAGGTGGTGTGGTGATCTCATGTGGTGGTGCTGCAGAGGCTCCAGGAGGACTTCTGCCTCAAGGTGGTCACTGCTGACCCTGCAGGAACGGTACGTTCACGAGGTGGCAGTGTGGTGGTGGTGGTGTGGTGTGTGATGGTGCTGCTGCTGGATCTCACGTGGTGGCAGTGCTCTGGGGGTGGCAGTGTGGTGGTGATGGTGGTGTGGTGTGTGATGGTTCTCTGGTGGTGATGCTGGTGCTGGTGCTGGATCTCACGTGGTGGTGGTGCAGAGGCTCCAGGAGGTCTTCTGCCTCAAGGTGGTCACTGTAGACGCTGCACGAACGGTACGCCCACGTGGTGGTTGTGGTGTGGCGCTCTGGTGGTGGTGTGGTGGTGGTGGTGGTGTGGTGTGTGATGGTTCTCTGGTGGTGGTGCTGCTGCTGCTGCTGCTGCTGGATCTCATGTGGTGGTGGTGCAGAGGCTCCAGGAGGTCTTCTGCCTCAAGGTGGTCACAGTAGACGCGGCAGGAACGGTACGTCCACGTGGTGGTGGTGTGGTGGTGCTCTAGTGGTGGCAGTGTGGTGGTGCTCTAGTGGTGGCAGTTTGGTGGTGCTCTAGTGGTGGCAGTGGTGTGGTGCTCTAGTGGTGGCAGTGTGGTGGTGCTCTAGTGGTGGTGGTGTGGTGGCAGTGTGGTGGTGCTCTAGTGGTGGCAGTGTGGTGGTGGATCTCACTTTTTTTTGTTTGCAAGTTTTTTTAGCCTATTTGGCCTACCCCTGTGCTGTAAGCATACATACATACATACGTACGTGCGTACGTACAATCAATCTGTGCTAAAACCCATAATGTACTTCTGTACTTCTGTATGCAGGGCATCCAGGAGCAAGATTATTAAGTCAAGCTAAGGATGTATGTTCAGCTACCAGCAGCAGCTTCTACGCTTGCCGCCCAGACTAAAGAATGATAACACCTGGTGGGGCGTCGTATTATAGCAATTCAGGGGATGAACTGGACAATCGTTTTGTACTCCGGCGAGAATTGTCGAGAAATTCAGGCCAAATTATCGAGAATTCTCGGATTTCCAGGCCAGAATTCTCGACAAAGTACTAAGTACGAGTTCTCGCGGAAATGTTTTGTCCAGTTCATCCCCTGAATTGCTATAAGGCAGCCCTGTCTCATGGACAAAGCTGCCATGGCGGTTGGCAGCGACTGCGAATACTTTCCTGCTGTACAGCCTTTGATTAACAGTTGGCACAGGAAGTGTACCTCCTGTCATAATACTGATGTACCGCAGGGGGCTGCCTAGAAGTTGCTTTGCAAAAATTAAAACTGAGTAGTTGAGCAGTTAGCATCTATTAGTATTTTAGCCACCCGTGTATGTTGATGTACAGCCTTGTATGTTGTTGTACAGCCTTGTATGGTATGTTGTTGTACAGCCTTGTATGGTATGGTGTTCAGGGTACTTCAAACGGACTTCAAGGGTTGCGTCCTAGGACGCACCCTAATTTGGTAGGTTGCGTCCTGGGACGCACCCAATTCGGTAGGTTGCGTCCTGGGACGCACTCCTGTCATCAGGCTGCCTCTTACTATCAACATTACCCGTAGTCCACGGCAATGGAGTGGTGGTGGGCAACTGGTGGTTGAGACGCAACGAACATCCTAAACCTTCGTCTGGGACGCAACGTCTGGGACCCTCCCCATGTTGCGTCCTGCGACGCAGGACGCTGCGTCCTGCACTATCCTGATGGTGTTCAGCCTTGTATGATATGTTGTTGTACAGCCTTGTATGGTATGGTGTTGTACAGCCTTGTATGGTGTTGTACAGTCTGTATGGTGTACCACACTATTTACCATGTAGCATGTATGGTGTACAGCCTGTGAGGTGTTGTACGTCATGTATGGTGTGCCACACTATTTATGGTGTTGTCCTAGGACCTCCTTTGATTTATGTTTCATTGAAATTGAAATTGAAATTGTTACATCCGTGTAATACCGTTACTCACAGGACGTGAAGTTAAGGACACCATAGCGTAAGCCGGAGCTAGCTATAGTCACCGTAAATACAGTAATGCTAATATTACGTATGCAGACACCAACTATAGGTCATGTGGCTTGCAGTGTTGCCCAACCCAACCCAACCCAGCCCAACTGGTTATGTGGCTTCCAGTGTTGCCCAGCCCAACCGGTTATGTGGCTCACCGTAGATTTATGTTTCACCAAAATAATAGCTTCTGCCAGAACGAGTTGATTTCCTTACTGTCCTTTATCGTATGTGAATGTCTAATGAGCCGTAAATACAAGGTTGTGACTGTTTTGTAACGAAGTCCAGCTTCTTCTTTTACCCACCCCAGGAGGAGAGCCTGCTGAGGGGTCATAACAATATAGATACAAAACAGAGCCCGCTGAGGGTTCAGAACGAAAGCCAATAGTACAATTGGTTGCGTCTCAGGAGAGAGGATATAGTTACATACTCAGCAAAAATCAATGCCGAGACTGAACAGCGCCGAGGCAGCTGGACAGTTTTATAACAGAGGGGGTTTGGGCAACATACCCCTCAGAACCTGGTCCAGGAGGTGACCTCCAAAAAAGCGTACGAAAGAGCAAATAAAAGGCTTGACAACAAGCAATGCGAACTACCAAGGCATAGAGAAACTAGCGAATTAAGTGTATATAGTAGAAGGGCTGAGAGTTGCCGAGGCCTAAAAAGCGAGATTCTACAAGAAGACGTGAAGGACAAAAAGCACAGGAAAATCACCAAACAAACAAGGAGAGAGGCATAGAGCTCTAAAAAGGCGGCCTTAACACTCCCTATCTAAAGGCAAACACAAGGCCAAGCCGTCAGCCAAAACGCCACAAGGAAAAGCACAGCTAAGAAAGGACACTTAACAACCTAAGCAGAACTACTAACACGATAAAAAGCGTGAGGAAAAGCGAAAGACCAAGACCAGCGGGGAAAAGCTAAGAGAGTCCAAAGCCTATCTGTCAAGAAACCATCAAGCTAAAGGACGGAGAGAGGGCACAGGAGAGCAGCCAAATAGGTCAAGAGTCAAACGGAGACTCGATAAGAGAAAACAGAAGCTACCCCCCATCACCTACACCGCCAGAAACAAGACGGTTGCTACAAAGGGACAAGAATAAATCCAAGCTAGTCATCCAGGCTGTCAGGGAGGATTAGGGGAAGAAGCTCATTCTGGGAGAGAAGCAAATGGTCGGGGGGATGGTCCTGGGCAATCGGAAGAACCGCCACTGTCATATGTGGAGGGTTGGGAACTCCCATGTTAACACGGGACCCACCGTGGCTGATGAAGGGGTGATCATCTCCCACCGTGTCCTCCCACTCAGGAGGGGGCTCTTCTGTAGCGACAAAATCAGCAATTCGAGCCCAGAAATCAGCCACAGCAAGTGCTCCAGCTCGATCTGAGAGGGGGCGAACAGCTGGCACCTGAGGAGGTGGAAGGCCCCATAACTCATACAGAGTGGCCTGGCGAGGGCCGGAAGTGGCCTCACCACGGACAGAGGAGGCCAACCTCCACAATTGCCGGCGGCCATGATCCATAGCTGACAGGGCCGCAAGGCAAACAATTCCCCACACATCGGTATCCATGGCCGAGGAGGGGCGGGGGTTGCACACCCAGAGGCTAGCTCTCTGGATGGGGCAGGCAGAAAGGGTGGCCAAGGGAACCTGGAGAGTGGAGAGCCTCACGGACCGCTAAAGCAACGGGGCGCGTCCAAAAGCAGTGGAGGCGGGGGTCGCAGTCAGAAGGCACATCAGGGCAACACGGGCAGCGGAACTGTACCCGGGAGGAGGCCCCTGGAACGCCATCGGCCATAAGGCGCCACAAAATGTCCTTTTGGCTGTTATCCAAGGAAGGGACCAGAGTGAAGGAAGCAGCCTAGCAAACGCCCGTGTCCGGGCAGAGAGATACCGTGGGCAGTAAGGTGGACCCAAGGCAAGGCTCACGTACGTAGCCCGTGCCTCAGATTGGAGGCCCTTTGTTGCAGTTGTAGGCAGGCAGTAGAGTTGAGGTTCCTCCTGAAGTATCCTGTAGTGCATTACCAGTGATCGAGGATGTTTAAATTCGAAACATGGTCTAGTGGTAGACCAGATCGCTAAAGAATGAAGAGTCGGGGTTCGACTCCCCCTTCGGTCGCTCTTGACGTTGCAGGTCGTCGTCAACCGCGATGGTAGCTTGTCCAGTTGAGGTGGGAGACCGCTCCCCACCCGCGTACGACGGGCTCCCTTAACACCACGCCCCACCAGGCGTTATCATTTCAAATTCGGAACTTCAACGTCTGCAGGTAAAGAAGGAAATACGAGGATGGCCCTGCATGCTGTCGCGCGGTATTCTAAGCTCAGGCGCGGTTGCAGTCTGCGAAAACAAATTAACCCAACATAGCAGCCATTCTCCAGTGTGTACGGTACATGCTAACGGGAGAGTTCCTTCAATCTCACGTCCTGTGGCAGCTAGTGAGCTAGTACTATTTTTCATTTTTTACAAGAATGGCCGAGTTCAAGAACAAAACGTACTAGGAATCTACCAGTTTCCGGAGAGAGAGAGAGAGAGAGAGAGAGAGAGAGAGAGAGAGAGAGAGAGAGAGAGAGAGAGAGAGAGAGAGAGAGGATACGTAACAAAAAATCAGCAAATCATTGCCGATACAGGACAGCAGGACAGACTGAAACCCATCAGATTTTATAACAGGAAGCATGAAGGTTTTTGAGGCAACCCCACAAACCTTGAAAACAAACTAGGAACAGAACAGTCAAAGAAAGGAAATTGACACAACGCGGAAAAGAGAGCAGACAGGGGAGGGATGCCAAGATAGGCAATCCAGAGCACCAAGCCAAACAAACGCAAAAGAGGAGAGCCGGAAGAAAAAAGCTACAGGCAAACAAGGGCACGTGCTATGAGCACCTTAAAATGCAACGGTAATGCCCATGAAACAAAGCTCAGGTCGAACCAACACAACCAGGAGTGGCAACACCATTCGAACTTAATCCTCCTTGTCGCTGGTTTGTGCCGGGAGACCCACCTCCTGGGGTGAAAGTCCTTTCACACCTTCATAAAAAAAAAGGTGCAGAACGTGGACCAGAGTGCCTAGGATGAAGACCGTAGGCACCAGGGTACTTACATTGACCAATTGGCCAGCGCTTTAGCGCACTTGAAAAAAATACAACTAGGCTTTGTAGTGCAAAAAGCGCAAAAATTGCTTGCTGCGCCCACAGCAAAAAAACTTTTGCAAAAAAACTGCGCGAAAGTGGGGCTCAAAAAGGCAGCGCGCCAGCGCGCAAAAGCACACGCTTGGAAGTACACTGATAGGCACCCCATAGAGGGAAGGGAGTCCAAAATACACAAATATAGTCCACAAAACAAACTAGCAAGACTCCGCAAGCAAGCACACATGACAGGGGCGAAGGAATCCACTACTCAGGGCAGACCTGTTGGCTACAGGCATCTTATAGGTCATGCAGCCAACGCACAGCCCTACACGTACAGCATAAGTATGCGAAAAAATCATAAAAATGCGAAAAAATGCGAAAAAATGCGAAAAAATGGAGCAACAGAGAGAGGGGTTGTTGCATACCGTAAACCCAGCAAAACATTTCCGAGACAGAACAGCAGCACAGCCTGCCTTCCATCCAATTTTATAGCAGGGAGCATGAGGGTTTTGGAGGCACTCCCATTAACCTAAAAAACAAACTAGGAACAGTAAAAAAAAGGAAAGCAAATTAAAGGCGGAAAGGAAAGCGGAAAGGGGAGGAATTCCAAGGCAGGCAATCCAGAGCACCACGCCCCCAAAACACAAGAGATGAAGGCCGGACCAAAAATAACTACCGGTAGTCACAATTCCCGTAAAAAAGGCTCGACACAATTATTTTTCTAGGTATATAATTGTTAGATTAGTCAATAGTAATATGTCTCCCTTAGCCCAGTTGGCAGAGCCCCAGACTGTTAATCTGTGGGTGAGCAGTTCGAACCTGCTAGGGGGAGCTAAAATAATTTTTTCTAGGCACAACACGCCGCACGACTCGCACGCATCGAGTGCACATAATCTGCGGGAGGGGTGGGCCTTAGCGTACGCCTTGCCTGTCGATGAATTGGGGAGGGATGGGAGCTGATTTCCAGTTCTAGTGCCGTGGCAGAACGAAACGTTCAATGTCTTTTTCTCGTCCTGTCAAGTTTCCCTAACGAAATTCCCCCCTTTTTCTCTTCGTACGTGTTAGGTGCTAATACGTCCCTCTTGACCTCATCAAGCTTCGGGCTCCCAGTCATAGGTTCGAATCTGCTTAGTATGCTCCCTGGTTAGCGCTGTGTGGTTGTTTCCCAAGTGAAGGGGGAACTTGAGCTTAGCAAGCAGCCCCCCTATCCCACAGGGCCAAGAAACAAGAATCCGAAAGTTGGACCTTGCCCCATAGATTAGGACCCCTAATACCCCTCCTATGAGCTAGTTTACCCCCTTTTGCGGTTGTTCAGTGTTCAGCAGTGCCCCACCCCCACCCATGACCCCATGGCAGTGCTCTATACCAACTAATACAGCCATGGCAGTGCTCCACACCCACCCATGCAGCCATGGTTGTACCCCACCCTCACCCCCATGGAAGCTACACAACATCCGCTTCCCCTCGGTCAAAATCTTCAGAATTTAGATTGCGATTCCTGGGCAGGGGATCCGTGGTCAGACGTCACAAATCACAGGTCCATCCGTACCGGCGTAGAGGAAACAGCCCTCGCACGCCCTCGCGCGCCCAACCAGGCAGCATCTATCACGCGCCCCCCCAAACGAGTGCCCACGTAGTGCCTAATTCGAGCTCTATCGAGCGGTGTTAATGAGGACGGGGATTGTGGAGCGAGGAGAAAGTTATGAGAGGCTTCGTGTTTTGCGTTTCTCAGGTCGGGAGCCGCTCAACCAAAGTCAGACATGTGTGTGACATTGGTCGGCCAACCTAACTCACCTTGCCCTTCCCCAAACCCTAAACCCACACGCCACACAGTCCCCAGGCGCTCATTACCATGACATGGCCATTGCAACTATCTACGTATCAGTTGGAACATCTTTCGATGCTAGCGAAACGAATGATGCAGGCGGCCCCGAAGAGGGTAGCTACATTTGCCAAGTCTGCGAGGAGTCTACCATCGGTGGTGAGTTGGGCTTCCCTGAAGCTGTAACTATTCTGTGATATATTCCCCAAATCTGCTTGGCTGTTTGGGTGGTCGGGTTGTCGGGCTGTCTCGGCGTCTGGCTTGTCTTTCGTTCAGTCTGCTTCCTACCGCCATACGAGTTCGATGGATAGGTAATTGTACCTCGGGATATCTTTCCCAAATCTGCGCGGCTGTCTGATTTGCCGGGTTCTTGGGTTGCCTGGCTGCCCGGGTCGTCTCTCATTCGCTTCTCGTCTTCTCTTCTCTTGTTTGCATTGCCTTTTGTTCAGCTTCTGACTCCCGAACGACTTTGAGGCAGAGGGAATCGTACCTCTGGGTATTTTGAGCCCCCTTCGTTCTATTGTCCCAATATTTCGTCTTCCCGACGCTGCTACTTCGGATTCGCAGCAGCCTCTTTTGCTAGTCCTCGGTAGTCAGGCAGCAAATCAATTCGTCAGAAGTGCGCAGCGTTATAGTGCACGTCAACCTGTCATGCGTGAGTGCCCCAGTCTATTTGGTAAGAGCCACCTTCCCGATACCAATCCCGCTGCAGCTGATGCCTAGAACAATACACGAGATAATCAATTCGCCCCGTGCAACACCCTCGGAAACCATAGAGCTGAGGATACCCAGTCACTCCAAACCCAGCTAGCTAGCAAGCAAACAAGCCAGCAATTGGTTGACTCAGTAGCAGCGCATTGTATTGGCTTACGACCACACACACCACAGCGTGTGTCCAAGGTCACTCCCACCCCACGTCATCGGGCTGGAGGACGCGGCCCGGAACGGTTAGGTCGATCCAACCGCCAACCGTCCATCGTCCAACTGTCACGTGATCGCCCATGCCCTGGGTGGATACGATGTACACAAACTGTCAATTGAAAACAAGACATCAGGCAAACTCCTTGCGCCCCCCCTGCTCAACTGCCTAACCGCCCAACAGCCTGTACTCAACCAGTGCAAGCCATAACACGGAAAATCAACACTAAACAAGGCTAAACAGACAATAAATGCCCGTTCCACTCCCACCAAGCGCAATGTGCTAGCTCATGCCCAGGCTGCCTAGGTGCTGCTGGCCACAACAACACAAACCAAGATAATCAATATAGAATAAGCCAAATAAATGGAAACCAAAACAAGTCGAACTAAAACAAGATAGAACAAGTTAAAACAAGTCAAACAAGCGAAAAGAAGGCAAATCAACACCAAACAAGCCAAGCCAAGCCAAACCTAACAAGCACAAAACTAATCAAGCAATCACCCCCCAACGTCTGCCAGGCTGGACCCACTCTCTCCAAGCGCAATGTTGTAGCTCATGCCCAGGCTGCTGCTGGCCACATCAACACAAACCTAGCCAAATCAATACCAAACAAACAAAATCAAGCCAAAACAAATAAAAACAGGTTAAAACAAACTAATCAAACAATCACCCCCCTGTCGTCTCCCAGGCCCGTCCCACTCCCTCCAAGCGCGTTGTTGTAGCTCATGCCCAGGCTGATGAGGTGCTGTGGGCAGAATCAACACAAACCTATCTAAACCAAAACAGACCAAGCCAAATTAACACTGAACTAAGCCAAACCAAGCCAAACCAAACCAGCTCAAAACTAATCAAACAATCTACCCCCTGTCGTCTCCCAGGCCCGCCCCACTGTCTCCAAGCGCATTGTTGTAGCTCATGCCAAGGCTGATAAGGTTCTCATAGCCACATCAACCCGAACACAACCAAACCTACACAAAACAAGCAAAACTAACACAAACCAAGCCATAACAAAGCAAACACAAACCAAGCCATAAAAAAACAAACACTAACCAAGCCATAACTAAACAAACCAAGCCATAACAAAACAAACACAAACCAAGCCATAACAAAACAAACACAAACCAAGCCATAACAAAACAAACCAAGCCATAACAAAACAAACACAAACCAAGCCATAACAAAGCAAACCAAGCCATAACAAAACAAACACAAACCAAGCCATAACAAAACAAACCCAGCCATAACAAAACAAACACACACCAAGCCATAACAAAACAAACCAAGCCATAACAAAACGAACACAAACCAAGGCATAACAAAACAAACCAAGCCATAACAAAACAATCACAAACCAAGCCATAGCAAAACAAACACAAACCAAGCCATAACAAAACAAACACAGACCAAGCTATAACAAAACAAACCAAGCCATAACAAAACAAACACAGACCAAGCTATAACAAAACAAACCAAGCCATAGCAAAACAAGCAAAACCAACACTAACCAAGCCATAACAAGCCAAAACAAATAAATCAAACATTCTACCCCCTGACGTCTCCCAGGCCGGAGTGAATCGTTGTAGCTCAGGACCAGGCCGATGAGCTGCTCCTGGCCACATAAACCCAAACCTAGCCAAATCAACACAAACCAAGCAGAACCAACACAAACCAAGCCAAAACAACTGAAAACAAAACTGATCAGGCAATTGCCCCCTGGGTTTCTCTCAGGCCCGTCCCACTTTCTCCAAGCGCAATGTGCTCCTGGCCACATCAACCCAAACCTAGCCAAATCAATACTGAATAAGCCAAATCAACACAAAAGTAGCTAACACAAAGGCGAATCGACTAGAAATGGTCACTTTTGCTATTATATTTCTTGTGCAGGCCTGCCCCACTCACTCAAAGTGTATTGTGCTAGCTCATGCCCAGGCTGATGAGTTGCTGCTGGCCACATAAACTCAAACACAGCCAAACCAACGCAAATGAAACAAAATCAAGCCCTAAGCAAGCCAAATCAAGCCCAATACAAGCCAAATCAAGCCCAGAACAAGCCAAATTAAGCCTAAAACAAGTCAAATCAAGCCCAAAACAAGCCAAGTCAAGCCCCAAACAAGCCAAATCAACCCAAGAGCAGCATTTGTTTTTGCTAATGGAGTAGAAATTGTCACTTGTGTAGGCCCGTCCCACTCTCTCCAAGCGCAATGTGCTAGCTCAGGCCCAGGGTGATGAGGTGCTGCTTGCCAACCCCTTTCTCAACTCCGAGATTGAGGTGCTTAACATGAACAATGAAGCAGTGAAGCTGGGAGAGGTGACCCAGCGCAAGACAGTCGTCAGTCTGCTCCGACACCTTGGATGGTGAGTGCTGGTGTGTGTGTGTGTGTGTGTGGGGGGGGGGGGGGGGGGGGGGGGGGGGGGGGGGGGGGGGGGGGGGGGGGGGGGGGGGGGGGAGGTGCTTAACATGAACAACGAAGCTGTGAAGCTGGGAGAGGTGACCTAGGGCAAGACAGTCATCAGTCTGCTCCGACACCTTGGATGGTGAGTGCTGGTGTCTGTGTGTGTCAGAGGGGAGGACGTGGGTATGTGGGGTGGGGTGTGTGTGATGGGGGGGGAGTGTGTGTGTGGTGTTGGTGTTGGTGGGTGGGTGGGTGGGGGGGGGGGGTGAGAGATTGAGGTGCTGAATATGAACAGCGAAGCAGTGAAGCTGGGTGAGGTCACACGGGGCAAGACAGTCGTCAGCCTGCTCCGCCACCTTGGATGGTGAGAGCTGGTGTGTGTGTGTCAGGGGGGAGGACCTGGTTGTGGGGGGTGGGGGGGGTGGGGGTGGGTTGGGGGGGGGAGAGATTGAGGTGCGGAACATGAACAATAAGCCTGTGAAGCTGGGTGAGGTGACTCAGGGCAGACCGACGGTCCGTCAGTCTAGCTCCGACACGCTTGGATTGGTGATGGGGGGGGGGGGGGTGGGGGGGGGGGGGGGGGGGGGGGGGGGGGGGGGGGGGGGGGGGGGGGGGGGGGGGGTGGGGGGGGGGGGGGGGGGGGGCTGGGGGGGCTGGACTGGGACAGGTCACCCAGGAAGAACTGTCGTCCGCTTTCGTGGTGGTGGTGTGTGTGTGTGGGGGGGGGGGGGTGGTAGTGGTGGGGTGTGAAGCGGAGAGGTTACCCAGGCAAGGGTTGTCACCTGCTGCGCCACCTTGGATGGTGAGTGTCGGTAGGTTTTTGGTGGTGTGTGTGTGTGGGGGGGGGGGGGGGGGGGGACGTGTAATGTGGTGTTGTGTGGGGGGCTTCAATCGCATTCTGCACTCCCTCTGACCCCCCACTAGCCCCACCCCCACCACCATGTCCCCACTACAACCATAAGCCCCTCCCCTCTATCTTATTACCTACCCCCCTTCCCTTCTTCTCTCCCCCCCCCCCCTCTAGAACCCCTGTGCGTGTCATGATTCTTCTCCTCCCCAGCCCCCCACAACACACAACCCCTCCCCCTTCTACTACCCACCCCTTCCCCTTCTCCCCCCCCCCTCTAGACGCCCTGTGCATTGTCAGGTTCTCCCAGCCCCCCCCCACACATCCCTCCTCCTTCTTACCCCTCCTTACCCCCCCCTCTAGACCCCTGGTGCTTGTCATGTGCTCCCCATCCCCCCCCCACACATCCCTCCCCTTCTTGACCTACCCCCTTCCCCTTCTCCCTTCCCCTTCTCTAGAACACCTGTGGGCCTTCTCATGTCTCCTCCCCAGCCCCCACACACAACCCGCCCCCTTCTTACCCCCCCCCTCCCCTTCTCACCCCCTACCCACCCCACCAGACCCCTCCCCCTTCTTACCCCCTTCTTTCCCCCTTTTCACCCCCCCCACCCCACCCCACCCTACCAGACCCCTCCCCCTTCTTACCCCCTTCTTTCCCCCTTTTCACCCCCCCACCCCACCCCACCCCACCAGACCCCTCCTCCTTCTTACCCCCTTCTTTCCCCCTTTTCACCCCCCCACCCCACCCCACCCACCCACCCCACCAGACCCCTCCCCTTCTTACCCCCTTCTTTCCCCCTTTTCACCCCCCCACCCCACCCCACCCCACCCCACCAGACCCCTCCTCCTTCTTACCCCCTTCTTTCCCCTTATCACCCCCCCACCCCACCCCACCCCACCCCACCCCACCCCCTTCTTAACCCCCTTCTTTCCCCCTTTTCACCCCCTCCCACCCCACCCCCAAGCTCCACCCCACCAGACCCCTCCCCCTTCTTACCCCCTTCTTTCCCCTTTTCACCCCCCCACCCCACCCCACCAGACCCCTCCCCCTTCTTACCCCCTTCTTTCCCCCTTTGATCACCCCCCCACCCGACCCCACCCACCACCAGACCCGCCCCCTTCTTACCCCCCTTCTTTCCACCCTTTTCATCACACCCCCCCACCCCCACCCCACCCAACCAGACCCCTCCTCTTCTTACCCCCCCCCCCATGCCCCCTTCTTTCCCCCTTTTCACCCCCTCCTCACCCCACCCACCCCTTCTTACCCCCTTCTTTCACCCTTTTCATTCATCAAATCACCACCCCCCACCCACCCCACCCCACCAGACCCCTCCCCTTCTTTACCCCTTGCTTCCCCTTTTCACCCCCCACCACCCCACCCACCAACCCACCCCCTTTCTTACCCTCTTCTTTCCCCCTTTTCATTCATCACACCCACCACCCCCCCAACCCCACCCCACAGACCCCCCCGCCCCTTCTACCCCCTTCTTTCCCCCTTTTCACCCCCACAGCCCACCCACAGACCCCTCCCCTTCTTACACCAACCCTACCCCCCCTCTTCCCCTTCTCTACCCCCCCCCCCCCCCCCCCCCTCACCCACCCACCAGACCCCCGTGCTGGGAGCAGGCTGGCAACATGCTCAGTCTGCGTCCTCACTTGGAGGCCATGGGCTTCAAACTCATTGTGGTCTCCCTAGGCCCCCCCACTACCCCCACCCCCTCCACATCCATGTCCCCACCACCACCATAACCCCTCCCCCTTCTTACCCCCCCTTCCCCTTCTAACCCCCCCTCCCCCCCCACCCACCCACCCACCCTCACCCACCCACCAGACCCCTGTGCTGGGAGCAGGCTGGCAACATGCTCAGTCTGCGTCCTCAGTTCGAGGCCATGGGCTTCAACCTCATCGTGGTCTCCCTAGGCGACCCTACCACCGGTGGCAAGGAATTCTGTCAGGGTTTGCCCTTCCCCCCAGATCTTCTGTACTTGGATCCCAAGCAGGCCGTGTACAAGAGCCTATCCTTGTACTCCATGAACCTCTTCATGGGCATGGACTTTATCAACTCGACAATGGATGGGTTCAAGAAGAAGGATATGAAGGAATTCCAAGAGACCCTGAGCCGGTACAAGCTTATCAAGTGAGTGTGGGGGTCACGTGTTGGTGGATGTGTACACGGAATGTGGTGTGTGTTGGGTGTGTGTGTGTGTGGGGTGGGGGGGGGGGTGGGGGTGGGGCATGGAATTTATCAACTCAACAATGGATGGGTTCAAGAAGAAGGATATGAAGGAATTCCAAGAGACCCTGAGCCGGTACACGCTTATCAAGTGAGTGTGAGGTGTTGGTGGATGTGTACACGGAATGTTGTGTGTGTGTGTGTGTGTGTGGGGGGGGGGGGGGGGGGGGGGGGGGGCATGGACTTTATCAACTCGACAATGGATGGGTTCAAGAAGAAGGGCATGAAGTGGGTCTTAGAGACCCTGGGCCGGTACGAGCTCATCTAGTGAGTGTGTTTGTATGCAGCTGATGTGTACAGTGGGGGGGTCAGGTGTTGGTAGGTGGGGGTACAGACTGGTGTGTGTGTGGGGTTGGGTGGGGTGGGGGGAGGGGGGGCATGGACTTTATCAACTCGACAATGGATAGGTTCAAGAAAAAAGACAGGAAGGGCGTCCTAGAGTCGGTACAAGCTCATCCATTGAGAGTGGGGGTCAGGTCTGTGTGTGTGGGTACAGACTGGTGTGTGTGTGTGGGGGGGGGGGGGGGGGGGGGGGGGGGGGGCATGGACTTCATTAACTTGACTCTAGATGAGTTCAAGAAGAAGGTCATGAAGGAATTCGAAGAGACCCTGACCCGGTACAAGCTTATCTAGTGAGTGTGCTTGTATGCAGCTGATGTGCAGGGTTAGGGGGTCAGGTGTTGGTGGGTGTGGGTGCAGACTGGTGTGTGTGTGTTGGGGGGGGGGGTGGGGGGCATGGACTTCACATCAACTCAACATTAGAAGGATTATGTTCAAATAGCGTTGCCACTCCTACAGAAGAGCAGGCGCACTTAGGATTGGCGGGAGGGACCGACCCTCGACCAAACGAACGGTTGTTCCAGTAGATTTATGTGGCCTGGCAGGTCTGGCTTGGCTTGGCAGGTCTGGCTTGGTCTGGCAGGTCTAGCTTGGCTTGGTAGGTCTGGCTTGGCTTGGCAGGTCTGGCTTGGCAGGTCTGGCTTGGTCTGGCAGGTCTAGCTTGGCGTGGTAGGTCTGGCTTGGCTTGGCAGGTCTGGCTTGGTCTGGCAGGTCTAGCTTGGCTTGGTAGGTCTGGCTTGGCTTGGTAGGTCTGGCTTGGCTTGGCAGGTCTGGCTTGGCAGGTCTGGCTTGGTCTGGCAGGTCTAGCTTGGCTTGGTAGGTCTGGCTTGGCTTGGCAGGTCTGGCTTGGCCTGGCAGGTCTAGCTTGGCTTGGTAGGTCTGGCTTGGCTTGGCAGGTCTGGCTTGGTCTGGCAGGTCTAGCTTGGCTTGGTAGGTCTGGCTTGGCTTGGCAGGTCTAGCTTGGCTTGGTATGTCTGGCTTGGCTTGGCCTGGCAGGTCTGGCTTGGTCAGTGTTTCGAGCTTGTTGATAGGTTCACAATGTCAGGCCTGTCGCCTTTGAAGGGGTTGAGAACTTCCCTCGCATTGCCACGGGGAAGTCGGAGCTCAGACACAGTAGCAGCCTGCGATATCAAAACCCACAGTAACTATTCCCCAGTGCAAGCGAACGGGTTCCTTCAAACTCATGCCCCATGGCCAGACGTATCAATTTTCAATTGCTTGGGGTTCCAGTACACCCTGTGCCGGGATAATTTTCAATTTAAGGGGTTCCAGTACACCCTGCGCCCTTACAATTTTCAATTTTAAGGGGTTCCAGTACACCCTGCGCCCTTACAATTTTCAGTTTTAAGGGTTTCCCGTACACCCTGTGCCGGTACAATTTTCAATTTCAAGGGGTTCCAGTACACCCTGAGCCGGTTCAAGCTTATCCAAACTAGTATACTCAAACCAAGCCATCTCTCTCACCCCTGCCCTGTTGTTGTCCTAGGCCCCCCAACGTCGATATCACCCTCCAGCTGGGCGGCACCTATGTAGTCGCTGGCGACAAGCTGCTGTTTGGACACATGGAGAAGGGCATTGGTGCCCATGCTGATAACGCCGATGTGCTTAAGGCGGTGGCAGGTGGCGTGGCTCTTTTGGTGTAGAACTCCCTCTCCTTCTGTCGCACTGCCTCTTCCCTCCCAGGTGGTTGGAGTGTTTGATTCTGTTAGTTTGGTGGTTGTTAGCCTGCTGGAGAAAATGATGCTGGCGGGCGAAAGCCCCTTGTACAGCAAGGGGGCGCCCGCTGGCTGACCTGGCAGATACGTACTGCCTTCCAGGGCTTCCTAAACCCCATAACTCTCTGTCAACCACTGCTTCACTAGAGGAGAAGGTAGCAGCCTTTGTTAATAGTATTAGTCATATTTGTAGGGATGTCAACATCGTTATGGTCCTCAAGTTCATCGGGCGATATATCAAAATTATTAAATTTAATTCAACTCAGGGCAGCACGCCGTCTTCAAAGCAAGGTACTTGATTGCTGTATATCGTCTGTGATAGGTGGCATGATACGTCATGTTGATTGAAATTGAAATGGTTACATCCGAGTCATGAGCCGCTCTCAGGACGTGAAGTTAAGGACACCACTATGATGCGTAGAGCTATCAAGCTTTGTATCGTACGATATTGATTATATCGTGTACCGTACGATATATGGAACGATATTAAACTTGCCTTGTATGATATGTTGAGGGTTATCGTTCGATATATCGTGTTTACCAGGATATATCGTTATGGTGTAAAGCTTTATCGTGTTCTATATCGTACGATATATATCATGCTAAATGGCTCAGTGTCCAGCTCCTCAGACAAGACTCAAAAACAAATATCTAGTTGCACAGTTTGCTAAGCGAATTTCCAATGTCGGGTCGTTCTTTGGTGCCACACTAGGACCTCTTAAGCAGTTTGCAGTAGACGACTTCTGCCGTGGATGGACTCGAACCTGCGACCTACCGCTGTCGCTGCATGCCGACAGTGTTGGCCCTACTACAAAGTACTCTAAGATTGCAAAACAACACCCAGGTGTGATTTTTTACCCAGAGATGAACTGCAGTATTGAGAAAGAGGGTCCGGTACATAAACTCAGCAAATCACTGCCGAGACTGGACAGCTGCACAGCCTGCCGACCATCCGATTTTATAACACGGAAGCACGAGGGTCTTTAAGCCCCCCCCCCCCCCCACACAAACCTGAAAACAAACTAGGTCAAGTAAAAAAAGGAAACAGACAGTACTGATCCGGTACTGGTGTACATTTTGTTTTTTGTATTTACAAGGGGCTCGTGTCCTAGCAGTGAAACAACACCGCATTAAACTCGGACTCGAGAAACAACCCGCCGTCTTCCGGTAGCGGAGCTCGAACTCCGGTGCCCGAAGCCTTAACCACCGGGTCTGGACTATTCCGCCCTCCAGACTGGGTACATTGTGTTACCAGATTGCGAGATTTAAAACTAAGTTCGGGCTCCGCTGAGGAAGTAATAATTTCCTTACTTTAGCCTGGATGACTGCTTGGATTTGTTCTTGTCCCTTTGTAGCAACCGTCTTGGTTGTGGCGGTGTAGGTGATGGAGGTAGCTTCTGTTTTCACTTCTCGAGTCTCTATCAGCTTGGATAACACTCCGGAGAGTGGACTTTGTGTGTGCAGCACGCCAATCTACGCCTCAAACACCGGAGAAAGGTTAGCGACGTCAAGGACGCGAGCAGACGAAGACGGGGTATCTCCACCGATGTCCAGGCTAGTCGCCGACTTGAGTCTGCACGTCACAGTCATCTACGACAGACGGGAGGAGGCGACAGACGGCAGGGGAGGAAAAAGAAGAGAAGATGGAGGAATGACCGGGGGGGGTTACTTCCACGATGGCGGAAGGACTCTCATGACCGCTAGCAGAGGCAGCTGGTGCACAAACGTCTAGCCAATCATCAAGAGGAGCCGTTCCTCCGTTGGAAGGATTGGTCGCAGCCATCGCTGAGAATGATACTGCGCATCCCGCGCGTCCAGGAAAGACCATCCATGTCATGGAGTTTCTCAAAATGGCGGGAGGTCCTCGCGGAAGTTGCATCGCAAAGCAGTGGTAGTATATGAAGGGCCGTATAACCTATCAGCTTGGATAACACTCCGGAGAGTGGACTTTGTGTGTGCAGCAAGCCAATCTATAAATGCGGAGACGAGAATAAAATTACAAAAGACTGGGGAACCATAAAGGGACACCAGCGGAGGAAAGGGGCGGTAGCCTGGAACCTGATCAGGGTACACAGTGTCATGAAGAATGACACAGTCTACGGGAAGCTGACATAGTACTGTCAGGACCGATAGTTCTAAGGGAGTACATAAGGAGTCACCAAGACATAAAACAAGCGAGAGCACCGCTATTCATGCTGATAGTCTCCGTTTGACTCTTGACCTGTTTGATTGCTCTCCTGTGCCCTCTCTCCGTCCTTTAGCTTGATGGTTTCTTGACAGATAGGCTTTGGACTCTCTTAGCTTTTACCCGCTGGTCTTGGTCATTCGATTTTACTCACGTTTTGTATCGTGTTAGCAGTTCTGCTTAGTTTGTTAAGTGTCCTTTCTTAGCTGTGCTTTTCCTTATGGCGTTTTGGCTGACGGCTTGGTATTGTGTTTGCCTTTAGATAGGGAGTGTCAAGGCCGCCTTTTAAGAGCTCTGTGCCTCTCTCCTTGTTTGTTTGGTGAATTTCCTGTGCCTTTTGTCCTTTTACGTCTACGTCTTCTTGTAGAATCTCGCTTTTTAGGCCTCGGCAACTCTCAGCCCTTCTACATTATACACTTTTTTCGCTAGTTTCTCTTTGCCTCGGTAGTTCGCTTTGCTTGTTGTCAAACCTTTTCATTTGCTCTTTCGTACGCTTTTTTGGAGGTTACCTCCTGGATCAGGTTCTGAGGGGTATGTTGCCCAAACCCTCACTGTTATGAAACTGTCTAGCTGCCCTGGCGCTGTTCAGTCTCGGCATTGATTTTTGCTGAGTATGTAACAATTGCCTCTCTCTCTCTTACTTTTTAACGAACCCTCTCTCTCTCTCTCTCTCTCTCTCTCTCTCTCTCTCTCTCTCTCTCTCTCTCTCTCTCTCTCTCTCTCTCTCTCTCTCTCTCTCTCTCTCTCTCTCTCTCTCTCTCTCTCTCTCTCTTACTTTTTGTTAGTGTGGTCCTGTGGTCCACGAAACTATCTTACAATTGGGAGGTCTGTGGTTCGACTCACGTCAAGATCACCTGAGTCTGGGCCAGGGAATTCAGTATATCGCCCCATGTCGTGCGATATATCACGAAATATCGTACAATAATAGACCACGATATTCTCGTGTTTTCTATCTCCCTCAGTATTGGTTCATTTGACTTGATTTTAAGTGTATGGATGTGTCAACGGTATTTCCTGTTATATCCCCTTGGTCTTAAACTGATATCCCCCCAAAAGGGTCTAACAATATCACACGATATCGAAATCGCACGGTATATCACGATATATCGCACGGTAATTGAAAACAGTAACGGTAAAGGGACACCAGCGGAGGAAAGGGGCGGTAGCCTGGAACCTGATCAGGGTACACAGTGTCATGAAGAATGACACAGTCTACGGGAAGCTGACATAGTACTGTCAGGACCGATAGTTCTAAGGGAGTACATAAGGAGTCACCAAGACATAAAACAAGCGAGAGCACCGCTATTCATGCTGATAGTCTCCGTTTGACTCTTGACCTGTTTGATTGCTCTCCTGTGCCCTCTCTCCGTCCTTTAGCTTGATGGTTTCTTGACAGATAGGCTTTGGACTCTCTTAGCTTTTACCCGCTGGTCTTGGTCATTCGATTTTACTCACGTTTTGTATCGTGTTAGCAGTTCTGCTTAGTTTGTTAAGTGTCCTTTCTTAGCTGTGCTTTTCCTTATGGCGTTTTGGCTGACGGCTTGGTATTGTGTTTGCCTTTAGATAGGGAGTGTCAAGGCCGCCTTTTAAGAGCTCTGTGCCTCTCTCCTTGTTTGTTTGGTGAATTTCCTGTGCCTTTTGTCCTTTTACGTCTACGTCTTCTTGTAGAATCTCGCTTTTAGGCCTCGCAACTCTCAGCCCTTCTACATTATACCCTTTTTTCGCTAGTTTCTCTTTGCCTCGGTAGTTCGCTTTGCTTGTTGTCAAACCTTTTCATTTGCTCTTTCGTACGCTTTTTTGGAGGTTACCTCCTGGATCAGGTTCTGAGGGGTGTGTTGCCCAAAACCTCACTGTTATGAAAACTGTCTAGCTGCCCTGGCGCTGTTCAGTCTCGGCATTGATTTTGCTGAGTAGTGTAACAATTGCCACCTCTCCTCTCGTACTTTTGAACGACCCTCTCTCTCTCTCTACTCCTCTTACGAACCCTCTCTCTCTCTCTCTCTCTCCTTCTCTCTCTCTCTCTCTCTCTCTCTCTCTCTCTCTCTCTCTCTCTCTCTCTCTCTTACTTTTTGTTAGTGTGGTCCTGTGGTCCACGAAACTATCTTACAATTGGGAGGTCTGTGGTTCGACTCACGTCAAGATCACCTGAGTCTGGGCCAGGGAATCAGTATATCGCCCCATGTCCGTGCGATATATCACGAAATATCGTACAATAATAGACCACGATATTCTCGTGTTTTCTATCTCCCTCAGTATTGGTTCATTTGACTTGATTTTAAGTGTATGGATGTGTCAACGGTATTTCCTGTTATATCCCCTTGGTCTTAAACTGATATCCCCCCAAAAGGGTCTAACAATATCACACGATATCGAAATCGCACGGTATATCACGATATATCGCACGGTAATTGAAAACATCGAATGATATGGATGCGTGATGTTTATACAATTGAAGGCAGCACCTTGGGACCGACGAATCCTAACAAACGGGTGACACGGCTTACCTCATTCTCCTGATCCTTTGCGAGAGAGGCATCGATGGGTTGCAGCCTGCGAGCAAGAGCAAAGGAAAGGGGGGTTCCGAGGAAAGGTGTTATGACTTATGAGTCGAAAGTACTGTACAGGACAAAAAGGAGGGCTAGGCAGGAGGGCCTAGCCTAAGACTCAGTACCACCTTTCAAAAATTCAAAGCCACGGCACCACATTCCACTCTGACTTAGGAAAGTCGGTGCTGGGGTACTACTCACTACTCAGAGCATTGTTTTCCTTGACGAACTGACGAATGCGCCGGAAGCCTCCCACAGTCCCACCCCACGACTGGCTGACGCTTGCGGTTGGTTCCTGAGGAGAGTTGAAATGGGTAACCAAGTATAACAAAGTGAAGTGAGGTATGCCGCGACTGGAATTCTAATGGTGGAGTAGAAATCGTACTTGGGAGGAGAAAATTGTTACATACTCAGCAAGACTGGGCATGGTACCTAATCTTCATTTCCTTTCTAATAGAATCCCGTTTCCGTTTATTGGCCTAGTAGTAGACCAACTCGCTGAAGTGATGCAGGTATGAGGTTCGATTCCCCTAAGAGGTCGCCCTGAGCGCTGCAGGTCGCTGTCAACCGCCGTAGCTTGTCTAGTTGAGAAAGTATAACGTTCTCTGCTCGCGCACGACGGGTTCCCTTAATACCACGCCCCACCAGGCGTTACTTGTCCTGATGAGTCGCGGAATCAATGACACCGCCCGGATTGCTGTAAGCCTCCCGACACGCCGAGCCCAAATCAAAATAGCCCAGCTCATCTCTACAGTCGCGGAATCCACCGTTACATAATTGCAATTGTTGAGGTCCCACTTCACAAATGAGAAAAAACGAAAAAACCCTGCGCCATTCTTCCTTATCCCCCTCCCTTCCCTCTAAGTTAGATTCATATTGATCTATAAAGATCTATGTAGAGCAACAAAAAAAAACTGGTAATTGTTGACACTTGACAGATAAGGATTCAGAGCTTGATGAGGGGCTGTCTGAGAAATCGACTGATGGCGAAGAGTCAGGTGGCGATGGATTTGATGAGGAGGGTTTGTCCAATGCATGGACAGAGCAGGTAGACACCTTTGCTACATTTAGGCAGGACAGGCAGGACAGAGCAGGTAGACACCTTTGCTACATTTAGGCAGGACAGGCAGGACAGAGCAGGTAGACAGATTAGGCAGGACAGAGCAGGTAGACACCTTTGCTACATTTAGGCAGGACAGGCAGGACAGAGCAGGTAGACAGATTAGGCAGGACAGAGCAGGTAGACACCTTTGCTACATTTAGGCAGGACAGGCAAGACAGATCAGGTAATTTGGCCATTTGAAGTACCCTGTCTAGGTCTACCTGTCAATCAAGGAGGCCTCTGAGGTGTGTGTGGTGTGTGTGAGGTGTGTGTGTGAGGTTGGGTGTGTGTGTGAAGTACCCTGTCTAGGTCTACCTGTCAATCAAGGAGGCCTCTGAGGTGTGTGTGGTGTGTGTGAGGTGTGTGAGGTGTGTGTGTGAGGTTGGGTGTGTGTGTGAAGTACCCTGTCTAGGTCTACCAGTCAATCAAGGAGGCCTCTGAGGCCTCTGGGATTTTTTTACATATTGTCTGCATCATATTAAGGTGACCTGTGTGCCTTTAAAAATAATACAGGATTTGCTTTAGTTCAAAATATAACTTGTTAAGCTTGCTGCCATCGAAATAAATATTATATTATATCAATATTTATTATATTACAGGGCCCTCGTCTCCGGTCGATGCACGGCAATCCTAATCAGTTCGAATTATTCGACTATCGAGCCGTTTGGAACTAACTAGCTGGTGCGCTCCATGGAGAAAGCTGTTTTTAGAGGTTTCGGATATGAAAACGTCCAGGGAGGAAAGATGCATCGGTCAGTAAATTCTGAATGGGACACAATTGAAGCGACTTGTTTGTTTAGATTGAAAGGATCGAGCGCGTGCGGATGTTGGACATGGGCCTTGAATGGTCAATGGTGAGAATATCCGGCCAGACCTCAGGAAATTACTGATCGTAGTGGAAAATAAGTTGCTGGGGTCTTAGCCCAATGGCTGGCAACGTGTATGTCTGGCTGTATCCAAATCACATTTTGTTGGGGGGCCAGGGGTGCAGGGGGT
>JACBWV010000873.1:30000-33436 GCA_013435795.1 Chlamydomonas sp. ICE-L
GCAGCGCTCTGCGGAATTGGTACCCACCGCAAAGGTACCGTTAGTTAGTGAGTTAGTTTAGTTTATTTTTTGTTAGTTAGTCAAGCATTAGTTACTCATAACGCCCCCAAAGGTACAACTTAGTTAGTTAGTTAGTTAGTTAGTTAGAAAGTTAGTTACCTGCTGCAGTGAGGGACGTAGCTCCGACATTTCAGCCCAACAGCGCTCTGCCAGGAATTGGTACCGGAGGTTAACATAGTTAGTTCGTTAGTTAGTTATTATTAGTTACTGCTGCCTTAGGGACGTAGCTCCGACATTTCAGCCCAACAGCGCTCTGCCAGGAATTGGTACCGCAAAGGTACAAGTTAGTTAGTTAGTTAGTTACCTGCTGCAGTGAGGGACGTAGCTCCGACATTTCAGCCCAACAGCGCTGTGCCAGGAATTGGTACGCGAAGGTACGTCCGAGGGGAAGGGGGGCCTGGCCTTCTTGTTCACCACCGACAGGATGACCTCTGAATCTGACAGGGGGGAACACATGTACGAGGGATTGTGATTTGAATTGAATATGGACAGCTGCTCGAACACCTGTGCCAGGCAATGATTTAATTGAAATGAAGTGCTTGAAAAACCGGGCAGCAGTAGTGAGAATTAAATGGATTGAATCCAAATCAGATAGCCGCTAGAACACCTGGGCAGCAGTGAGAATTTGGATTTGGAGGTTGAAATCCGAATCCGATAGCGCTGGAACACCTCGGAGCAGGAGAATTGGAAGTGGGATTTGTCAGCCATTCGATTCAGTCACGGGCAGACACACGCTTGTTATCGAGGACCCTGCATTCATCGTGGTGGTATCGTGGCAAACCATGGCATATACATAGGGATAGGCAAATCACATGATATTGACCAAAGACGCGTATGATATCATACAAAAATCATATGATTTAATATCATATGATATGATGCCCCAGGCCAAAGTTACCTAGTCAGACCGCCGGTATCATATGATATCATATGATGACATGATATCATATGATATCATATTGCCGACCCCTACATATACATCGGTAGAGGCACAGCAATTATCGCTTAGATTTTCCATCTTTTTTTAATTGGCACTTGTCCTTTGTTCGTAGTCAGTTAGTACGCGTCACTGTCACCGTTTATCAGTGTGCTATCATATGATATCATATGATGACATGATATCATATGATGACATGATATCATATGATGACATGATATCATATGATGACATGATATCATATCGCCGATCCCTACAAATACCCAATGGTATCCACATCAGCACAGGCACATCGGTTATCATTTATCGCAGCCACATCAGCACAGGCGCATCGGTTATCATTTATCGCAGCCACATCAGCACAGGCGCATCGGTTATCATTTATCGCAGCCACATCAGCACAGGCACATCGGTTATCATTTATCGCAGCCACATCAGAAAGGCCCAGGCATAGGCACGAACACAAACGCAGGCACAGACATCGGCACTGGTCCAGGCACAGGGTGCTACCATTTTGATCAGTGTCGTACCTTCTCTCCTGTGCACGTCTCCCACATCAGAAACCCCGATGGCATAGACATCGGCACAGGCTCATCACTTATCAGGTTATCGCAGCCACATCAGAAAAGCACAGGCGCCGGCACAAGCGCAGGCAAGGCCCCGGACCCACGGCCCAGGCAAGGCACAGGCAGCCAGCAGCTGTTTATAAGGGCCATTTACGTTATTGCGGTCAGTGTGTCGTACCTTCTCTCCAGTGTACATCTCCCACATCAAAACCCTGATGGCATCCACATCCGCATAGGCACATCGGTTATCAGTTTATCGCAGCCACATCAGAAAAGCACAGGCGCCGGCACAAGCGCAGGCACAAGCGCAGGCCCAGGCACAGAAAAGGGACAAAAAGACTGTGTATTAAGGGAAAGTTATTCCAATTTAATTTGGCGTTAAGTGTGTCGTTACTCTCTACAGTGTGTAACATCTCCCCACACCAGAACCCCGATGGCATAGACATCGGCACAGGCACATCGGTTATCAGTCTATCGCAGCCACATCAGAAAAGCACCGGCACAGGCACAAACGCAGGCACAGGCAAAATCGTGTTACCATTTTGATCATAGCGTCGTACCTTCTCTCCAGTGTACATCTCCCACATCAGAACCCCGATGGCGTAGACATCGGCAGAAGCAGACAGGGTTCCTTTAGACAGCAGCTCCGGGGGCATGTGCGTGACCGTGCCGAAGGTCTGGGTCTTGATCTGCGACTTCTCTTCATTCAGTACTCGGCTCAAGCCAAAGTCAGACACCTGGTGCAAGGCAAGGGTAAAGGTGCGGGGGGGAGGGGGGGGTGTGGTGGAGGAGGGGGGGTGTGGGTGTGGGTGGGGGGTGGGGGCTAGACCCCAGGCTCGAGTGCTTTAGGAATCTCGACAGGGACCAGAATTCAGAACACGCATACGAACAAGCGTTTTTCAGCCTAACTGAGGTGTAGGCGTCACCTATCTGTTAAACAAAACACCCACAACCCACCTTGGCCCTCCACCCTTGTGGGTCCTCCCCTTATCCGACCGTTGCCAGCAGCCTCTACCCCACCCACCCATCCACCCACCCCCAATCTCACAACTTCCAACCCTTTCAAGCCTTCCCCCCCCACCCCCCACCCACCCACCCACCCAAACCCACCCCAAAACACCCACAGCCCACCTTGGCCCTGCACCCTGATGGGTCCTCTTTATCCGACTGACCGACCGACCGACCGACCCACACCCAATCTCACAACCTCCAACCCTCTCAGACCTATCCCCCCCACCACCCACCCACACAACACACACCAAAAAACAACCACACGCCCACATTGGCCCTCCACCACTTGTGGGTCCTCCCCTTATCCGAACGTTGATAGCAGCACATTGGATGCCTACAAGTCACCATCCGCCAACCCACAACCTCTACCCTCTCGCCTAAACCCCACCCTAATCTCAAGGATCTCACAACTTGCAACTCTCTAAGCCCTAGCCCACAACAAGTCCTATGCAGCGTCACAAGCGACACGGAAAATTGGCGGAGTGTGTTGGCAACACAACGAAAGGTGGCAAGGATGGAGCTGACCGAAGCAAGACAGTTACGCGACCGTTGGCTGACGTGTCAGGCTTTAAGTTTTTTTTGTCCAGTCGGACAGACGGACAACTGGGTAAACATGGGGGCTCTTACCCCCTGGAACAGGGGGCTCCGCCAAAAATCACTAACAAACTCACAAAACATATAAAAATCACAACATACACAGAACCCCCAAAATCACTAACAAACTCACAAAACATATAAAAAATCACAAAACATACACAGAACCCCACAAAACTCACCTTGGCCCTCCATCCTCCCGGGTCCTCCTTGTTCGAGGATAGCAACACATTAGGTGCCTTCAATGGTCACGCCACCAACCCAAAAC
>JACBWV010000874.1:0-17823 GCA_013435795.1 Chlamydomonas sp. ICE-L
TGTCCTTTCTACCCACCACCACCACCACCACCACCAGCACGATGTTGACCTGCTACCTCCCACCCATGTATAGGTGTTCAAGGAGGTCCTAGATACCACCATCACCACCACCACCACTATGTTGACCTGCTACCTCCCACCCATGTATAGGTGTTCAAGGAGGTCCTAGACAACACAAACACAACCATCACCACCATGTGCAGGTGTTCAAAGAGGTCCTAGAAGGACGATGCCTAAGGCCAGGTGGCTTGGGGCAGTCACGGCGCCTGGTCCTCTATGTGGGCAGCAATCGCACCACCACCAACACACAACCCAACAACCACCACTCATCCACTTTACCACCCAACAGCTCCACCATCACCACCCTATTTTTATGTGTTCCAATAGTCCTAGAAGGAACATGCCATTCCTTAAGGCCAGGTGGCTTGGGGGCAGTCCGGCGCAATGGTCCTCAAGTGGGCAACCGTCCACCAACCCCCACCACCAAGCAACAACAACACAAAACCACCACGCACCTCCACACCGGTACCTACCACTATTTTTACCTCTTACCTCCGCTCCCTCCCACCGATGTTAATGTGTTCAGGATGTCCTAGGAGGAGGATTTCCTAGACAACACAAAACATTCCAGACCTACCACCACCACCACCAACACCACCACCAACACCTATGACCTGTTTAGGTTTTCAAGGAGGTCCTAGAGGGACGCTGCCTAAGGCCAGGTGGCTTGGGGCAGTCACGGCGCTTGGTCCTCGATGTGGGCTCTAACTTCGGCTACTTTGCTGTAATGGCCGCCATGTATGGGTGCAGGTATGTATGTGCTGTTGTATGGTATGTGTGTTTAAATACAACTAACTCCCACTACTCCCCCCTACCCCCCCCCCCCTACCCCCCCCTACCCCCCCCCCACTCCCGCCCCCCTACCACCCCCCCCACCACACCCCCCCCCCAACCCTACCCCCCTCACTACCTCCCTACGCCCTCCCCTACCCCCCCCCCCCCCCCTCAACTCCCCCTCCCCGCTCCCCCCCCCCCTATCCCCGCCCCCCCCCCCCCCCCCCCCCCACACCACACACACACCCCCAAACCCACAAGACACACAAACCTCCTTTCCTTTTTTCTCTAACTTCTTTCTACTACTTTTCTTTATTGCTTCCTTTATTTTTGCCATTTATTTAAATTTTTTTTTTGTTTTGTTTGTTTCTTGTGTGATGTGGTGTGGGTGGTTCTGGGCCTGTCCCTGGGTACCCGTCGGTGTCTGTCGGTTCCCCGTGTCCCGGGGTCGGCCCCCTCGGCCAAATGGACTCTTTGCCGCTCTTTTCTGTAATGGCCCGCTATGGGAGGATCGCCTGTATGGTGCAGGTATGTATGTGCTGTGAAGTGGTGTTGTGTGGTGTTGTGTGGGATGTATGGGTGCAAGGTACGTATGGGTGCAGGAAGGTTTATGCATGTTTCAGTCCAGGGATAGACCCAATTGACTTTGGCTACTTTGCTGGAATTGCCGCCATCAAAATGTGTATGTGTGTATGTGTTGTGGTGTGGTGTGGTGTTGGATATATGGGTGCAAGGTATGTATGTGTGCAGGTAGGTGTATGCATGTTCCAGTCCAGGGATAGGCCCAATATACTTTGGCTACTTTGCTGTAATGACCGCCATTAAAATGTGTATGTGTGTATGCGTTGTGTTTTTGTTTGTTTTTGTGTGTTGTGTTGTGTTGTGGTATGGGATCTATGGGTGCAGGTAGGTGTATGAATGTTCCAGTCCAGGGGTAGGCCAAATGGACTTTGCCTACTTTGCTGTAATGGCCGCCATGTATAGGTGCAGGTATGTGGTGAGATGTGGTGTTGTTTGTTTTGGCGCGTTGTGTTGTGTTGTGTTGTAGTGTGGTGTGGTGTGAGATGTATAGATGCAAGGTATGTATGGGTGCAGGTAGGTGTATGTATGTTCCTGTCCAGGGGTAGGCAAAAAATGCCTAATGGACTTTGCTTACTTTGTTGTAATGGCCACCATGCATGGGAGAAGGTATGTATGTGCTGTTATGATGTATGTGCTGTTGTGTGGTATGTATGGGTGAAAGTCCATCCCCCCCCCACACACACACCACAAACACACACACCACTCACACACGCACAGACACACAAACACTCTCCTCTCTCCACACCTCACACACACAACATAAACACACACACAACAACACACACACCACTTCACCCAACCCCCCCAAAAACATACCCCACCCATCATCCCCCAACCCACCCACCCACCCCCTCATCCACTGCCACCCCCCCCCTCACCCCGTTCTCATGATCTTTTATTTAGTGGGCTCGGAGCCAATCCTCTTGTTCAGGGTTTTCTATTCCTTGGAGTGAAGTGTGTCTGCAAGCAATGTTGGGCACCTTAGACCCCCCCCCACCCCCCCCCCCCCGCCCCCACACCCCGAACCCCCCCCCCCGCCCCCCCCCCCCCCCCCCCCCACCCCCCCCCCCCCCCCCCCCCCCCCCCCCCCCCGCCCCCCCACCCCCCCCCCCCCCCCCCCTCCCCCCCCTACCAACCACCCCCTCCCCCCCACCCCCCCCCCCCCCGCCCCCCCACCCCCCCCCCCCGCCCCTCCCCTCCCCCCCCCCGCCCCCCCCCCCCCCCCCCCCCCCGCCCCCCCCCCCCCCCCCCCCCCCCCCCCCTCCCTCCATACACACACCCCTCAACACAACACCCTTCTTGTTTGTATGGTAGTGGCAATGGGAGCAGTCCCCCTTTTAGGCAATTCTTAGAGTGGAGTGTGGCTTGACCACAATGTGGGCCACCCAGATCCCCTACCATTCCCCCCCCCCCTCCCCCCCCCCCCCCCCCCTCCACACACACCCACAGACACAACCCTCCCCAGCCCCTCATATACACACACAACCACAATACACCCTCCTTGGTTTGTAGGGTAGTAGCATGGGAGCCAGTCCCCCTGTTTAGGGCATTCTTGGAGTGGAGTGCGGCTGCCAACAGTGTGGGCCACCTAGTTGACATCAGGCCCTTCTCAGTTGCAGGCCCGTCCCTGTGGATCTAAGTCTGGAGAGGTGGGTATTCAGGCGGGTTTGGGGGGCATTTCTTCAGTTAGCCGGCCCTGCGTTCTGTCCGCGCAAGAATGCGACATATTGCAAAAAATATAAATGTTGGCCGCCTAGTCGACATCAGGCCCTTCTCCGTTGGAGCTAAGTCTGGAGAGGTGGGTATTGGGCGGGTTCGGGGGGCATTTCTTACAAGTTTAGCCAGGCCCATGCGTTGCTGTGCAGCGAAAGAATGGCGACATATTGCACACACAAAAGCAACATGTGCCACCTAATGCATTAGCAGGCCATGCGTGCGGTTAAGGAAAGAATGACGACATATTGCAAAAAATAAAAATGTTGGCCGCCTAGTTGACATCAGGCCCTTCTCCGTTGGAGCTAAGTCTGGAGAGGTGGGTAATTGGGGGGTTAGGGGGCCTTTCTTCCACAAGTTTAAGTATAATATTAAGGCATTCTTGATGTATATATATAGAGTATATCTCATGTTGTAATATTAGTGCATCATCTTATGTATGTACAGAGTAATTCTTATGTATATATATAGGCATATCTTGTGTATATATAGAGTATATCTCATGTGTATATAGGCATATCGTATGTATTATATAGAGTAATTCTTATGTATATATATAGGCATATCTTATGTGTATATAGGCATATCTTGTGTATATATAGAGTATATCTTATGTATATATAGGCATGTCTTATGTATATATATAGGCATATCTTATGTGTATATAGGCATATCTTGTGTATATATAGAGTATATTTTATGTATATATAGGCATGTCTTATGTATATATATAGAGTAATTCTTATGTATATGTATAGTATATCTTATGTGTATATAGGCATATCTTATGTATATATATAGGCATATCTTGTGTATATATAGAGTATATCTTATGTGTATATATACAGGAATATCTTATGTATATATAGGCATATCTTAGGGGTGGGTGGTGGGGGGTTCGGGGTTCAGTTCCCTGACACCCTCAGAACTTTCTATGATGGAGCATCCCCTAACTTGCATCAGTGGGTCTGCTGCTTTGTTGATGTGTTTGTATGTGTGTTAAAGCAAGGGTTGGCTAACCCGCAACAAGTTTAGCCAGGTTCATGCATCGCCATACAGCAACCAAATTGCGTCACACACTAAAGATAGTCAAAGTTGACATCAGTAAAAACAGTAAAATAGTTAAAACAGTAGAAACCGTAAAAACAGCAAAAATAAATAGTAAAAAAAACAGTAAAAACAGTAAAAACACTATGAACAAAATAACATTATAAAACAATATGAAACACGATAAAACACACTAAAAACAGTTTCGCCGATCTCTAGGTGCCTAAGTCAAGACCTCTATGATGATTACTCAGTGTGATTGAGCCAAGCCCCTCAAGTCCTCAAAACAAAGATGATTTTTGCTAATAATTTGCCCAAACCACATCATTGTATCAACACACCAAATCTACGGATTTGGGTTTTCTTCACTAATGGTGGGGACCAGTCAAGTGCAACATGACGAAATAATTTGTTACTATATAGGGGTCCCTAAGTCCGTGATACGCAGTGGTTTTTAACGCGTAGAAAGTGAGCGGGAGACCTATCGCGACAGAAACAATAAGCCTTTAATCAAAAGAACACTGCGGTGCAAAAGGTTTGATGTAACGTCTTTCCCACCAGTAGTTAGTACGGGAAGGTTTGGAAGGGCAGTACACAGGCAGTACAGTTGAGTACAGGACCCCCAAACACTGATTATTTACATTTCGTGGGTGTCCATAATCAAGTCCAGAGTTGCACTGAGCCTCAATTGATACATTTTGGGCCTCGTTTTTATTGCTCTATCTCTTATATATAGCGTGCGATACACAACTCTTATATTTTTCTTTTCGAAAATTCCATGTCAAAATATCAAACATGTTGAAATTAAATATCAAAAACAAACTCTTTATTTTTAATTTGTCTTCAAACTCCACATCTGAACTCAGTGTTTTGATTTGGGTTAGATCATTGACACAACACCCTAATCCTGAGTTCCATGGTGTGGTTAGGCCACTGGGATGTGAATGCTTATATGTACAGACTAGTTACAGTAGAATTCCGAGGCCAAGGCTTAATAGCGGCAGCCCTCCGACCTTGTAAATAGGGTTCAGATAAGCCTTTTCGTTCCCGAGGTACACTTTCTTCTGGATAGCTTCCGCGCGGCCCACCTTCTAAGTTATCTACTTTCTGGAATGGATCACTAATTAATCGCACACAATTCTGATGTTACTGCCACCGGGCCTCATCACACAAAGGCTTGCTCGCGACCCAGATGCGTAACGCGCCCGCCAAAGTTAGCTGCGCGCGTAGCTGACACGTCGCGAACAATAGGCCTGACAGAAATTTGATTCCGAGGAGTTTGGGCCAGGAAGGCCTGTAGCACATCTTGATCGACTTAGGGCGTTTTCGGACTTAGGCACCTATGGAGGTAGTTGACATCTTTGAACATCAGGCCCCTCTCTGTTTCGCCTAGTTGACAACTTAGGGCGTTTTAGGACTTAGGCACTTATGGAGATAAAGATAGTAAAAGTTGACATCAGGAAAAACAAAAAGACAATAAAAAAATTTACAAACACTAGAAGCACGAAATAAAGTTTGGAACACTATACAACACTATAAAAACCCTAAAACCGTTTGGCCCAGTTGACATCAGGAACATCAGGCCCCTCTCTGTCGGTGCTAAGTCTGGAGAGGTGGGATTACTGAAAAAACGAATTTATATTATTTGTTTGTGAAACCAATTTCAAGTGCACTTGCAGGCTTGGAACCCACCCCACTACCCCCCACTGACATCATCCCCTCGCTGTTGTGTCCTACGTTTCTGAGAGAGGTGGAGGGGATTATTGAACAACGTGTTTATATTGTTTTTATGTTGTTTGTTAAAGCTCTACCTTTTTTTTGTTTATTGTTTGTTAAAGCTCTACCTGTTTTTATTATTTTTGTATTGTTTGTTAAAGCTCTACCTTGTTTTACTATTTTTGTATTGTTTGTTAAAGCTCTACCTGTTTTTATTATTTTTGTATTGTTTGTTAAAGTTCTACCTTTTTAATGTTATTTTTGTATTGTTTGTTAAAGTTCTACCTGTTTCTATTATTTTTGTATTGTGTGTTAAAGCTCTACCTGTTTTATTATTTTTGTATTGTTTGTTAAAGTTCTACCTGTTTCTATTATTTTTGTATTGTGGTTTAAAGCTCATAACCTTTTTTATTTTATTGTCTTGTTTGTTAAGCTCTCCTATTTTTTTATTCTTTTCGTATTGTTTGTTAAAGCCTTCATACCTTTTTTTATTATTTTCGTATTGTTTGTTATCTCACCTTGTTTTATTATTTTCGTATGGTGTGTAAATAAACCTCTACCTTGTTTTTATTATTTTTCGTAATTTCTGTTACGCTCTAACCTTGTGTTAATTATTTTCCCTTATTGTTTGTTGAGCCTACCTTGTTTATTATTTCGTAGTATGTTTGTTAAAGGCTCTCCTTGTGTTATTATTTCGTATGTGTTGTTAAAGCTCTACCTTGTTTTAACTAGTTTCGTATTGTTTTGTTAAAGCTCTACCTGTTTTATTATTTTTGTATTGTTTGTTAAAGCTCTACCTTGTTTTATTATTTTCGTATTGTTTGTTAAAGCTCTACCTTGTTTTATTATTTTCGTATTGTTTGTTAAAGCTCTACCTTGTTTTATTATTTTCGTATTGTTTGTTAAAGCTCTACCTTGTTTTATTATTTTCGTATTGTTTGTTAAAGCTCTACCTTGTTTTATTATTTTCGTATTGTTTGTTAAAGCTCTACCTTGTTTTATTATTTTCGTATTGTTTGTAAAAGCTCTACCTTGTTTCATTATTTTCGTATTGTTTGTTAAAGCTCCACCTTGTTTTATTATTTTTGTATTGTTTGTTAAAGCTATACATGTGCATTATTATTTGTTTGTATTGTGTGCATATTGTTTGTCAAAGCTGCACCTGCGTATTATTATTTGTTTTATTGGTTGTTTGTCTTGTGCGTATATTGATTGTTAAAGCTATATGCGTGTATTGTTTTTATATTGTTTGTATATTGATTGTTAAAGCTATGTCAGTGTATTTGTTTTTATATTGTTTGTATATTGATTGTTATAGCTATGTCAGTGTATTTGTTTTTATATTGTTTGTATATTGATTGTTATAGCTATGTCAGTGTATTTGTTTTTGATGTTTGTAATAATTGTATTGCTTTTAATAGCTTGCCAGTGTATATGTTTGTTTGATTTATTTTTTGCATATTGATTGTTAAAGCTATGTCAGTGTATTTGGTGGTTTTTCACTTATATTTTCTTTGTATATTGGATTGGTTATAGCTATGTCATGTGTATTTGTTTTTTATATTGTTTGTATTTGATTGTTTACGCTATGGGTCAGTGTATTTGTTTTTTTATACACTGTTTAGTAATTGATTTGTTTTAGCTCTGGCATTCAGTGTAATTTGTTTTTTTATATTGTTTGTATATTGATTGTTATAGCTATGTCAGTGTATTTGTTTTTATATTGTTTGTATATTGATTGTTAAAGCTATGTCAGTGTATTTGTTTTTTTAATAATTGTTCTGATAGATTTGATTGTTATAGCTATGTGCAGTTGTATTGTGTTTTTAATAACTTGTTGTATATTGATTGTTTAATAGCTATGTGCAGGTATTTGTTTTTTAATATTGTTTTTGTATATTGGATTGTGTAATAGCTAAGTTACAGTGTAGTTGTTTTTGTGTGTAATCTTGTTTGATTAAGCTTATGTCCCGTGTTTTAATTATTTGTTTTTTATTATAGTTTTGTATTGTGTGCACTCTTGTTATGTAAAGCTATACTCGTCTATTTTTTTATTTTTTTTATTGCTTGTTAAAGCTATGTCCGTGTTTTATTATTTGTTTTTACTATTGTTTTGTATTGTGTGTATCTTGTTTGTAAAAGCTATATCCGTTTTTTTTTTTTTTATTGTTTGTTGAAGCTATGTCCGTGTTTTATTATTTGTTTTTATTATTGTTTTGTATTGTGTGTATCTCGTTTGTAAAAGCTATATCCGTGATTTTTTATTTTTTATATTGTTTGTCAAAGCTATGTCCGTGTTTTATTATTTGTTTTTATTATTGTTTTGTATTGTGTGTATCTTGTTTGTAAAAGCTATACCTGTGTATTATTATTTGTTTCTATGATTGATTTATATTGTTTATATATTGTTTGTTCAAGCTATACCTTTGTATGTTTTTATTATTATTTGTACATTGTTTGTTTAAGCCATACCCGTGTATTATTTTATTTTGGTGGATCAGTGGGTGAACTAAATAATGCTATGCCTTATCGAATTAAAATTAAATTACTGCGACGCCAATTGTTTGATATAAATTTTCATGGTGATTACCATATAAATCCCTAAAAAGTGCTAAACGCCTGTTTATTATATTTTCAATCTTGAATTTATTTTAAATCACCAAATAATGCTACGCCTTGTTTATTACATTTTCAATGTTGAATTAATTTTAAACAATCAAATAGTGTTACGCCTTGTTTATTACATTTTCAATGTTGAATTGAAATTGAATAACTAAATAATGCTACGCCATTTCTGACAAATATTAAAAATAGCACAATTCAGGGCCATCGCCAGTCGAACGATTGTTTGGGGTCATCAGTGCTATATATATATATATATATCCTAAATGCTATATCCTATATATATATATATATCCTATATGCTATATCCTATATATATGCTATATAATCTATCTCCTATAATCTATATCTATAGCCTATGCTATATCCTATGCCTTATATCCTTATCAATATCCTATATGTCTTTATACATATCCTATATCATATATCATATCTCATATATCCTATATCCTATATTCTATATCCTATATCCTAATCCTATATCCTATATCCTATATCCTATATTCTATATCCTATATCCTATATTCTATATCCTATATCCTATATTCTATATCCTATATCCTATATCCTATATCCTATATTCTATATCCTATATCCTATATCATCCCCTCCCCCCCCCTCCTGCTTGTGTCAGGAGCTGCAAATTCGGATGGTGCTAGACAACTCCTTTCCACACACACCTTAGATATACGATACACACATTTAGAAACTATACTCCCCCCCCCTCCTCATGCTTGCGTCGAGCTGCAAATTGGGATGGTGCTAGACAATTCTCTCCCATGGGGCCAAGCCAGTGTGGAAGGCACTGGGGTCTTAGAGCAGAGTGGTGAGTGCTGTTTGTATGTCCACCACCACCACCACCACCACCACCACCACCCGCCTACACAAGCACACACACAACACACCTCACCTAACTTACATACCACGGACCCCCCCCCCCCCCCCCCCCCTCCCCCCACCCCACACACAAACTACACTCAGCCTACACAACACAACCCCGCACGCCACCAGCGGTCGCAACCAAGATCGTCACCATTTCTGAAGCACTCGCTACCTCACACCCACACACATACACTTACCGCATACCCCCACCCCACACCCCACACCCTACACCCCCACCCAAACCTATACCACCTCCATACCCACGCCACCCACCCTACCCACCCACACCTACACTCACCTCCCACCCACACACCCACCCCCCATCCACCAGCGGTGTCAACCAAGATCGTCACCATTTCTGAAGCACTACGCTAACCATACCCACACCCACACCTACAATACATCCACAAGTTACACCCCATAGTCCCCACACTTACCTCATCCCCCCACCCCCCCTTCCCCTCCCCACACACACACCTACACTAACTTCACACCCACCCACCCACATACTCCTACACTAACTTCACACCCACCCACCCCCCCACCTACACTAACTTCATCACACCCACTCCACCCATCTCCTACCTACTTACACCCACCCACCAACATACACCTAACGCCTACTTCACAACTCCACACCACCAACATACTCCTACACTAACTTTCACATAACTATCACCCCCCCCCCGACATACTCCGACCCTAACTTCCACTACCCCGCCCACCCACCCACCCCTACACTACTGCACAACCCACCCAACACAACTCGCTACACCTAACTTCACACCCCCACCACTCACCTACACTAACTTCACCCCACCCACCCACCCACATACACCTACACTACTTCACCCCCCCTACCCACCCACCGCTCCATCCACCACAGTCTCAAGCAAGATCATCAACCAGTAAAAAGCAACTCACTAACCTCAACATCCACCCTTGTCACTAACTCATAACCCCCCCCCCCCCCCCCCCCCCATCCACACACACACACTCACCCACCGAAACTGAACCTCAACCCCCCCCCCCATACCCCCCCCCCACCACGCCCCTCCCCCCCCCCCCGCCTCCCCCTCCCCCCCCCCCCACCAATCTCACACAACACACACTCACACCCACCTAACTAACATCATAATACCCACCACCAGCGGTCTCACCAAACTCACACCAGTTCTGAAGCCCTCACTAACATCACACCCACCCTTTTACATTAACCTCATACCCCCCCCCCCCCCCCCCCCCCCCCCACACACACACACAGACGCTAACTTCCCACCCCACCCACCCCATACACCTACACTAACTACAACCCCCACCCCCATACCCTCACTAACTACACATCCACACTAACCCCAAACCCCCCACCCACCCACCCCATCCAGCACCAGCGTTGTCAACCCAGATCATCTCTCATTTTAAAACACTCACTGCCACCCTCACAACCCACCCTTGTAACACTAACATCGTACCTCCCCCCCACCCCCCCCACCCCACCCCCCCCACCCACCCACCTCCAACCCCACCCACCCAACCTACCTAACCCCCCCCCCCCCCCCCCCCCTAACTACCCCCCCCCCCCCCCCCCCCTCCCCCCCACCCCACTCCAACCCCCCCCCCCACACCTACACTAAACCCCCCCCACCTCCCACCACCCCCTCCCACCCCACCCACCCGACCTAGACGACCCACCCCCACCCACCCCACCCCCACCACCCACGCCCCACCCACCTCCAACCCCAACCCACCCCACTCTAACCCTACCCGTAACCCCTCCCCCCCCTCCACGCACACCCCCACCCCCCACACCCACCCACCTTCCAACCCCCCCACCCATCACGGTCTCAACCAATATCGTCACCATTTCAGAAGCACTACGCTAACCTTACACCCCACCCACCTCCAACCCCACCCCACACTCACCTAAAAACTACCTCATATACAGCCACCCCACCAACCCCAACCTATCCTCATACCCACCCACCCACCCACCCACCCCCATCTCACACACACACATCACTCCACCCACCTCCCTAACTCATACCCCCCACCCACCCACCCACTCCACCATCGTTCTCAACCAGATCTTCCGCATTTCTTAAACACTCACTAAAACCCTCACACCTCCCGCCTAACACTACCCTTCAGACCCCCCCCCCCCCCCCCCCCCACACATCAACACCACACACGAACACCACACGTAAACCCACACATCTCACCCCCCCACCCCACCCACCAGCGTCTCACCAGATCGGTCACCATTATAAGAAGCACTACCCTGACGTGTCATGTGCGAAAGACTTTTGAATGCTCAAGGTGACGACTTAAATGAATTAATGATTAAATAAGTAAATAAATAAATTAATTAATTAATTAATTAATTAAAACAAAACATTTTGATGCTCAAGGTGACGACTTAAATGAATTAATTCTTAAATAAATAAATAAATTTATTAATTAATTATAGAATGACTTCTTGATGCTCAAGGTGACAGCTTAAATGAATTGATTATTAAATTAATTAATTAATTAATTAATTAAAAGAAGAATTCTTGATGCTCAAGGTGACAACTTAAATGAATGCATAAATAAATCAATAGTACATATATAATGAGTTATGGTAGTGGTAGCAGTAGTGGTCTTGGTCGTGGCAGTGGTCATGGTGGTGGTTACAACTAATATCGTCACTATTTCAGAAGCACTACATGATGTGGTCAACATGCAAGATGGCATCTTGATGCCAAGGTGAACTACGACACAAAAAATTGCACATGTAAAAAATAATTAATAAATACAAATAACTCCATCTTGATGCCCGGTGTAATATATACAACAAAATGCGCAATGTAAATAAATAAATAAATATGTAAATTAATTAAAAAATAAATAAATATTAAGAAGACATCTTGATGCTCAAGGTGAATACATAAAAATGCAAGATTACCTAATTACATAATAAATAAAAGAGAAATCTTGAGCCTCAAGGTGAATAATACAAAAGCAGCAATGTAATAACTACATAAATATATAAATTAATTTAAAAATAAATAAATATTAAGAAGACATCTTGATGCTCAAGGTGAATACATAAAAAATGCACGATGTAAATAATTAAATAAATAAATATTAAGAAGACATCTTGATGCTCAAGGTGAATACATAAAAATGCACGATGTAAATAATTAAATAAATAAATAAGAAGAAGACATCTTGATGCTCAAGGTGAATATATAAAAAATCGAATTAAATAAATAATAAATTATAAATTAAGTAAAAATAATCAATATGACGAAAGAAGACATCTTGATGCTCAAGGTGAATACATAAAAAATGCACGATGTAAATAATTAAATAAATAAATAAGAAGAAGACATCTTGATGCTCAAGGTGAATATATAAAAAATGCACAATGTAAAAAAATAAAAAAATAAAAAAGACATCTTGATGCTCAAAATGAATATATAAAAAATGCGTAATGTAAATAATATATGAATAAATAAATAAATAAAAATAGTACATCTTGATGCTCAAGGTGAAATCATGAATACTGTAAGTTTAAAATGTATACATAAATAAATGAATAATTAAATAAATACAAACAAGATATTTTGATGCTCAAGGGGACCTCATGAACTACGTGTAGGGAACGGAAATATGATAGCATATGACATCATATGACATCATATGATGTCATGTCATCATATGATATCATATGAAATCATATGATGCATAGAAAGGAAAACATGACCAAATAAAAAGAGAGAGAGGAAATGAAAAAATACAGGGTGCAGAAAGAGGATGAAGAGGAGAAAAATAGAAAAAAAGGAAAGAAATAAGGACGGGGAAGCTAGAGCAAGAAGAAGGAAGAATAAGAAGGATAAAGAAAAGGAGGGAAAAGAAAGGGCACAAGAAGGGGACAAAAGGGCGAACAGAAAAGGTAATAATAGAGAGCAAAGGACAATGAGAGGGACACAGCGGAAAACCAAGGGATAGTGCCGTAGAAAGAGAAAAGAAAACGAGGGAAAAAAAAATGAAAAAGGGAAAGACATAAACATCGGAGGAAGGCCAGGAGAACAGGTCAAGAAAAGATGCCAAAGGTTCGCCTAAAGCGATCGCGAATGATGGTGACAAGGTCTGAAGGTAAAGAGGGAAAAAGAAAACGAGAGGAGGATGAGGGAGGGGGAGCGAGCAACCGTGAGAGCAAAAGAAAAAACGAAACAGATAAAATAAAACCGAAATGCCGTCAGACGACTAGGCTAAAGTTACCATTTATATATGATGCGATTTGTATGATATCATATGATGCCGGCAGTCTGACTAGGCTAAAGTTACCATTTAGATACAATATCACATGATATCATGCACGCCTTTGGTCAACAGCATATGATATGCCAGTCTAAATCTATACATGCATCTGATCTCCGTGTAGTAGTGGTGAGAGTGGTGGGGGTAGTGGTTGTGGTAGCAGTAGTGGTCGTGGTGGTAGTGGTACCCCTACCATCTCTCCCTCTTCCACCTCCATAACGACTACCTTCACATACCACCACCACCACTAACACCACCACCATCACTAATACCTCAACATACCACCACCATCTCTACCATCACCACCACCACCACCACCACCGTCACCACCACTAACAACACCACCATCACTACTACGCTTTCCCTGCTGCTACTGCTACTGGCACTGCCACTGCTACTGCCAGTGTCATTACCACTACCACAAGCACTAACGCTTATCCACTTATCCACACCTACCACTAACGCTAACGCGTATCTGTATCCACTTATCCACTTATCCACTTATCCACTTATCTATACCTACCACTAACACTAACGCTTATCCACTTATCCACACCTACCACTAACGCTAACGCGTATCCGTATCCACTTATCCACTTATCCACTTATCTATACCTACCACTAACACTAACGCTTATCCACTTATCTATACCTACCACTAACACTAGCAAGAACGCTTATCCACTTATCCACACCTACCACTACCACTAGCACTAAGGCTTATCCACTTGTCCAAACCTACCACTAACACCAACACTAAGGCTTATCCACTTATCCACTTATCCACTTGTCCACACCTACCACTAACACTAACGCTTATCCACTTATCCATAACACCAACTCTTATTCACTTATCCGCACCTACCACTACCACTAGCAATAACACTTATACACTTATCCACACCTACCACTAACACTAACGCTTATCCACTTATCCATAACACTTACGCTTATCATTACCACTAACACTAACACTAATGCTTACTCTGGCAATTGCATTCCCTATGCCTGCCAGATGGATGTGCAAGGCTGGTCATTCCAATACCTCCACACACCACCACCAAGACCACCATCACTACCCCCTCCACCATACCCCCTAGCTTTCCCTATGCCTGTCAGGTGGATGTGCAAGGCTGGGAGGAAGCAGTCATGGATGGGGCACAAGGGCTGGTCATCCCAATACCTCCACACACTAACACCACCACCACCATCACTAACACCACCAACACCACTACCACCTCCACCACACCCCCTCGCTTTCCCTATTCCTGCCAGGTGGATATGCAAGGCTGGCCAGCCAAATACCTCCACACACAAACGCCACCACCACCACTAGCACCACCACCACCACCACCAATAACACTAACACCACCACCTCCACCACCACCTAACACACCCACCATCACTACTACGACCTCCACCATACCCCCCCACCAGCGCTGGTCCCCTAGCCTGCCAGTTTACGTGCAAGGCTGGGAGGCAGCAGTCTTGGATGGTGCACAAGGGCTGATCAGCCCAATAACTCCACACACCACCACCACCACTACCACTAACACCACTAACACCACCACCACCATCACTACCACTAACACCACCACCATAACTACTTCCTCCATAAGCCACCACCATCACCACCACCACCACCACCAACAACAACACCATCACCACCACCACCACCAACACCACAACTAACACCACCACCATCACCACCACCACCACCACTAACACCACCACCATTACTACTACTTCCATAAACCACCACCATCACCACCACTAAAACTTACATCACCAACACCACCACAAACACCACCACCATTACTAATACCTCCACCACACCCCCTCGCTTTCCCTATGCCTGCCAGGTGAAGGTGCAAGGCTGGCCAGCCAAATATCTCCACACACTAACGCTACCACCACCACCACCAACACCAACACTACCACCACCAACAACAACAACACCAACAACACCAACAACACAACAACACCAACCCAACAACACCAACACCAACAACACCAACAACACCAACACAAACACCAACAACACCAACAACAACACCACCACCAACACCAACACCAACAACACCACCAACACCAACACCACCAACAACACCAACACCATCAACACCAACAACACCAACACCAACACCAACAACACCACCACCACCACCACCAACAACAACAACACCACAAACCCAACACCAAACAACCCCCAACACCAACACGCACCACCCAACACCACCAACCACACACAACACCAACAACAACACACACACAACAACCAACAACACCAACACAACACCACCACCCACCACCAACACCAACCACAACACCAACAACCAACACCACCAACCACCACCACACCAGCCAACACACCAACAACACCAACACCAACAACACCAACACCAACACTATAACTACTACCTCCATACACCACCATCATCACCACCACCACCACTTACACCACCACCATCACTACTCCCTCCACGATACCCCCTCGCTTTCCCTATGCCTGCCAGGTGGATGTGCAAGGCTGGGAGGCAGCAGTCATGGAAGGGGCACAAGGTCTGGTCAGCCTTCGCAGTGTTGAGAATGTTCTCATCGACTACGCACCCTCTAGTAAGTCGCTGCAAGATACTGCATCCACTCCATTTATCGCGGCATACCACCAGCAATACCTCCGCCACCGCCAATACCAATAGCTCCATGACCACCAATACCAATACCTCCACCAACACCAGTACCACCACCACCAATACCACAACCGCTACCAGTGTTGAGAATGTTCCCATCGACTACGTACCCTCTAGTAAGTGACTACAACCACCCCACTTACCACCACCAATACCACCAATACCAGTACTGGTACCAGTATCAATACCAGTACCAGTACCAATGCCAATATTGAGAATGTTCTCATCGACTACGTACCCTCTAGTAAGTTGCTTCAAGGGACTACAACCACCCCACTAAGTACGGCATACCACCACCAATACCACTACCAATACCTCCTCCACCACCAATACCAATACCTCCTCCACCACCAATACCAATACCTCCACCACCAACAATACCACCTCCACCACCAATACCAATACCCCCACCAATACCTCCACCACCAACAATACCTCCACCACCACCACTGCCAGTATTAGTACCAATACCGGTACCAGTATTGAGAATGTTCTCATCGACTACGCACCCTCTAGTAAGTGACTACAACCACGCCACCTACCACCACCAATACCACCAATACCAGTACCGGTACCAGTATTGAGAATGTTCTCATTGACTACGCACCCTGTAGTAAGTGACTACAACCACCCCACCTACCACCACCAATACCACCAATACCAGTACCGGTACCAGTATTGAGAATGTTCTCATTGATTACGCACCCTCTAGTAAGTGACTACAACCACCCCACCTACCACCACCAATACCACCAATACCAGTACCGGTACCGGTATTGAGAATGTTCTCATTGACTGCGCACCCTCTAGTAAGTGACCACAACCACGCCACCTACCACCACCAATACCACCAATACCACCAATACCAATACCAATACAAGTTCCAGTGTTTAGAATGCTCTCATTGACTACGCACCCTCTAGTAAGTTGCTATAAGTGACTTCAACCAACCCACTTACCCACCATACCACCACCAATACCGACACCACCAATACCAACACCACCAATACCAACACCAATACCAGTACCAGTACCAGTGTTTAGAATGTTCTCAACGACTACGCCTCTAGTGAGTCGGGTCCGGTGTTCCAAGCTCAGGCGCAGTTGATGGGACAAGTAACAACAGCCACCTCACTTACCACGGCATACCACTACCACTACCACTACCACTTCCACCACCACTACCACTACTACCACTACCACTACCACTACTACCACTACCACTACCACTACCACCACCACTACCACTACCACTACCACTACCACTACTACCACTACCACTACCACTACAACACCACTACCACCACCACTACCACTACCACTGCCACTCCGACTACTACCACTACTACCACTACCACTACCACTACCACTGCCACTACCACTACCACTACCACCACCACCACCACTACCACTACCACCACCCACTACCACC